>CAESWR010000951.1:123424-136487 GCA_903171835.1 Mullus surmuletus
GCATTTATGTCATCTAACCATGTGAACTAACCCTTAATCCTTCGGTTTCAGTACAGTCTTCGGAATCTCACACACTCACTTATCCTCTGAATTTTTAATGTGTTTGTTTTTGTGGGAGGCTACCTTTGGAGTTCTCTACATTTGCTGTAAAGATGCTGACAGCTAAGGTGCTTTGGTATCGCATTAGCGATATCAAATGAAAATATTTTTGTCACTCTTTCTGTGAATCTATTGAACGTTTCTGTTATTATTTGTACTTTCAAATGTTTGTTCACAATTGGAAGCTGCAGTTTGAAGTGGATTTCACCTTTTCTTCTAGAAACTATCCCAGCCGTGTGTGAGCTGCACAAAGTCGCACTTGTTTCTAATGTAAACACAAGGTCTTAAAAGCGCAATCCACTGGTACTTTGGTGTTGTAAAACACTGGGTGAACTGGGCAGCTTTCAGTTGTCACTTTTTCAGTCGTGCATGTTCCGTGAAATGTTCCTGGGGTAAATCTATAGATGTGCATGGGTCCTGGTGGTCTTCCCTTATAAATCCCACCAACTGCATTTAGTCTAAACCCATACTATGGATTACCTCAACAGCAGAGGAAGCTGTGGCAGAAGCTGCCCCGGAGGAGGCAGCAGAACAACCTGCTGCACCTGTAGTAGAGGAGGGTAAGATCTGTGAGGGAAGGATACAATGAGTTCATAAATTCACTATTTCATTGGATATTCTAGACTTCTATTGACGATGTAGCTGCAATTTACCCGCTCTATCATGAGACCAGACTATATGTTCTACAGTACAGTCAAAAACTGAATATAAAGAGATCTATTTAGTCTAATCAAATCTACCTCGACAGCTCCGGAACCAGTAGCAGAATCTGCCCCGGCAGCAGAATCTGCCCCGGCAGCAGAACAACCTCCTGCACCTCTATTAGAGGAGGGTAAGATTTCTGAAGAAACAATGTCATGAGTTGATGAGCTCATTTCATTGGATATTATCGACTTCTTCTGATGATGTAGCTGCCCTTTCTCCATCTATCATGAGTATTGAGTGTACATCCTACAGTACAGTTAAAATGGATTTCCAAGGTCATAGGAGTTAAAATTGTATAAAAATATATAATAATATAATATCTAAAATATTAAAAAAACTAAACGTTAAAATGGCTATTTAGTCTGAACCCATACCATGGATTAATTCAACAGCAGCGGAACCTGTGGCAGAAGCTGCCCCGGAAGCAGAACAACCTGCCGCTCCTGTAGTAGAGGAGGGTAAGATTTGCCAAGAAACGACACTTTGAGCTGATGAACTGACTTGTTGGATGGATGTTTGCACTTCAACTGCCATTGACCACTTCTAACATGAGTGTCTGACTTATATGTACAGTAGAGTTAAAAAACAAGAATCATCAGGGTTCCCATAGTCGTGAATTTCCTGGGAAAGCTTTCTTAAAATCCACTTAGTCTAAACCCACTCTATGGATTACGTCAACAGCAGAGGAACCTGTGGCAGAAGCTGCCCTGGAAGCAGAACAACCTCCTTCACCTGTGATAGAGGAGGGTAAGATTTCTAAAGAAACAATAATAGAGTTTATGAACTTATTTGGTTGGATATTTTGGAGTGAACTGATGCCTTTTACTGCCCTGACTCGCAGCACTTGGGTGTGTATGTTAAATGGTACGGTTAAAGAGGGATGTTAAGGATTCCCACAGTCACGAAATCCCTGAGAAAGAAAAAAAAAAAAGATCTCTTTAAATTAATTTGGTCTAAACAAATACTATGGATTATCTCAACAGCAGTGGAACCGGTGGCAGAAGCTGCCCCAGAAGCAGAACAACCTCCTGCGCCCGTAGTAGAGGAGGGTAAGATTCTGAAGAAACGACAGAATGAATTACCTTGAATATTAAGCACTTCTACTTTAAATTTAGCTGCCATTTACCCCCTCTGTCATCAATCTGGAATACCCATTCTACAGTACAGCTATCCACAAAACATTCAAAATTCTTTAAAAAAAACAAACAAAAAAACATTCACAATATCCATTTAGTCCAAAACCAAACTATGGATTACCTCAACAGCACAGGAACCGGTCACAGAAGCTGCACCAGAAGCAGAACAAGCTCCTGTGCCCGTAGTAGAGGAGGGTAAGCCTTCTGTAGAAACAATGGCAGGAATGATACTGGGATACTGGGCGAGATAAAAGAGCCACTCAGTCTAAAACAATACTATGGATTACCTCAACAGTCCAGGAACCGGTAGCAGAAGCTGTAGCAGAAGCTGCACCAGAAGCAGAGCAACCTCCTGCGCCCGTAGTAGAGGAGGGTAAGCCTTCTATAGAAACAATGGCAGGAATGATACTGGGATACTGGGCGAGATAAAAGAGCCATTTAGTCTAAAACAACAATATGGATTGCCTCAACAGCCCAGGAACCTGTGGCAGAAGCTGCCCCAGAAGCAGAACAACCTGCTGCTCCTGTAGTAGAGGAGGGTAAGACTCAAGAACCTATGAATTGATGACCTTAAGATAGTCAAAATATGTTGAGGGCAGTAATGTAAAGTATTAATAATACTAATAATGATGATACTGCAATAATAATAGACTATTATTACACTTAACTGGGTGTGTAAAAAGTTATGGGACTCCGTGGATTCGGTATTTGAGTCTAACGCACAAATGTGCTGCTATGCGAGCAGAAATCCCGCCGCCGTCCGAGCCGTCTCCAGCCGAGCCCGCAGAGCCGCCGGCGGCGCCTGTGGTGGCGAGTGGTAAGCGCTCAGTCCCACCTGTGCATGGAAAGCTCTCGGCGTTCATTTCCGGCTTGCGCGCGTCGACCTTGTCTTAACTGCTCCGTGCTCCGATCACACTAACAGAACCCGCAGCCGCAGAAAGCACCGCAGCGGAAGCCGCCGCGCCTCAGCCCGACGCTGTGGTCGAGAGTGGTAAGACCAACGTCCAGCCTTGTTTGGAGGGCGGAAGGAGGCCGTACGCTGGATAGTGATAATGTTAAATGTTAACTCTCCTTCCCTTTCTTTTTACATATTTTTTTCCCCCCTCACTACAGCTTTCTCCCTGCATCTCCATCTACCTTTCACCTTTTGGGTTATTGTAATGTTAAAGGTTAATGTTGACCTTTTTAATTTCTTTTATTTAGCAGGTTGATTTCACTCCTCAGGTGTGTTTGATAAGTCGTGGGCTCTGATGAAGTGAAGCCGCCGTCACATACTGACTGTGTTTTTCTGCTGCTTTTGCTCTCTGCTTCTCTCCTCTTCTCTCCTCTTCTCTCTCCATCTTTCTCCTCTTTCACTCTGGCCTTTTGTTGCGCTTGCTGTCGCTGCCTCACCTCAGCTCCAGCGGCCGACGTCGAGCCAGTGTCGGCGAAGCTGCCCCCACACGCCCCCTACCTCCTCATTGGCGGAGGCACCGCCTCTTTTGCTGCTGCCCGTTCCATCCGAGCCAGAGACCCCGGCGCCAGGGTCAGTCACAGCAGCAACCGAGTGCTAGTTCTTCTGCTGTAATTATACGGGAGCGTATTGCATTCATTTATTTTTTGGTTCGTTTTTCAGGATAATTTTATTTTTCTGGTTGGTTTTTTGGGCTAATTTTTTCAGATTTTCTAAATTATTTGTCCTATTTTTTTTTGTTTTTTTCCAGTTAGGTTTTTTGGACTGATTTTTTCTCAGCCTAGAGAGCATTTGAAACGAGATGCATTCATTCCTTTATTGAAAGCTCGATTTAATGGAAGCAGACATGACCGGCTTATCTAGTTTAATCAAGTTTTACTTTGATCTGGGTTTAAGACACTGGGAGGTAGTCCTGTCTTTAAGTCATATGGTAATACCATTAGTTTGTCGACCTTACGTAGGTATCTGAGGACTTTGCGGTTGTTCAGAAGGAGAGCCCACTAAGATCTCCTAAACATAGCAATGTTTCTCATTAGTCACCATAGAACCACAGGAGTGACTTGCAGGTTGGAAGTTCTCGCGGGACTTTGAAGCATCTCGAAAATTCAGAAGGAAAATTACCTTGAAAAACAGGGGGGAGGGGGAATTACCTTGAAAAACTGAAAAAAAAATACTCTGAAAAACAGGAAAACATGAATCAGATAAAAAAGGAGTAAAATTAGAAACACAAACCACAAAATGATTTACTCCGAGAAATCAGATTTTCTTTTTTTCTTCGAGTGAATGCAATACGCTTCCATATAGTGATCTAATGCTCTTTAGATGCCAATCAATTAAATGTTTCCAAACAGGTGTTGATTGTAACGGATGAGCCAGACCTTCCCTACATGAGACCACCTCTGTCCAAGGAGCTGTGGTTCTCCGACGACCCCAGCGTGACGGAAACACTGCGTTTCAAACAGTGGAACGGAAAGGAAAGGAGGTTTGTGTTCATACAACTTCAATGCCTTTTAAATCCTCCCCAGCTGATCCGTCTCAACGATCAACACTCCTCTCCGCTGATAAGAGGTCGTTACCATAGCGACGACCAGCCCCTCTTATCCCCTGTCATTTAGCTGCATTCACTGAACTTGGTGTTACTAACTTCCGCATTTTGCAGCTCGTGCCACAAGCTGCCGTTGACGCAAAAAAAGGTTGCGCCACTTCCTGTGCTGCAAAAGATGGAATTTTTTTTCTTCTAATTTAACATACTGAACACAAAACCGTTTACACATAACTGTGTGTTGTTATAGCCAGTTGTACAACATGCATATTGTGATTTATGTATGAAGCTTTCAATTATAGCTGTGCTTCCTGCTCCATATCAGCAAGGTGCAAAGTTCAACATAGAAATATATGCATATAAAGTACTTAGTAAGGTGTATTTCTTTTGCAGTATCTACTTCCAGCCCCCTTCATTCTACATTAATCCATCAGAGTTAGCTGGTGTGGAAAATGGGGGAGTGGCTGTTCTCACTGGCAAAAAGGTCAGTTCACGCTTGCTTTGTTTGTTCGCTGTAAACGCAGCGCTTGATCTTTGACAACAAACATACGATAATGTTTGTTTCAGGTGGTTCACATGGATGTGAGGGGAAACAAGGTGAAGCTGGACGACGATACCGAGATTTCATATGACAAGTGTTTGATCGCGACAGGTGGGTTCGCTTTTGAGATTTTCGAGTCGTTCGTCCTGCCTGTGGCTTGTTTGGATTGAAGCCAACTTGAATTTGTCCGCAGGCGGCGTGCCAAGAAATCTACAGGTCATCGAGAGAGCGGGAGAGGAGGTGATGAAGAGGACGACTTTGTTCCGCAAGGTTGGTGTTTAGTCAGCAGAGGGCGCTAAGCTGCTAACCTGGCAGCTCTCAAATGCAGACTCACTCCCGAAGAACATTAATAATTATACACTTTTTTTCATGATGGAATATGTAGGGCTGGGTATCGTTTAAAAATATTCAATACCAGTACCCTTAAAACAATACCAATTGAGTACCTCATGGGATACTTTGTTACTTCATTCAATATTAATCATGCAAATAGAAAGCAATCAGTTGTGCAGATGTCACCACTCCTCCCC
This sequence comes from Mullus surmuletus, assembly GCA_903171835.1. Lineage (NCBI taxonomy): Eukaryota > Metazoa > Chordata > Actinopteri > Syngnathiformes > Mullidae > Mullus > Mullus surmuletus. The sequence goes on from CAESWR010000951.1 coordinate 128,931, forward strand.
ATTCTAAAGATTTTTACACAAATACATTTTGAAAGTGCTCAAATTACGCTCATGGTGATTGGCTGCGATTAAAACCATAGAAAGTCTTTTTTTTTCTAGATGGGGGCACAAAAACAGCCGATTGCAGGTATCGTTTGACAGGCGCAGTTTTGATAGTACTTGGTACTCGGTTGCTTCGGTCGATACCTAGGAAAGTATCAAGTAACGATAACCAGCCCTAGGAACATGTGTGGCACATCGAGTAATCGAGTAATTGTGGCATATGTGCTGTCCCTTACTTCAGATTGAGGACTTCAAAGCCTTGGATAAAGTCTCCAGGAACATCAGTTCCATCACCATCATCGGAGGGGGCTTCCTGGGCAGCGAGCTGGCCTGTGCCCTCGGGAGGAGATGTGAGGCCCCCCGACCCAGAGATGCTCCCCAGAGTTTGCCTGTTTCTTTGCCACACGGTGACCCATTCTCTCGTCTTCTCAGCAAACGAGTCCAGTCTGGAAGTGATCCAGATGTTCCCGGAGAGGGGCAACATGGGAAAAGTGCTGCCGGAGTACCTGTCAAACTGGACAACAAATAAAGTCAAGAACGGTTAGTTTCTGCCACCTGAAAAGGCTTAAGGAAGAAAACGTATGCTTCCAGTTTTCCCTTTTGAAAACGGTACTTTGGTTTTTTTCCAGAGGGTGTCAAAGTTCTGTCTGAAGCTTTGGTGAAGTCTGTCAACCTCAAAGATGATAAATTAGAGATCCAGCTGAAGGACGGTCGATTGGTAAGTCCCACTAAGCTCCGAGTCATTGATCCCTCATTCTCTAGCAGTTGCTGATTCTCTGGCGCTTGGTCTCGCAGGTGAAAACTGACCACATAGTTGCAGCTGTTGGGCTGGAGCCCAACGTTGACCTCGCCAAGTCAGCAGGTCTGGAGGTGGACTCTGACTTTGGCGGTTACCGGGTCAATGCGGAGCTGCAGGCTAGGTCCAATATCTGGGTGGTAAGTGAATCTTTGCTCCAAACAATGCTGCATGATTCTGTAATCCAAAATCGTGACGTGTTTCCACCAATATCGCTGCTCTTTCTACTCGTCGGTGAAAGATTTGGAAGCATTCTTCTGGTCACGTTAAAGTTTCCGTGCCAGTTTAAACTCTATCTGACCTTCTCATGATAAGTGGATTAACAGCCACACAGTCAATAGGCCTAAAGTGAAAAGTCCCACTCACAGGTGGCATCATGTATATTTAAAGACCACAGCACTCGCTTTTCACTTTTACACCCAGCGAGGTTGCTTGTGGCTACATTCACACCCTTTAATTTCTGCTGAATAGCTCACAGGAGGGTCCGGAAGGAAGGGGACGGTTAAATGAAAACGCTCGCCGTGACCCCCCGCAGTCTTGTTGCTGTGGAGCAACATGTTTCAACACGGTTTTGAAATTCCAGCACATTTCAGCGTCGTCCAGTGTGAAGCTGCCATGACTTCCTTCTGTATGCAGAAGAAAGACATTTTGTGTTTAGCTTTTGACCAAAATTATTCGGAAGCTTTTGACCCACTAGTGAAATAACACTCATCTAATGTAACAAAAAAAAAAATCTACTTTGTGTGGGATTTTAGCGCAGGTAATACTGACCTGATGTCGGTCTAATTATCTTATAAACACATTATACAGTAATTATACACAATTTTCTCACGAGTTTAGAAGGAGAGCTGAGCGAGCTGAGAGTTAATTGATCATATAAGATGAAGTAAAGTTCTTATTTTTGTTTTGTATGTATGTATGTATGTTTGAATTTTTAAACCGTATCTCACATTCAATGTTGTTGCACAAACTTGGCCAACAAGGGTGACTGATTCGTAATGCGTTTCTGTGAATGAACTTTGCAAACTTCTACTAATACAGAGAGGTTGAGTGCAATAAATCAACTCTAAAACATTTCTCTGTAGATTTCGTCACAATGTTTTTTATAGAGTATGGACAGACATGGATGCAATGTTTGTTCCTGTGAAAACAAAGCCACTCACCAAGTAGCCTAATTACATGTCAAACTGTGCCGTAAAAATCCTCAACCCCTTCTCTTTCTCACTCTCTCAACACAGGCCGGAGATGCCGCGTGCTTCTACGACATCCGACTGGGCCGCAGGCGAGTGGAGCACCACGATCACGCCGTGGTGAGCGGCAGACTGGCGGGAGAAAACATGACGGGAGCCAACAAGCCCTACTGGCACCAGTCCATGTTCTGGTGCGTATGAGAGCGGCCGCCTCGTGCCTCTGACGCTGGCCGAGCGCTTCCAGGGTTTGCAAACAGTCAGAAAGCTCCACCGTGAGCCCATTGAATAGATGTAAATAAGCGGGCACGGGGTCAGCATCGTGTGAATGACTGCGATTTAATCCTGCTAGAAGTCAGATGAATAACCTTGATTGCCTTAAAGTCTTGAGCGCCATTATGCCTTGAAATATTTAACAAGCCTTCTGAGGTATTTCACATTAGGAATTGCCAGCAGAGAGCTGTCTTACTTACGGAATTTTCGTCACAATCATTTATTTACTATCTCCTCAGTTGAAAGCATCCCTAACATGATCAAATATTTCCAAAAGTACAGTACTTAAGTAATCTGTGTGACGTCCCGCAACACATATTAATGGGTCTAAAATAAAAAAAACTGTCGGCCTTAAGTGTTTCAATAAAGTCATGGAACGGGGGTAAAATATGAAAAGGTTTTTTAAAAATCTGTGGTAGAAAATCCTGACAGACAAACGCGGGCGGTGACTGCGTGTTTTTAGCAGCTGGTGAAATCTGACACTGCTGCCAACATGGGTTCATGGCAACCCCCCCCCTCACAATTTTGTTTTTATTTATACTTCCAGAAACCTCCAGTTCACCTTTGTACAACTTTTCTAGTTTGCCATTGGGCAGCTTTTCCACAGCAGAGGCAACAGCTACTCAAAAAATTGCATGAAAAAAATATCCGTGTTTTCACAAGGTATCCACGGGGGTCTCAAAAGTATTACAATCAAAATCAATTTGGGGGAAATTAAGACCCTTAAAAGTATTAAAACCTCTAATCACTACTTTATGAGATCTTACATTTTTCATGGCGTTTTTCTGAATAAGCTGTCAAAAGAGTTTGAGTCCAAAATCGTTTATTAAAAAACAGATGAACCGCTAATAAAAAAACGACCATGACGGGTGCGTTTGTAAATCGTCTCTTAGAGCGCCAGAACATGCACGGGCGGAAATTCAGAATGATTTGAAATCTGTTGTACGATAGTGGTCTGTAGTCTTTATCGTAAACTAAAACTGTCGAGGTAAAGGTGTGTTTGATGGACATGGTTGTTGCTCAAACTGGCGGTGAGCTATTAAAAAATATCCAGTAGGTCTTGATAAAGTCTTAAAAAGGTATTGAAATTAACTTCATATTCCTTTATATACCCTGATACAAAGTGTTATTATATTCAAAAATGTTCATATAAAAACATTTATGCACTCATCAAACATTCAAACACTTGCCCTATTTAAGATTCAGAGTGATTTACAGTCAATTCAGAACCATTATACACATGGCAAAGCCTTTACTGGGATGTATTCTGACCATCAACGGGCTCCCAATCAAAGCACCACTCTAGACGTCTGCGACTGATTCCAGATTCAGTCTACTAGCTCTGTTACTGCACATCATTGGTGGGTGTGGGTGTGTGTGGGGGTGTGTGGGTGCTAAGGGTGCTGTCAGTTGAGTTCACAGCTACATTTTTAACAAGTGCCCTCACAGCCTTGTTTGTTGTGTGTATCAGTGTTTGTGTGTGTGTATGGGATGGGAGCTGTGTGAGCCACAGACGTTTTTTTTAGTTGTTTTTTTTTACAGTGTTTTAAGAAGCTGTTTTGACAGTGAAGTCCTAAAAGCCGCCAGCTGCTTTTCTTCACATTGAGGGCTCAAGTGTTTTGTATGGAAATATGGAGAGGATTTTTTTTTTGTTTTTACTGTTGTTGTTTATTTGCACAGGAAGTACTTTGGTTCAGCGCTGCAGTTTATATTAGTGTACCAGAGGCAGGTACAGGGGGCTTTGCTTATTTATTTATTTATTTATTTAACATGGAAGTTTTGTCTGTTTTTGTCCCAATATTTCCCCCCCATGCAGGAGTGACCTGGGCCCGGATGTCGGCTATGAGGCAATCGGGATCGTGGACAGCAGCCTGCCCACTGTGGGAGTGTTTGCCAAAGCCACCGCCAAGGACACACCAAAAGCTGCGACAGAGAAATCTGGTAGGAGCAGATTTCCTCTTAAAGGGAAATTCCACTTTTTTTCCCCCTCCCCCTCCAAGGCGGGTTGTGTAAGGTCCTTGTGCCCCCCTCAGTTTATCTGCAGTGGATGGCTCTCTGTTCCCCTCCAGTTTGCCGCACCAGCACATTATTGTGAACAAAGATTCAGGCGATTTTATACGAAGGGGGCATAAGGACCTCATGCAACCCCACTTGGAGAAAAACAAAAAAACAAAAAATAGTATTCCTTTAAGAAATCAACAAAATGGAGCAAACGGAGCTCAAAAAGCAAAGCTGAGTTGGCGTTTTGCCCACCTAACAGGTACTGGAATCCGCTCGGAGAGTGAAACTGAGGATGTGGCCTCGAGCCCAGTGGCCTCGCCCACATCTGCTCCCATCATGGACCACCAGAAGGACGAGTACGGAAAAGGGGTCATCTTCTACCTGAGGGACAAAGTGGTGGTGGGCATCATCCTGTGGAACGTCTTCAACAGGATGCCAGTTGCAAGAAAGGTGAGCAAAGCGGGAAATCAAATAACAACCATTGGTGGTTAAAGTGAAGATGTGCTCATTGAGAGTGAAACGTATTTGCAGATAATCAAGGACGGAGAGGAACACGCCGACCTGAACGAAGTGGCTAAACTGTTCAACATCCACGAGGATTAAGATGATCGGACTGATTCTTTGAAGCTCCATGTGAACTCTGGCAGTCGTTGCCGCTCTGATCGTGCAGACGAACGGGAGTATCGATGTAAATTAAGTCAACTGAAGTATTTTCATATTTGGAATTCCTATCCGCCATGCCTGTATTTGTTTTTCTAATCTTTCTCATCTTTCTGCTACCACCACTTTATTTTTTTGCTCATTTTTGTCGTCTGTTTGTTGTTTTTTTTCTAAGTCACAGTCCAAGTGTGATTCTCTACATACTCTCTCTGCACCAGGCTGACAGTGCTCGGCTTGGGATGCGGTTTTTCCCTCTGTGCTGATCAGAGCAGCTTGTCCCGAGGAAAGCTGCAATAAAAGCTATTTTTAAATTGGAGTGAGCCCATTATTTTGCCTGTTGACCTGCACTCTGAGCTGTGATTATTTAATTGCTATTAAACTTTCGAACTACTTGCAAGCTGTCATGCGAGCAAACATCTAGGAGATCTCGCTACATCTTAAGGTGTATGTTGTGACAAGAAATGTGTGCCAACTTGTATACGGAACACCTGACAGATATGTTTAGAAGCATCCCATGGAGATCCACTGCGCTCCAACAGAACCAACATTAAATGAAACTTGGCCTACTTATCTTGTCTGGAGGTAGAAAAGCTCAAGCATGCAGAAACATTGTGCTTTTTCCTGCTATGGGCTTCTTGTTATTAGTAATGCACTCATGTTTTGTATCGCCACACATTTCTTATCCTACTTGACACTGCGGGCTGCAGAGTGAAGTCAGGCACGGCCTCTCAAGTGCGAGGCAAACATGTGCAGCCATAACGGCCCGTCTCTTTCGATGATATTAATTTTACATGAGTAAATGGCTGGACAGCCTTTTCCTCTGCAATACACTTGAACATTTACATTGGAGATTTTCTGGCGAATTTTGAATATGAAGCCAATAGACCAGAAACGAACATCTCCACTGAGCGAGGAATGACACGCATGACCGATGATGTAAAGAAACCACGCTAATTAATGACCGTCGTCACTCCGTTCCAGCTGAATGCGACAACAGTATCGCAGACTTGTTCGCCTTTTATGCTCCGTTTATACTCTTTACATTACGTTTTGAAAGCTTCTGCCATCCCATTTAAGGCTTCTACAGTACAAATACTTTTAATGAATTGTCAACAGTATATTAGCACAATTTTGAACGCAACAGAGCAGCTTAAAATTAAGTGTCTCAATATTTGTCTGGGGCATGCAGAATAAAAATAATCAAATGTGCATCAATGGTTCATTGAAGTTTATGGGTTTTTTTTATCATAATGCATGACTGTTCAGCAATGTTTCATAAATGGTAAATGTTATTTTGATTATTAAAGTGGATTAAAAAACACAAGTATCTCCAGTTTTATTTGAAGCACAAATTAATAGCAAAACTGGTCCAAGTTGCAAATATTTCCACTGGTCTGCTGCCATTCTGAGTAGCAATGTGAAGCCACTCTGCAATGAAAAATGGTGCTGTCTCTTTAAATATTCTTGCAGTAATTCCTTGAGCATGCATATGGCCATAAAAAAGAGATAAAGCTTGAAGTCATCCACACAAACACGAGCAGAAAAGAAAAGTTCCCAAGGATTCTGAATTATACAGCAGCCGCTTCCTGTATTTTACACCTGCAGAGAGGGAGGGAGGCTTAGCGGAGCACAGAAGACGGAGCCCGACCACAGGAGCAACAACAAGTTCCTGGCATTTCCACCATTCTTTTTACATTTTTAGTTTTTTCTCTGCTGGTCCACTCATTTATTTTTTTTCTTACACTGATGGAAAGGATGCAATTGAACATCCTGTGCATTCTGTGGGCTTCATCTGTTATTTTTCTGCAAGGCAGGTACTGTAAGATCATTTTAAGTTGCAATATATCATCTTTAGAATCAATTTAATATAGATATTATAAAGTTAAGTGTTTATAAAGCAATGTTTATATTGCACGCTTGCTGGGCAGTCGCAGTTTATGTACTGCATTTGACGTGAATTATGTGTTGATGGACAGTAATGGAGTGGAAAGGCAGGATTTTTGTGTGTCATGTGTTTGTCTTAAAGATCACACATTTGTTATTGAGTTTTTACATTTTTAATAAATAGGCAACAGCTCCATCCTGTTAAAATGTTACAAGATTGTACATAACATGAAACAAACAATAATTTATGACAGAATTTAAATCTCCTGCCACTACACTTATTATTTAACACCAACAAATGTCAAATACAAGCACATCAGCAGACAAACAATCTGCTTGTAAGACAATATGAGTTCATGGTGATATCATTTTAGCAGCTTTTGCACGATTTTATGCATGACAAAAAAGAAAGCTGCTCCAAAGCTGTTTTTCCCGCCCAGCAGGTCTGTGCTCTGTAAGGAGATGAAGTTGCCCAGCAGGGCGGCCAAGCCTCCCTCTCCCTCCGACTTTCTGGACAAGCTGATGGGACGCACATCTGGCTACGACGCCCGCATCCGGCCCAACTTTAAAGGTAGCGGGGCGAGCTGTCGGGACCGGTGTGAGAAAGTGCTGCTGCTCAATGAGTATAATAATGGAGGCGGCGAGGTGGCACAAATTACGCACAGATGTGGGAGATGAAGAGGAGTGGAGCTGGGGGGCTGGGGGGGGGGGGGG
>CAESWR010000951.1:136512-153016 GCA_903171835.1 Mullus surmuletus
GGGGGGGGGGGGGGTGATGATGATGTTTTTTTTGTGTCATGTTTCGTTACTGTTTTATTTGCTGACCCACAGCCTTGGGTCGGATATTTTTACACTGTCTTCCTTCAGATCTTTTTAGCAGTAATCCTGGTGTGTCACCCCACAGGCCCGTTTAAATCCAAGCCCGATCTCTCGTTGAGAGTGAAGCCAGCAGATTCTCTGTGACATGCTTCCCCTGCAGTCTCTGGGGTTGAATTTCATATATTTTTCATACTTGCTCCACATCCTTGACAGTGCATGCTGGGTAAATCCCAACTGATTATCTATAAATACACTAATGTAACCAAAGGAGAATCAATAAATCATTGCCTCGGAGGAAATGAGTCACTGAAATATTCAGACTTTCGGTGGTCGACAGATGGACCACACCAATGAGCGCCTCCTGGAGAACACAGGTTGGCACAGGTTGCCGCGCAGATGTTATTGTGTAGGAACGCGCCGTTCTTAACCTGTTTCAATTCTTCATGTTGTCACCAGCAACACTTGAGCAACCGGTGTTATGATGATGTGTGATGACGGTGCGTGTTTCCATCAGGTCCTCCCGTCAACGTCACTTGCAACATCTTCATCAACAGCTTCGGCTCCATCACCGAGACCACCATGGTGAGAGCCTCCATCCTCCTCCTCCATCTTCAGCAGCTTAGTTCTCCAGCTGACAGTTGAAATCCTTGATAAACATTTCAGGTTAAAATAGAAATCCAGGTCAAGCTCCAGGCCAGTGCAGCTCAATATTAGGGGGATTTTTGGAGTTTGTTTTCTTTTTTTAAATAGCAGGATTGTTGAAGGTTTTTGAAGTGTATTTCCCAAACGTTTGTCCCCCGAGGCTCCGTGTCTGTTGTGTATGTATCTGGATCTCTGTGACAAGGCAAAGCTGCAGCGGGTAAATCAACAAATCAAAATTCCCCCGCCGGGCTGCAACCACCTGGCTGACCCCGCCTCTTCCTGTCTCCCTCTTTTGGGTTGTCTGGTGTTTGTCTAAATCTCTTCTCTTTTTTCATAAATTACTGACACTTTTTGGCAAGGGGAAGTGGTGCATCTCAGTGGGACCGACCCGATTAAAGATGTATTAATAAAAATGTAAATGGCGAGCTGATGCAGACTCATATAACTGTGAGAAATCTGCTTCTGTTGTGCTAATTATGCTTTCAAATGTTCATATTATCAATATGAAATCTGCAACAGCTCATCAAGTACTTTATATTCTGATGAGTCCCCACAAGTTTATAACACAACATTTGCACCAGCACCGACTGTAATAGAGTCGAGACTTATAATAATGATTCTGAAATGGGCTGTTCTCTATAATGAGTAATTTTCTCTCATGTAGTATATCATATTGACACTAATATTTTTTCTATTTTAATCGCAATATGGTTTCGCCCCATCACTGCTCCTATGGATTAAATCGTTCTACATTTGCAGAGTTGTAAGGGCTGCGATTAGTTAAAGAATGGTGTTAAACAACCATTCAGTGTAACATTACAGCGGGAACTTGGCACTGCAGGACGGGGTCACACAGTGTCGACATCGTTCTATCACTTATAATGCACTGATTCATTAACATTTCATGAGCATGGTAATGTGGGAATGAAAATAATTTATTTTTTAGCGCTCCCTTAACAGCAATACACACTTCTCTTTGAAATATCAAAACGGACCGATGTATTATTAAGGGTAAAGAAGCCCGGGCCGCTCTCACTCGCTGCTGATCCAATTCCATCTGTGTTACTTGGACAAGAGAGCTGATTGATTAGAACTGATTTGAACTTGCAGCCGTGATTCGATTATGACTAATTTGTGACTGTAAACACCGCTTTGTACGTACACAGCCGTATGTCAGCTTTGATTTCCTCATCAGGCTGGAAGCTACACTATATCTCTTTGTTAGATGAAGAACTATTGTTTATTTATGTGTCTTGCAAAGTGTTTGGCGCCTTCTTTTTTTATTTATCCAGGTTTAGACTCTCTCAAACACCTAAAAGGGAGGATCGTTAAATTTTTAATCAGTGTGATTGTAAGTGGACTTTGCTGTCGTTCAGATTATGAGCACTCCGGTCTGTTGGTGTTTCTGCCGCATTTTCTCGTTTGCTGGCACATTTAGAGTTTGCGTGGGCGCCACTCATCCCTCGCTCATGACTTATTCCCCCCCGCTTGCCCCGGGCGCTCTCACACGGGTCATTAAAACAAAACCCCGGGAACTTACAGTGGATGGAGCAGATTGCATACATCCAAAGTAAACATTTTCTCCCGCACTTCACTCACGACAAGGGGCCGTACCGAAGGTTACCTCCTCTAAAAATGTACACATTTCTGACTCATCCTGACACAATCAGCCGCCTAGAAAGTGTTTTGACAGGCAACAATCAGTGCGATTCTGAATCTATAAATCTACTCTAATTAGATCATTGGCAGTTTTATCAGCTGATGATAAATACGCACATGAGTTTATCTCTCTCTTGCCAATAGAAAATCACGGCAATACACATCAATCTGTCTATATTCCATTTCTGCTCTTTCTCCTCGTGACTGCAGGACTACCGGCTCAACGTCTTTCTGAGGCAGCAGTGGAACGACCCTCGGCTGGCGTATAAGGAGTACCCCGACGACTCGCTGGACCTGGACCCCTCCATGCTGGACTCCATCTGGAAGCCCGACCTTTTCTTTGCCAACGAAAAGGGAGCAAACTTCCACGAAGTGACCACAGACAACAAGCTGCTGCGGATATTCCAGAATGGCAACGTCCTCTACAGCATCAGGTCATCCATATCTCATATTTCAATTGTGTATCAGGTGTTCAAATTATTTTCTTAATATACAATAGTGGATGAAATGTGTGGGAAGTCATTTCATGTACTACAGAAACACCCCACTGAGAATCATTAAGAAATAGTAAACGTATTCCACTGAATAAAAAGTTGATGGTAGGCGGGACTGCAAAGCTCTCACGATTCTATATTTAATGTGGGAAAATTCTCCCTAGAAACGGCCAAAAATGTGATTCCACCTTCAGTAATTGTCATACTTCAAATCCATGTTTGACTGAAGTACACATACAGTGAATGCCATTTTCTAAAGTGGGGCAAAGCAACAACTGGGAGGATATTTTTTAAATTTCACATTAGCATTCTTATTTTGCTGAACAGACGTCTCACAAACACACGCTGATGTGTGACCGAGAGGGTGCAGGCCTACTTCTGCCCCCTCCCGGTCACACAGGCTGCCTCTGCCTTCATTTGCGCTCGGTCAGTCAACCAAACTTGACATCTGAACTCGCTCGAACCCAGTTTGGGGGCAAGTTTGGGTGTCCTACATTGGGCAGTGTCCCACATTACTGCGACCCAACCTCCAAGATCCAACACCGTGTTTTTTTCACTCCAGTTCAGTTCAGTTGTAATTGCATTGTCCACTTCACATCGTGAACAAGTCCATATTAAACAGTAACTGCAGGCTAAAATAGCATCAAGCCAGTACAGTGGCACTAAAGCAGCAGTGTATTCTAGCGTAATGGTAAAAGTTAAAATTAGAATTCCCCCCCCAAAAAAATAAAAGAGAAAGCTCTGTTCAAAGCTAAGGATTCTGACAGACACAAAGGCGAATCATCAGACGCTCCTCTGGAAAGCCAAACTTTGAAGTCGCTCCCAAACTTAGATGAGGAGGATTACCCTGAGATGACCAAAAGAAGAAAAATAAAAGAACAACCTGAAATAAAGCCAAGCTCAGTATCTCTGACAAACACTCAAGCAGCCTTTTTTTTCACTGAATTGATGCTTCACTTCGTCCTTGGCGGCGTGCTTCTTAAAAAAGGAACAAAGAAAGAGTGGCGGCCAGGGACGCGCATCAGGAAAATAAATGCCACCTCCTCCTTTGATGACTGCTGTGTTCTATTTATTCTGGATCTTTTGAGCCGAGTTTACATCAAGCCCGCGATAAAGGCTGACATATTATTGGTGGGTGCCTGTCACTCCTTTGTGTGGCTGGCATGGGGGCTCTGTGGAACCGTTTAGAGAGGTCAGAGTTGTCCAACATGACGTGAGGACGGCCTGTTTGCTTCCGCTCCCTGTGGAGACATCATTGATTTCTGTGTATTTGGGTGTGTTCTGCAGGTTGACGCTCACCCTCTCCTGCCCGATGGACCTGAAAAACTTCCCGATGGACAGCCAGACGTGTATAATGCAACTCGAAAGCTGTGAGTGAGACTTTCAAGGCGGCATTGATCCCATTACCCGCGCCAGTGTCATGAACCGTTTTCGTGTCGCCCTCCAGTCGGCTACACCATGAACGATCTGATCTTCGAATGGCTGGACGTGGGCGCTGTGCAGGTGGCCGACGACCTGGTGCTGCCCCAGTTTGTGCTGAAGGAGGAGCAAGGCCTGGGCTACTGCACCAAGCACTACAACACAGGTACACGACACACCGCCACGTGCCGCCCAACATCCTCCGCAGATCGGGCCGACCGACCTCTAATAAGACTGTCAGTTTGGACCTGTATCTCCTCCTGTGGTCAGGCAAGTTCACCTGCATCGAGGTCAAGTTCTACCTGGAGCGCCAGATGGGTTACTACCTGATTCAGATGTACATCCCCAGCCTGCTCACCGTCATCCTGTCCTGGGTGTCCTTCTGGATCAACATGGACGCGGCGCCGGCCCGGGTGGGCCTGGGCATCACCACGGTGCTCACCATGACCACGCAGAGCTCTGGGTCGAGGGCCTCGCTGCCAAAGGTGGGCCTGCTTGCTCTGTGACACATAGAAGTAGAAAAGATAAAACCTACGATGATTGAAGGAAAAAAAAACATGGATTGATATTTCTACTGACTATTACTTCAAGGAAAAAGAAATGAATGCATACATTTTTTTTTGCAGCAGCAGCAGCAGCACCCATGTTGTGTGGTTACACTATACATACATATATATATGTATACATATAAAATTAGGATATATATATATATATACACATACACACACACATATATGTATATACATATATATATACATCTTAAATATGCTTTGTGACATTTAAACAATTGGTTTCAATTTGATAAAAATACAATACATCAGAAGTCGTCAGAAATATAAAAAACCCCAACAGAAACAATACAATTTATACAAAACTACACTTATTTAGGACAGACAAATTATGATTTTTGCAATAATATACCATAAAAGCCTTGCTTTTATCCTTATTTATTATTTTCTATAACTTAACTTGCCTTAATATGGCTTAAGATGAGTTGAATTAAATTTGACAGCCACTAACTGCTGCACTACATCATCTGCGTTTCGCACATTGTACAGATTGTTTGGAATAACCAGGTGTTGCTACATTTCAGCCATGCAATAATGTCCTCTGGCCGTATGAGAGCCACTGTGCTTGACCACAGCTGCGTAACTATCTGTTTGGACGCATCCAGTAGAAATTCCCCGAAAGGCCCTCAGATGCGCGAGCAATTACAGTGAACAAGGTGATATCAATGGGGGAGTGACAATTTAAAGTGAAAGGAGTCTTTACGGGGAATAGGGCTTTTTAGAGTGTGTGTATTACATCATCATAGAGCCACTATGAGACAATGACCCACAAATTTTTTGCTGGAGGACGGACTAAATGAAGTAACATCTCTAAATATTTGAGGAAAAGAACTGTACTTGAAGAAGACAATAAATGTAATCATTATTATAGTTCTGCCACTGCAACACCCTGAGTGTCTCATTTTGTCGCAGGTGTCCTACGTAAAAGCCATCGACATCTGGATGGCGGTGTGTCTCCTCTTCGTGTTTGCTGCGCTGCTGGAGTACGCCGCCGTTAATTTCGTTTCACGCCAACACAAGGAGTTCTTCAGACTCAGGAAGAAGCTCAAAGAGCAACAGCGGCAGAGGACTGTGAGTGCGACCCACCCACTCAGGCCCCCGGGCGCCTGTCACCTGCTATTCCCTTTGCCCGGGCTGCGCACGAGCCGCACGACTCGGTTGTATGTTGCTTTGCAGCCGGGAAACGAAGACGCCGTTGACCTGTAACTAATTCAAACAATCACCTAACTCTCTGCTGCGTGTTCTTAACATCTTGCCGCCTTCCTCTGAACCTCATGACAAGAGGAATAAAGGAATACTGGAGATTTATAGGTGGTCTACCTCCTTAAGGAGTCGGCGTGACAGCAGCTGCACTATTCATCGGTACCTTGTAATATTTATACTACGATACACACAACATCTGCACGAGGCCTTTGTACATATTCATTTGTTGGGATTATGTAATGCCACTGATTTGCTCTGACTACGTTCCCAGCTGCCTCGCTTCACATTAATGTCAGCCTCCATATTCGTTTTGTAAGAAACAGACAATGATTGTTTTGTTTTTTTTCTGCAAAAGACAAAATGCAGCCGAGTGCAGACAGTCGGTGACTGCAAGCTGTTGGATCAGTTTGGTCTGTTTGGTGATTACTTTTACATGCTGCTGCTGTTTCTTTGTTGTTTTTTTCATCAGCAGGGGAGCGGGGAAAGTAAGGTGAAGGGAAACATGTCGGGCAACAACGCTCCTCATGGGAACGCCGCGCAGCAGTGCAGCGCCTGTGCGAGGGTAAGTTCAGTCCAAGCTGTGAGGGGAAAAAACAAAAAACTCTGTAATGTTGCAGTCAAAACCACACAAACCGAGACCAAAGCCTTTTTACCAAGACCACAGGGCACCAAGACCGAGACAAGACCAAGACATTTGGGTTTGAGACCGAGACAAGACCACAGCAACACAAATAGCCTCTGCATTATTTTGTTGAAGCGGCACAAACCTGAGTCCATGTTGCTTGGTGAATAGGCACCTATTTCCACTCATTTTAAGCGTTTGAGAGTTTTTGTTTCTATAGAAAAAAATTCAGATGTGGATTTCTCAGGTAAATGTGCCTTCTAAGTTGAAATCAGATGAGCACATTTAATGAAAAGACAGAGGCTGCAACTTGATGGAAAAAATCAATCTACCAATGATTGGAAGTGATGGACCTGGCAGTGAGGGTCTCCACCGCTCTGGATACACAATCCAGAGCCCCCTCAATCCGAGATCAAGACGAGACCAAGACCTTCATAAAGTGACCAATCCAAAGTACGACAATCGGATGTTTATTGTGTGTCCTGTCGTTTCCAGGAGGAGGAGCTGACACAGCAGGGTTTACTCTACCAGAGTTATGGCCTCGCCCTCTCAGCAGGAACCGCCCCAGAAATGGACGCGATGCCAGTGTTTGCCGATTTACCTCCTGGTTTGGGTTTCTACGACATACGCAGGCGCTTTGTGGATCGGGCCAAGAGGATCGACACCATCTCCCGCGCCGTGTTCCCCATGAGCTTCCTCATGTTCAACGTCCTCTACTGGCTCACCTACAAAGTCCTGCGACACGAGGACGTTCTAGCCATGCTGTGACGATCCAGCGTCCATATGGACAGCGGATGCCTCCAATGAAACATTTACAGACTGAGAGTCCTCAGCTGAGCTGTGCAAGATGTGCTGCGACGGCATACCCAGCGCCACCGCGCTGTCCCACAACAAGGACTCCATAGGTTTATTTACATTTTTAATGCTTTCAAAGAAATGCACTTTTTGATTGGCTGTGCGATGACATGTCTACATCTTGAGTAGTCAGCTCTGCATGTGCAGGTACTGCAGTTTCACACGTGTTCGGACATGCTGCACATCCTTTTAGACACACTGCTGTTGTTTTTTCCTTTTTTTGTGTGTCTTCTTTTTCATTTTTAATTCTGCACTCACCTTTATGGGTGCTGTGGTTGACACTGTCCGGAGCGACTTGTTTCATACCTCAGAGACGAATAATAAATCACTGTAAGCAGGACTCACACTTTGTACCAGCCGCCACTTTGACTCACAACATGCTTTATTCTGCAGCTTTGGGGAATAATAACAATGTTTCTTTAATGGTCTGCAGAGCTCTAACTGTGATTTTCTTAAGATTTCACTTCAACTATTTGATCAAACATCACATTTTCTTGTTCAGGAATTCTTAGAATCACAGTCCACCGCTAATGAAATCAGGGAATTATCTGTTTTTGCAATGTGTTTTAAATTGTTTTAATACCTGGAGGAATAAAGTTTCCATTGTGCTGAGTCTTAAATATCACTGTATATTGATATAATGGCATGTGACACAGATAGGCAGGTTGTGTTTGTTGTGTTCAAACCTGCTGGTTCCCAACATGCCCAATGTAAATAAAAGATGGACACCGAGCGTTTATTACAGTGGATGCTGAGAAGCTTTGGAAAGCAGGGAAAATATCCCAGAAATGTAATAATATTTCATATCTGTTGACAAAACGCTCTAACTGGTCAGCTCGGGAACTTTGGATGGCTTTTTATGCTCCATGCAAACACTTAATCTCAGGCCTAGTGTTATAGTTGTTTTGAGGAAGCCCAACAAATCTCATACATAGAATAGTTTGTCTCTTTGTATGTTTGCTAAAGAAATCTCTAACAATCCCAGAAAGCTTTGCCATGTGATTTCTGCTTTCTATTTTCTCTCTTAAAAGACCAAGCTCCCTCGTCACTATTCTAAAAGCTTGCTTTGCTTTTATGTGATAAATGTCTTTGCAATAACTGGCTCCTGGGGTGACTTTTTTTTGCACATGCTGTGAGATTCGTTTTCTCAAGTTAAATATTAATCTCGCCATAAAATGAAGCTGTCAAATTAACATTTCATCTCAAAGGTATAGCTGTCACATATATACACAGTAGGTGCAGCAGAGATGCATGCATCAGCACCATGAGCTCGAAATAGCGTTGATGTTGTGATGACAAGGTGCTTCATGGTGAACCTTCGGTAGAACACTGGGGAGCAATGCAGAAGTGCGTGATGAGGACACGCTGGACTGAGAGATTGCTAATTAGTGAAACTACTACAAGCACCATTACTGTTTTCAATACCCTGTTTAGAACTAAAAGGACACATCACTCATCAAATCTGCAACTAACTTTATGGCTGATTAAGCATTTTTATTTTATTTTCAATCAATCTAAATAGCATTCCCCAGATGAAGTTGAGCTCTAATTGTCCAGTGTATAATTTATATTTTTAGGCAAATTAAACGCAGATTGATCGAAAAAACATTTGCACCCATTAACCTCCAGCATCTTCATAAATTCAGTTGAATTTTGCAAAATACATGTACCACAAGCCCTCTATTAACAAGGACTCTCAAGAAAACAGATGGCATGATTTTAAAATCTTTGTTTTGATTGTTAATAAGTTACTCATTGAAAGCTCAAAACTGCAAATTAAGGAAAAAGAACACAGTATTGGTGTTTTGCTTGCAAAGACTTGTGTGTTGCTTCAAAGACTTTGCCTCTGTGGCCACAAGGGGGCGCTGTTGGCTCTTTTATGCTTCACGACAGAGGGGAGTTGAACTGAGGATCTGATGCTGTTTTAGGACATGCAGATGCAGAGATGTCAGAATTTTATTTTCCAATCATATTTATGCTGATTCATTAACTGACAAGCAATCCGCTTTCAGTCACTCGTGCTCGATTGATGTGGAAATAAACACACAAACATCTGATATTATTACCTTTTAATGAGCAAGACTGTGAAATACCATTTATATCTTCACTGAGTGGATTTGTTTCTCTAAAATCATGGTATTTGTAGTCTGGCTCGTCACAGACAGGGTCTTAAAGCAGGATTAAATTTATACTAACTAAGGTAATACTAGTGGGTGAAGGTGTAACTTTAATTTATTAAGGAGCAAATGTGTAGTCAAATGCTGAAAGATGAGGTATTTGGAAATAAAGCTATGTTATTCCATCATGCTCATTTGATAAATTTTGGGACCAACATGTTCAATTTGTACTCAATTATGTTTCGATTTGATTGTCATGTCTGAGTGTTTGGACCCCAGGAAGGACTAATTGGGAGCCATAAACAAAACTAAATCGAATAATATGCATATTTGATATTACTTTGGTTTGCAGGGAAGCCTCCCGTTGTTTCTCCATTCAAGGGGAGTTGGAGTGGTATAAACCCATTTGTGCATGTGGCACAAAGAAACACCATTCAAACTTATCTAAGCTGGCTAGCCAGTGCTAACACGAATGAATTAAAGTGGCTGAGAGCAGAGCTATTGTGTGCAATAAGTAGGTTTTTCCATTTTGGGGAGAGGGGTAGCTCCCCCCGGGACCCTCTGCCAAAGTGTCTCCACTGGCTGGAGACGTGGCAGCGCCTCCAGTCATATGATTTCACTTCAACCCCACCCCGAAAAATGTGCTTTATAAAATGTTGTCGCCGGTCCGTTATTTCAGTTTCGAGTTGTACAAAAACCTCAAACTAGGTGTAAATAAAAACCACCAACCAACNNNNAAAAAAAAAACCTCCCCCCTGCAAAACTCAGCACAAACACTGGCTGCCGAATATATTGGCGGTGACCACCCAAAACAGAGCCATTTTTAGACGTTTACTGCTGACGTTTACACGGGCTTCAAATAGCTTCCGTCGAACACTGCTAGTGATTGGACTGTTCCCCCCCGTACTTACCCCGGCGAGCTAGCGTAGCGCCGCTCCAACAAGTCCGACATTCGACACGTCTTCAATGGAGGAACAGCCCAAAGATCGGGCACAAGACAGACACTACCCGCACCACGGCGACGACAGAAGCTCCGCTCACCACCCGACGTGTGTGAAACATGATCAGAGCCACTTCCAGCGCCAGCATCAGGAAGCGCAGACGAAGAAAACAGGTCGGGCCATCCGGGAAAGTTAGCTAGCCTTACTCAGCTAATGTCAGCTAGGCGCGCGCTAAGCAAGCCCGCGCTTTTTCTCCGGCGGCGCTCGCTCCCTTTTCACGCCGCACGCGACTCAAGGGGAGCCTTTTTTTTGGCGGTTAGTGCAGCTAGCAAGCGGTTAAGCGGTGACGCCGCTAACTTAGCGGGGTAACGTGACGAGCCGCCGGCCGTTAGGCTAGTTAGCTCGGCGGCTAGCTGACGCTGCGTGACAGTTGTCGCCGCCGCTGCTGCTTTGACATATCGGGGATTGACCTTGTGCGCCGCTTTCACCACCCATTTTTTCTGGCGCAAAAAAGGCGGCTGTGTGTGTTTTTGCGGGCCGCCGGGTGCCGTGGGCGCGTACACGGACCCGGCGACTCGCCTTCCACGGCGGCTCCGGCGCTCTCCGCCCGGCGTGCTTGTGTCCACTTTAGGAAAAACGAGCCGGCTCCACTGGAATGTTCTCAGCTGCCATTTCCTGTCGGCCATGTTAGAACATCACTTGGAGCTAAAGCTACCTGGCTAGTTTTTGGGGGGGTTTATTCTCCCACGGACACGACACGCAGCGGCAATGGTTTGTCATTCCCCACGCCGGCTGTTGCTAGGTGTCCGTGGGTTGCTACAAGCAGGCGGGGGTTTTCACTGCCAACCCAGCTGCTGGTTAGTTGACATTAGCAACTGCTAGTTAGCACTGGCGGGCCTGTTGCATGTTGTCCAGTCAGCATGGATTCACGCAGTAACTTGATGGTTACTTAGCTAAAAAGAACACGCATTCACATGCTTTGCTGCAGCAGAACATGGAGCTCCATGTACTGGTGGATGTTCTAACGTGCTTTGCTCGCTAGCAGAAGGTGCTGGAGCTCCCATTCAATGGGAAGTCCCACGTTGACACGGCAGCCCCCCCTTGTCTCCGAGCAAATGCATAGACCTATTTATGGTTCACTGCCAGTCCAAATGTCTCCGGTGCTGCTGTGGGAGCCCCCCTCCCCTTCTGCAACATGGCTCCTTGATGCCACACCAGGTGTTCTCCATCATCTTAATCAACCAACAGGCAGGAATGCGGGTGACAGTTGTGACGCATATCACGTGTCCATAAGCACCCACGCAGACCTTCCCAGGGAGGTGTTAAAGATGTATTTTCGGGGCAACACAACAGGCTCCAACATGAGTGGGTATATTTTCCCACCACACTCTTCCTGTTTGGGGCAAAACATTGCTGGTCCACATGTCATAGCTTTGTTCCCACAAATTGCTCTGTTATTAACGTATCAGAAAATGGCAAAATTCTTTGTGTTGATTAGCTGGTGACTTTTGTGGAGCAGACCAGTTATAGGGCCAGTAGAGATCTCTTACAACATTCATTTATACTTCAATGATAGTATTCCACTCTAATGACGCTCCACAATGAAAAGTCAGCTGCAAGATGATGTTCACTCTTGATAGAACCGCAGCAGTGAAGAATAGAACATAAACCGTAGAGTAGGAGAGAAAATGATCAAATGTAGTGTAATTGGGGTCTAGAAAGGTTTTGATCTCATGATTAATTACACAAAAAATGTATATGTAGTAGACATGCGTGTGTGTACCTTCTTTTTTAGAAGTCAATGAAAAGATTGCGTACTGTTTATCATTTCAGTAGTAACTGATTTTATGTCCCCTTTCAGGCAATAAAAAAGTAAACATCAACGAAGAGGAGGGGGAGAAGAACACACAATCGCCTGATACTGTTGGTATGCCCTATCCCCCCAACAGCAATGGTAACAGACACGCAAGTAATGCAAATGTGAAGCCGAAGTCGACGCAAAAGCTGTACACAACTGTTCCAAAAGCGAGCAGCAAAGGACTGGACCATAAAAAGAATATGGACCTTAAAAATGACAAGGAAAAGGCAGTGGATTTGAATCATCACGAGGGCCAACCTTTGGACAAGAAAGACTCTGTGTTGCTCCAAAATGGCGTTGTGCACTGTGGCTTGATTACAAATGGCTACTCCAGCAAGGACAATGACGGCAGCAGCTCTGAAGGTGGATATACTACTCCGAAGAAACGCAGGGCCAGATGTAACAACATCAAGAACACTGATAATGTGATCAGAGAAAAGGAGAAAGACATGCAGCAGGGCAACACTACACAGGAGCCTGGGGCTTTTAATCTCGAGACAAGCGACAAGGGAGTGACTTCCAGACTCGATGGCTTCAGAGCCACCCATAAAGTAGACGCTCAGTCAGCAGGTAGACGGGCTGTTGCCTCAGAGGCTTCAGCGGGTGAATCTCAGAGGAAAAACTCTGACGGAAAAGCAGTTGGCACCTTTGGTAAAAAGACTGAGGAAAGGCACAAAGCCAAGCTTTCCTCACCTTCAAAAGAGGACTCGTGGACTTTGTTCAAGCCCCCTCCAGTATTTCCTGTGGACAATAGCAGTGCTAAAATTGTTCCCAAGATCAGTTATGCAAGTAAAGTAAAAGAGAACCTCAACAAAGTAGCTCAAGGTGGAGGAGAGGCACTGCCTCCGCCTGTGAGACTGTCACAGGTCCCCATGTCTGCTATGAAAACTATCACCTCAGCTAGCTTTACTAATGGTCCTGTTTCTGGAAATGGAAACGGTTGCCCGTCAGTGGGTACCTTCTTTGCTCCTGCTGCTAGTAGTATTCCACCAGCCCCGTCTATCCCAAGTGGCGAGAATGTAGCATCTCCTTTGGAAAGTAACTGTAGCTCTACCACCAGTCCTGTAGACGGAGAGGCATACGAGCTTAGGAAGTGTACTCTTTTAATTTACCCTTTAAATATGCAACCTGTGCTCCCTAGTGCTCGTCACCTTGACCCACCGGCCGCTCAGACAAATCAGAAAGCCTTGGGAGACATCTTCCAGAATCAGTGGGGGCTTTCCTTCATCAACGAGCCCAACCTGGGGCCGGAGGGGGGGAGCGGGCAGGCGGCTGCAGAGGACAAGTCTGCCGCAGTCGCACCTCAAAGCGAGGGTCCGGCCAAGGCGGTGCAGCCCTGCTTTGAAGCGAGCCCATCTTTCTTGGAGCCCGGCACGTTGGCCCAAGACCCGGAGAAAAGGACTTGTGCCCCTTGCGATATGTCTAATGCTTGTTCTCCTGTTTGCGCCGCGAGTGAAGAGGAGAACAAGCTGCAGCCATGTGGCCAGGAAAAGACGAAGGCTGAGGCAAAGAGTTCAGGTTCTGCCGTGTCTGCCCCCAGTAAAGATAACGGTGCTAAGCCTGCACAGGGCCAGATAACCACTGTGTTATTTGGTTCCTCTAAAGAACAGGCCCACTCTAAAGACATTGGCAGGAGGTGTAGCTGGGGGTCCTTTGATGTTAAAGCTGCTGTAACTTATCACACTAAAGGTAACTTTCATCAACTTTCTGCCCAAGTTATCAGGCTGTTTCTGCACTTTAGTCCAGAAAACTTGTCAATGCAGAAGTTGCCCTAATATGAGTTTTGTATTTTCTTGACAGAAATGGAATCCATTTTCAACTTGCAAAAACAAGGTAAAGTGAATTTGTTGAATCTTTTTTCATTTAGAGAAGAGAAAATGACCTGTTCAAATCGTGAGAACAAACAAAATAATGACAAAATGTCAAATTCCAGCATTCATAAAGGTCAAAAAAATGGCTGGAATACACTGAGTGCACACATCTCTGCTAAGGTCAATTTTCTATGAAGTGACATAGAGATCGATCCCAAAATGTAATGAGCTCTTTGTACAAAAACTGCGAGGGTTCAGCAGTCCTCGGTCAATAAACGGAGAAGATGATCCAAAGAATGTCACCTCTGTTGCAGACATGAATGAGATTATGAAGGTCTGGTGACGTTGTTAGCCTGCTAGCTAACCAGAAGCTATGCAAGATCTGCAGTTACCTGTTCAGTTCTTAGTAACAGACAACTCCGAAAACTGCAAATCAGCCAGACTGAAATGAGAGATACGATGTTAATGTGTCAGAATCTGGCTTGCACTCATCCTGGAAATATGACCTGACTGATTTAGAGATGCAACAGTGACACAGTTTGGATCCTGCTGCTCTTTAATAGTTTGATACTGTGAGAAATGTGAATGCATGATATTGGATTGGCATGATAGTTTTGCAGACATCTGATGTTTTTTTTCTATATTAACTGAGGAGAAGAACAGCTTTTTGTGCTTTTATTTAAAAAAAAAAAAAAAGCATGTTGCTCGGAGATTTAATTATGGCCCCTCATCATCACATCTGTGTCATCACATCTGGGTTATACAATAATGCTCTTTCGAGGCCGGTAATACCTGTGCCAACATTATCATGCGTCCCTGCATGTTTTTTTGTGTGTGTAGAGGCTGATGACACTGTCAACATTGACCTTAGGATTTACAGAGAATGTGGTACATCATAATATCTTGTACACAAGGCCTATTTCCACCAAAGCAGACCATTTCTCCGTCCAAATCTGACAAAAGCCACGGAGCAATTTGATAAATTATTCTAAAAACGGATGAATCTCTGCTGTGAAGTGATCTAACCCTGCGTCCTCTGTCCTCTCGCTCTGCCCCAGATCCAAATAGAGTAGTGGTTTATGACGAGACCAAGGACGGACCTGACCAGTGAGGTCCACCATCTCCAGTACTTACCTGCGTCTCTTCTGGGTGCTGCGCCTACCTACCTTGGAAAACACGAATCCGGTTGGAGAGTAAAGTGACAACTGTGAAAACATTGATAGTTTTAGCATGACAAATTTTCCTTGGAGTCTCGGGTGGAATAACTGACTTCTTTCAGGGGAGTGTGGGGGGGGCATCGGACAAACACACAGACACACACACACACAGGACACACACATACACACACACTCTGGAGGGATGTTAAAGGAGTTGATCGGTGCCTCTTCAATATGACGAATGGACACTTGCAACTTTTTGGGGCCGTGGTGGTTGCTCGGCTCCCCGTTAGGGATGAAAAGTTCAACAAAGGAAGGTGCGGCGGACCGCACCTCCTAAGCCTTTATCCTGTTGAACTGCGGCTGCCGCCAGTCAAGACTTATGGGATGCCTCAGTCATTTTATTTCTACACGCATTCAAATGAGTTCATTGTAGATATGTTAGACGTTATACATACACATCCGTGTGCAGGCTTGAATTCATCGTGAACGAAAGGAGAACACGATTTTTTTGTTGTTGTTTGTTTTTTCTTGTTGTTGTTTTGAAAAAGAATGCCTTGACGAAGCCGTGGAATAAAAGATCTCCAGAGTCCTGCTAACCTGTAAGTTGAGAGGAAGCTCATAGCTGAGGCCCCGCCCACCCAGGAAGGGAGAACCTTGTCTTAAATCCGTATAGAGTCAGAGCCCCAAGATGTAATAGAGATATTTTTTTCTTTTATACTGTGTCATTAGACTGAATATGAGTGATATCTGCACTGCAGTATGACACCCCCCCCCCCCCCCCAACCCCACAAAGTCAACCTGCAGCACAGGTACAGAAGTACCCTGATCTGAGGGGAAGCCACACCCCTTTATTTACACATGTGGGATAAAGATCGCCTAATCAGGTCTCAGTTACAAATGCAAAACCTTTTACTATCGAAGCTTTCCATACATTTCAGATTTCAGATAGTTCTAGCAGGATGTTTTAGGGGTGGGGTGGGGTGGGGGGGGTCCTGTGTGTGTTTGAGTGACAAATTGTCGATCAAGAGACATTGTTTCCATTACGATTTTTGTGCTCTTTGTTTGAGCAGCGAGACTCGAGCTGTTTTTGGATT
>CAESWR010000951.1:200412-213507 GCA_903171835.1 Mullus surmuletus
AAAAAAAAAAAAAATTGCATTTTCTCGACATGAGCGACAGAAAAACAGATTTATTTACAGCTTCCTAATCTTCAAATTTGCTTCATCCATCTATGCTGTGTTTTGGCGCTGTTTCATTCAAATGAGGCGGTACAAAGCTGCTGGTGTCTTAATGAAAATGCAGTCTGAGTTATTTGCTCTGACAACAGACATCTCGGAACGTCTGTTTGTGGTGCAAAGTCACTCTCCTGTTGATGGTCATTTTTGGTTCTTTGATGCGAGCTAACGACGTGCTTGTAGAAAATGGCCCGCCACAACAGAATGAGGCTTAAAATGCAAATTAACTGTACTGAAGTGTAATTAAACATGTTCTAATCAGTGGGTTTGTTTACATTGGTGTAAGAAATGAATGGTTAATGTTGTTAAGTGGCGATGTCAGTGCGTCAGACTGCACTGATCTATAAATCATCTGTTGTCTGCTGTGGAAATCTGCAGCCTCTGAAGAAGCGGCGTGCGATTACACATGGCTGTCCGCCGCATTTACCTTGATTAAATCAAAGGAAAATTAAACCAGCCCGCGACAAAACAACCGCGCATCTCGCCGGATTAGCGGGCTCAGGCAATCACGCGCTCATTCCAGCCTTTTTCTAAAAGCGGCATGGCGACAATTATGATACGACGTCCGCACACCACAACATTCTCCAGCTCGGGAGAGAAGCCCCGCCCACAAACCCCTCACAAATCTTCCGCCTTTGTTTGAAGCCGCCGTGCGAGAGGCGCGAGGGACGAGGAGCATCAGGTGCAGGGAGCTGGCGGAGGAGCGCCGAGGGCACGGCGGAGGAGGTGGGCTGTGCGGGATTTGTAGGGCGCTCACTCTGCAAAGCATTTATGCTACCGGGCATCACCGGGGAGGGGAGGGAGGAAGACCATCAGATTCACAACAGAAGCCGCCGAGAAAGCCTCTCGGAGGCGGTGGATCAAGCGGACTGATCCACGCGCCGGTCCCGCCGGGACGCAAACCGGGCCTCGGCGCACCTTGGCAGGGAGCGCCGAGCGAGATGCGGCTGCACTAAACTACTCCTCCTCGTCGTACCAGTGAGAGAAAATGCTTCGGCGATGATTTCTCGAGGATGGCTTCCATCCGACTGTACCGACGCCTGTGATGTGACAGGCTCATACATACGCCGCACACACACTTTGTATTCGGCACGCCAAAAACAGTCTCTTAGGCCGTAGTAACTTTTCATTTTGCCCAACTGGTGAGAAAGACATCTCCGGCTTCTGGTCTGTGCTGAGGAGGCACATATAAAGCTCAGTTTTCAAGGCAGCGCACTGCACACACACACACACTCACACACACGCACACACACCGGGAGCTTTATACGGTGATAAAGGTTTCCTCGGGGGTGCGCCGCTTCTCTTCTTACCCGCACCTGTATTTGTGAGTCTCTGTGAACTTGACTGTACTGAAGAAGGAGGAGCGGTGCAGTCGGGCCGGTGTCAGCAGTGATCAAATAGCGCGGTGCAATTTTTGTGTCAAGGTTTCCTGGGATTTTTTTTTTTTTTTGCTTGCACCGCCTGCCTGCAAAGACCCCGGTCAAAAGCTTTGTTGCCGCTATTTCAGAAACTGTCAAAACACTTGGGTGAATTACAAGGTGCTGCTTAAGAAGAGAAAACGATGCTAGGTGATTGCTCAAAATTAATTCCAGCCCCTTGCAGAGCCTCTCATAAATACTGATGATGTATTCCTCCCGTTGCCGCCATTCCCCCCACCCCAATTTTAGAGACAAAAAAATACAGTCAGTCTTAACGCAGCCCTGGAGGGAGGTGACAGAGCGGGTCAGCCGTTACCTAATGACCCCTGCAAACTTCCAAATGAACATTACCTGAGATTTTTCTCTCCGGATGTGCGATTCCGCAGACATTTCCGCACATCCCTGCTGGCATCGTGCCGTCCCACACCACAGACTCCCTTTCTGATCCTATTACTCAGGAAATGTCACAATGAAAAGTTGTTGCATTATGCATCAATAAGGTCCTATTTATGTCTTACCAGCCTGACAACAGCTTGACTGATGTTAATGTAATCTGTACTGTTCTTTGGCCCAAAACTGCCAGCAGCTGCTCACCCGTCATTGACAAAAGAGCTCCATCAGTCACAGAGCACTCCACTCATTTTTGCTATAAGAAGACTGTCAACTATCTAATGCACAGGGGGAGCCTGAGGGACAGCTGATATTTCTGTAGAGGGGCCCTATGGAGCCAACTAACTCTCTCACCTGAGTATCAAAGTGAAATATGGACATCAAGGAGGATGAGAGGGTAGGTCAGCAATAAGCCCCAAATAATAGTAATAACTATAATAATAACTGGCTTTCTTTCTATTTATTTTTTTCTTCTCCCATTTTGCTCTACTATATTTGAAGTACATTGGGTCCTTTCCTGATCTTGTGAGGATCAGTAAATTAATAAATCAATTCTGACTGACTGTGTTAATTGCAATAGATATCATAACAGTAAATATGCCTAATTTTTCCCCCCCATGAGGGACCATGTAATTTTTCTGGGGAACAAAATGTCAGATCTGGTAGGTTCCCCCCCTCCGTAATCTTGCTGACAAACACACAAACAAACCGAAAGGAAAGCACAACCTCCTTGGCAGAGGTAACAAATAAGGACATACTTGTCACATTTAGTATGTCTTTGGAGTGCAGTTAGCCAGTGTTTGGCTCGCTGTCTTACAGGGTTTTAGAGGCCGGGGCTGGCGAGCGCACAGTTGCTGAGGTTGGGGAGGAGGCTGCCGAACGGTGAACCGAGCCTCTCAGCCTGCAGCCACAGTCCATTTTTTTTCCTTCTTTTTCTTTCTTTTTTTTTTTCGAGGGGGGGTTGGGGGCAGACAGAAAGAGTGAGACAGATTAACGGTAAAGAGCCGAGATGAGTGAGACAGATGAAGAGGAGGACTGCCGCCACATGAGTAGGGAAGGAAGACAAAGAAGAGAGGAAGTCATTTGGCATCTGTGTCCATTCATTCTCATGGGATTTTTGTGAAGTGCTTGTGGTCGAGAAATGAGGGAACATTGTGCTTAGATAGAAGATAATCACCACATTTTACTCTAATCTAAATATGTGCAGCTATATGGGGAAAATAGATATAAAATTGGAGTCAATTTATCCACTAAAAAATGACATAACAGAGACGTGAGAACAAAGCAAGAATTTGTAAAGGAGGTGTATTTTCCCCCCCCGCTGTCACTATATGACAGTAAGAAGGACAAGCCGGCGGAAATAAGCCTGTTGATAAGTCATAGCAGAGGCACTGAAGCACACTGCCGCCCTCTCGCAGGAGGAGGACGGCTTTCTGGCAGAGATGGAAAACTGACTCCTCTTCACATTTCACTTCATCAAAAACCTTTGATAAGATGGAGTGAAAAAAACATGGAGAAAATTAGAAAAAAAAGACAAAAGGGGAAAATGTAAAATGTATATATATATACATATATCAAAGTTACAAAAGAGGCAGCCACCTAGCAAGACATCTTTTCATCTCGAGACTGACAAGTGTCCCATTGTTGTCATCCTTCAGCACTACTTTGTTGTTGCTGAAAGCATCTCTGGGTTGTTGTTATCAAAGGCATAAATCACAGCGCTGAAGAGAGCCAGGTGGCTTTCATATGAACTGCTGCACACATGCTCGCGTCTCACCTCTCCTCTGATCAGCGCAGACCTACAGTACGCGCAGAGATTTTCCTCACATGGAACAAAACAACACAGAGGCTGGCGTCTGGGAACGAGCCAGCGAGAGAGAAACAACATTTACATGCACACCAATAATTCAATTATAACCAGACTAATGCAATACGCATATTATCCCAACTCTCGTGTAAACACCTTAACCAGGTTATCTTACTCGCATTAAAGTCCTAATCAGAGTAAGCATAACTTGATTAAGATAGCTGGGTCGCTTGTCAATCACTGAAATTAATCTCGCGCCTGGTTTCTTTTGGTGTTTGGATTCCGTGCACGCGCCACAAAAGGTCACCTACCGAACAGTCTGCCAAATGGTGTGTTTGACATGGCCGGAGTGGCACAGGTGGGAATTTTTTTTACCTTAAAAGTAAATGGAAAAGGTGCTCGTCGTGCAGCTGCTGAAGCACTATACAGGGATAAATTCAGCCCTGTGATTCTGCCAGTGTCCTCTTATACATTCGCTCGACTGTTACGCAACTCCTGTTGAGCGAGGGGAAGTCAGGATGCTTCACTTGAAATGAACTACACACTCACACGCAGCGCACACTAAATCTGTGCTTGTATATCATCCTGTTAAAGGCACACGCCGCGGTAAATAGCAGCTCTGCACTTATTCACAACAGCACACAGGAAAGGTCAAAGATGAACATTCCAACACGTCTGTCCAGCTATTATGATAGAAAATCAAATTACAGATTCAAAAATATTACAGCTGTTACACAAATTAATCTGAATATTCTGAATATTTAAGAGACTAAAATTATTTTATTCTTTTTTATGAATCCAGGGTTATGAAGAAAAATGTATATTGCAATGCTAAATAAAAACGACGAGCCCCAAATTGAAATGGGCTATTCATTTAACTAGTAATTCCTAAATATGGCAGATCATTATTATCATTTTTTCAATAAATGAAAAGTGTCATGAATGAATACGCCTATCTCGCCCCCAAATTGGTGTCTGTGTAACCCTACAAACAAAAAAACAAACCATCTTATATACTTGTAAGGGTGAAAATCTGACCTTTGCAGAGATAAAAACCAGGGTGAATTTTAGGTGAAGTTACGATTAAAGGTTGAACAAAACTACAGAAGCTGCATGACAACAAATGTTCTTTGGACAAGGTGATATTGTCCAGCTCTCCAACACCGAGACCCCTCACCCCTATTCACTTTGAGAATAGTCTTTTCTCTGTTGCTCTACGATACAATCATACATCATCTCTCCGTGGGTCAGCGTGGGTGTGTTTGTTCCCGTGTGTCCGAGGTTTCTTTACGTAATGAAACCATTTGGCGCTCTGATCTTTTGCCATTAAGACCTGAGAAAAAGTCAATTACAGAAGTGGGGTGAGCCAGAGCTCAGCAAAGCCTGGCTTTATGGTGGTAATTGCACACCTAATCTTATACCTTTGAGCAAAATGATGAGGCCAGGAAGGAGATATATTTGGCGAAATGTCAACTAGGAAGCCACCCAAAACGCACACAGGAGGGAAAAAAAATCCACCACGCTCCGAGACATCATCACACACAAACTGGTTTTGATGTAACATTACTGGATCCATTGCACCTTGGGGGGGTTGGGTGGAAATGCATGGATCCCCTCTGTACTCTGGATCCAAACCCAACACAAACGCTCTCCTGGCCTCTCGGGAGCGCCGTGTGTGGGCTGCCTGGACGGTGAACACGCAATGTGTCTCGAGTGATTAATGCATCGAAATTGTACATTACTTGCTCTCTCCACACAAAGGCCAGAGGTGAGGCGAGGGCTAGAGCTTTGCTGGAGCTAGTATAGGGAGCCAGTGATTTGCTCGAGAGCACTTCAGCAGCTTGGATTCTGGCCGACAAGGGGGCTTGACCCACAGCTCTCGAGGTGAAGAGCAATCTCCGTGCTTAAATGTTGTCTATCATGGAAGGGAGACTGCAGATTGACATACATTACTTGATGATGTTTGTGCCATAAAGTGACAGAAATCCTACTTTTAAAGGGTTATACGAGACATTTTACCACTAGATGTCGCTGTGTGCAACAGACCAAAACAAAGGGCCAGACCTTAGCAGCTGGTCGGCCTCTCCAAACCAATGTTGACCCTCGACTTCTATCTCTCTTTATTAGAACTTTGTTTGGTAATAGAACATGTTCTCTAGGTTGGAACAGAGTCTCTGTCTGCCGAACGCTCAGCAACACAGAGCTATGAAGCGCTGACATCTGTCCAACACAGAGCTCAAGAAAGCTCAGACATCAACAAACACACACTCTGACTCCTCATGATGCTTTATTAGGGTATAAAATATTGTCTGGAGCGCCTTCAAGATTCAACTCCATTCATTCATGCCTTTTAAGAGATACTGACAGGTCATCACACTCCTATCTGTGCCTAACTCCCTGAAACTGCAAATACTGTACACACAGGTGTACGCGGAGTGAGTGTCTGCCATGTTGTGCAGTGACGCTCCGTCAAAGCACCGTGTCTTTTACTTCACTTCAGTGACATGAGTGCCGTCTCTTTGTTGCTGAAGTGCATGGCAGCATAGCATCAAAGAGGACAAACTAGGTTCTTTATTGAAGTGTAGCCGCACTTTCGACCCCCTCTTTGTACTCCTTCCCATGCACTTCAGTAAAAAGGAAACTTCTCCTGTGCTGCAGAACTGATCTAAACACAGTCTACCTCTACACAAGAATCAATAGAACTCTTGCGCACGCACGCACACACACGCACACACACACACACGCTGTTAAAGATGAAGGAAAGGGGAGAGACAAACAGCCAGAGAGAGAGAGAAAAAAAATGCATTGCAAGAAGAGAATGGAAATCTGCCAAAACAGATAAGGCCAAAGCCCCTTAAATTCATTTGCGTCTGAAAACAGGGACACTGGTTTGTGAATGGGACGTGGTCTTGGTTGACAACCCTAATGCCTGGGTGGTTTATGACGGTGACTTAAATAGAGAGAGACAGACAGGGGAGGACACAGATGTCTGACCTTGCAGTGGTGCTTATGTAATGGTCTGCTTCAGTGCATTTAACTGCAGTGCTCCTTCCCAACCTGGGATCGGTAAAGGCAACATGTCTCTGCAGTCCAATCGCCTCTGACATCACTCCTGACACTCGGAGAGTATGAAAAGGTCCTGTGAGCTCCGAGTGAATCAGTTGTTATGGCCCTGCCTGTGCGGTCCCCACGGAGCCAATCATACTAATTAAACTCGACTACTTAAGCCTCCTCTCATTAGTGTCCAAGTAAACAGCTTTAATTTTGTATGCATTTTAATACCCATCTCCCACTTCTGAGGGTGGCAGTGGAGGGGGACAGATGAATGATGAAGGGGGGTAATTTCAGGTTTGCTCAAATGAAAGTAAGTGCACTAAATGTCATTCTGGTGAAAATATCTGCTTGTGGATTTGCATTGATCGCCCACCCCCCTCTCATAGACAGCAACTTAACTTCATTTTGCAGCAAAGACTGATGAAATGAAGTGAAAATAATATGATGTGTATTCATGTTAGCAGTAATGATAATAACATCACCGGCACTGTAGACACATTTTGAGGAAGATGATTTTCTAGTCAAGTTGATGCCCTGACAGACTTCATTATATTTTAGCACTGCGGTTACACAAGCCGGCTCTAGATATCAAGGGCAGGCGGGGTAAAAATGTGGCATAAGCCAAAAATAGCACCCAGAAAAATCAACCTTCGCTTGATTACACAAGAAGTAAACAATGCTTCCGCGTAAGAATCGAGAGCACGAAGACGACCGGGTGCTGTGATTACGGATATTTGTATACATGCGTGTATGTATGCACACGGCCGTTCTCTTGAGACGGAGTGATGAGAGCGAGTGGAGAGCTATTAGCACAGTCAGCAGGAGGGAGGAATGGAAGGAGAGGGAGGGGAGGGGGGCAGCTGGGTAGAGACCTCGCGAGTACCAAACTGGCTGGGCCTAGAGCTCTGGAACAGTGGGTGGCATTAAAACAACAGGCAGCAGACACAGAGCGCCGTCTCGCCGACACACATATTGCACTCCTCCATCTACTTCCCCCTTTTTCATTTTTTCCCCCCCCCGCTCTCTTGCTGGTCTTCGCCAGCGTCCGAAGGTGGCAGCCACGTGCAATGCAGCACGGCTCGAGATCCAGGTCTGGACCTCGCCGGCCTTAACGGTTGAGACATAATGAGCTTTGGCGGTGCTGCTCCCGCCTCTTACAGCAGCTCATCTTCCCCACCGCAGGAACCTGGACCGGCGGTCTCCGCGGCAGACTGTTCGCCCCACTCTAGTTCAGAGGATGCCGCCGCCGTCCTAGGGCGAGTTAAGACCCGGGCAAATGAGGTGAGCAGTCGGTGTCAGGGAATAGCCGGCTGTTATTGTGTGTCCGAGTGCGGAAAGTGCTTTTTTTGCGGAGATGGACGCAGCATCTGCACAGCAACCAAAGGCCTTCTGACGGCCATGTTGGCGGACTGCTTCAACATCTTCCCAATCCTTCAGGTGCCTCGACAAACAGCCCTTCCCCAATAGTCCCCCTATCTCTGACAGCAAAGCACAAGTACATAAAACACACTCGGGGGGCCATTAATGGAGATTGGAGCTAATCTGGGAGCCGTCTAGCTCTGTGACTGCACACACACACAGAAGTAGACAGGGCGTGACATTCAGTGCTGTCCAATGACGTCAGAGCAGAACACTCACTGCTGTCACTGGGAACAGAGTCATGGCCTGGGGAGCTCAGAGAGTCTGGATGTGTGATGGCGTTTGTGTGTGTATGCATGTGTGTGTGTGTGCAGTCAGCATTGCTTTGGAGACAGTGAGTCAGAAAGATGGACAGACCAACAGACAGGCCCACTGGTTAGGCTCCTCCGCCTCCCTTTTTTTTCACCCTTCCACACAGCCTTGACGAGTCTTTGATTGTGTCCGTCTTTGTGCCACAGGAGGGGTGATGCGTCGTGCTTGGTCATTCGAGTGTATGACATCACAGCGCTCATCAGCGGGCCCTATTTTAAGGCCCACGACTCATGGAGTGCCCCGGCCTCCGCAGACTCATTGGGCTAATGATCAGCCTTGGCAATTAAAACCAATCTGTGAGTCAGTGTGGCATCAGGAGGGCCATCTGCTTCCAGCCCTGTAGCGCTCGCTCTGGCCTGTGGGACCACTTGCTGGGGTCACAGCTCACCCAGCTTGTTGAGAGATGGTCACAGGATCTAAAGAACAATCTGCTGTGCAACTCTGGTTCAATAGAAAGCGCCGCTTACCGAAGGCGCCGTTCTTTTGTGTGCCGCGGCCACGTCTCGCGAGTGCAGCAAACGCATTAGCGGTGGGATCGGCGTTTTGGAACACAATGTTGCGTGCATTCCGCGACACAGGTAACCACCTCATCGGACTCAGGCCAATGACTTTTCCCACCTGTTCCAGCGCCGTAGCCAAGAATTCTGGCAGTTATTGTAGTGACATGGGAAATATAAGTTGTGTGAACATCGTGGAAAGCTCTGGACATGTAGAGGATGACTAGGCACGGCGTCCCAATGTACAGCATCGTCCACATGGAAACTAATGAGCCAAATCCAGCAAAAAGAGAGTTCATTTGTACAGAAAGTTGTAAAAAAAAAAAATCTTAGTCTACAGCAATCTTGTGTCTTCTATCGAGCATCACTGATAGTGTGATGTCTTTATTGCAAGTTCTGCGAGTTTGTGAGACCACTGGGGTAGTAACATCTGCATTTTCCCCACATCATCACATCACATAATCCCAAAAAGTAGTTGAATAGTCAATTACTTTTACGCATGCAGATGAGCAGATACCAGTTCCCTGGCCAGTCTTCTGGAATTGGAATAAGAATCTATTCTATAATATGAGTGTGCTCTCATTATTTGAAAAGTCTGCATTATGGTGACCAAAGTGTGAACTAATTGGGAGCTATAAATTATTTAAAGGCCACCAGGATGCAGTTAAAAAGGTCGTGCAAAATTGCAATGTACAATTTATGGTGATTTATTCACTCTGAAACTGATTTTAATCATAGGATTGTTTCAAAATCTGTCACTGGAGTAGGCTTTATTTAAGTTTCAGTGATAGAAACCAAGAAATTCTTTTGAGAAACCAAGTAATCAGACGTTCAGTATACAACCAAATATAGATTGATTCTCTCCTGCTGCTTTAAACCCCAAACTAACCATAAGTCGCCAATGATGCAGTGTTGACAAGTGATGATATCCGACTTGGCTTCACCTGTAGTCACATGCGTGTCCACGCTGTATATAAACGCACCATGAGTTTGCTGTAAAGGCCTTGGCGCTTTTTAGAAGTAGTAGCTCCAGCAGATGCTGATACCAACACTTAGGAAAGTTTGCATTCTTATCATTCATTTTTTAATAAACAGAGCATTGTTCGATTGTTTGTTCTCATCAGTTTGTGCTGTCTAAAAAACACTTAGAATGAAAAATAGCTCAGCATATAATCAAGACTTTGCTTGGGACACCGTAATGCTCGTTGGTTTTGGATGCGGCTTCCTATACACACCAACAGGGTTTGAACATCTGCCCGTTTTCCACTGGCAGCTGGCTGATGTACTGCGCACATGGACTGCAACCACACATACGCATCACCACACCAGCCACACCTCCATCCACTCTCCTGAACTGTTAACCTCGCAGAAGCTGCCTCTGCTTCAAAAGTTTGAATCTATATGGTCCATGTCAGCACCTTCCCATCTCCCAGCAGCTGTCAGGTGCCAAACCCTAGGAGGCTAACTGGTGTTTCAGACCAGTGCCCTGCTTCGACCTCTGGTGCATTTGCTTGGTTGGTGCTGACCCAGTTTAAAGGGGCAGGCCGCCCTCAGGAACAGTCACCATCATACCAAAGGCACAGGTCAGAAGCTCTTTTTCCCTGTAGGCCACATGCTGAGAGGACAGCTGCTCCCTGTACCTTTGTATTTTTTCCTGGAGGAAAGAGAAAAGCGGGTTGGTTCAAGAGGTCAGAAGCTTTCTACTCAATATTACGGACTACAGAGCTGCAAAAAGCAACATATACCCTCTACAGGTCTGACCAGCACAACATCTTTCTTGAGTACAGAAAGGTGTGAGGACAATCCCTACTGCATCGCTCTCAGTAAGTTGGAGACATTTGGTACTGAAACCACAAAATAACTACTGCTGAGTATTAAAGGTACCTACCGAGGATATTTTACTACATGTCCATGTTAGAACCAGGATTTCAGACCAAAACAAAGGGGGCGGACCTCTCAACTCGCTTTTAGTTTTGCTTAAGCCTTGGCAGCTGGTAGGGCTCTCCAAGCCAAGCCGGTGTTGACTCTTGGCTTCTGCCTCTCTTTATTAGAACTTTGTTTGGTCATGGAAAGTGTTTACTTGTTTGGAACAGACTTCGGAGAGTCCACCAAATGCTGAGCTGCGTGGAACCACCAAAACAAAACAAGAAACTATCAATAAATATGGAGGGATTTTGACTGCAGTCCACCCTCAGTACTCCACCTTTATGTGACTAAAAGTCGTTTGATACTATGTTAAGGTATAACATATTGTACAGAGCACCTTTAGCTTTTCTACAGCTTGTGTTGGTTACATAATATCCTATATCAATCATCTTTATACTCTTGTCTATCCGTACTTATGGCTTTAACCGCCAGTGCACACACACATATGCATTTCGGCCAACAGACTAACAGCTATGTGGGCAGCAATTGCAGCTTCACCTCTCGTGCTCTGCCTTCTCCAACTGCTGCATTCTTTAAATCCAGCGGACTGAGAAATAGTGCAAAGCAGAACCACCTGCTGGGCCACATAAATGTTGCGAGAGGAATCTACTCCTGAGTGATTAGAGGCTTTCGAAATGCCATTTTCTGTTACATAGATACGATGGAATATGTTGTCGTGTCTGAGGCACGCTCGGTAAAACCGGCAATAGAGGGATTAAAACCACCAGACACTAGTGTACACATAGGTTATTATCATGTCTGATGAAAAAGAGAGATGTGGACACACCCTGGTTCTCTTTGAGGTAGCCGTTCACCCCAAAATGACCCGCCTCTGTCCTCACCCCACCCTCGCTACACTTGCTGCTGCCCTCTCCGCTTCTTAATCACCATTTCCCTCCATTCTTTTAGTACTTAAGAGGGTGACTCAGAGGGCCTGTATTGCTGTTTGTCTGTCATGACATCTGGAGAAGCTGGATGACTGAGTGTTATGTCTCGCTCTCACTCACTCAGTCTGTCTCTCTCCCCCGATGGGACCCCCACTAACATCCTCAGCCCTGTTTCTTTTTTTTTCTCTTCCTCAGTGTAGCATAATGACCTCCTAGTAGCAGCACTAATGGAGCCATAATGGTCATTTATGCCAGGGGAGGCTCGGAGGGCACATGTGGAGGCAGCGAGTTGCACAAGAGGACGGGAAGAGGCTCCTGGTTAAGAACTTCCACTTCCAACGCTTCCTCCCTTCATGTGCCGCGCGGCTCCCGAACGTAGGTCTTTGTGTGAGCGCCGTCAGCTGCTATCAGCTGCGCATTCATGTGCGTGTAATGAAAAGAATTGATACAAGCCTAGTCAACAATAGAAAGTACGATATGATTGTGGGAATAGCGCTTGCTTTTGATATTTATTTATACGGCCTATTCACATACATTATGCACATACGGCGTGCGTACTACCACCATTTTCTATTTTTAATTACATTTTTCCCTTATACAGACGAGGGACTTATTCATGCATACATCATCTGCACAATAGCTGCATTTCTCACACCTCTTTATGTTTCTTCATCTACATTTGCTGCCATCAAAGGGGGAGGAAGCGGGGAGAGGTGGGGGGGGTAAACCAGCTAAACTTGCACTTATTGCAAAAAGGAATATTCAGGTCCATTTGCATTACAATGTGCGCATTAACACGAGGACCTTTTACTGTACACAGCCTCGGCTTAGAGTAAAAGGAAAGACAACAGAGTGATGTACTGGGTACTTCGTCTAATATGGTTATCAATATCTTAATCACGCGGGGTCTTCCGGGCCTGGATAGTCTATGCTTTTAAACGTGCACATCTCAGGATATTCCCCAAGGTGCTGCAAGTTGAACAATACAATGGTACGTTTAACTAATGCTAATTAGACTGTTGCATGGAAACGAGTATAAAAATAATGTAATGTTCCTGATTCCTTGCCATCTCCTGCGTTCTCTGCTTCCAGCGATACTCCCGCATGTGTTGTAAGCAAAAACCGAGCATCCTATAGAATTCATTAGCTATCTGCATGCATCCGTGTAAAGGGGAAAGAAATGGTCTTGATGTCCTCAGGTGACAATTAATTTTATTATCATGTGGTCATATGGGATGAAAATGGTAAACACTTGGAATAAATATTTACAGCAGCTGCGGTAAAGATAT
>CAESWR010000952.1:16093-28644 GCA_903171835.1 Mullus surmuletus
TCTAAAACGGATTTCAGAATTGGCATCAGTTACCCCAAAGCTCTTGGTTTAGCATTGGCTCCCCCATTACTACTTTATGTTAATGGGAAATATATTGCAGTAGATTTTAAGGAATATTTATTTCCGATAAAATTGGTTAATTGGTCCTATACTCAGGTGAGGATAGTTTTATGGCTGGTTCACAATGCCAAAAACATTTTCTAATCGACCTGAGAAGCTATAAAAACCACACTGAGTACTTTAACATGTTAGCTGCCAGTGTATTTGATCCATAGAGTCAGGTTTCTTCTTCAGGAATGGAGGAAGAAGAAAATATCAGACTGAAGCTCAATTCCTAGTTGAGCCTTTGATAAAATCACATATATGTTGCAGTGACAGCACATATTCACACACAGCAGCTAAAAAGCAAAAATCTTTTTGATTAATCATGATTAAATATCATTCATTTTTAATCTAAATCAATAGTGTTTCATTTCACATGAGTAAACAGACTCAAGACAGAAGGGAATATATCTGCACTTAATGTCTTTATGAAACACCTTCAACAGTTTCAACAACACAATTTAAAACAATTTAATAACAATTTGTCTCTTTTTTTTTTTTTATTCAAAACCAATCAATGTGCAGTTTCGCGTCTTCCATCTTAAAAAGTTGGTACTTGTACTTCCCACTACCGGATTAACTGGGTAATTTGGTACCGGGCCGCAAAGAAAGACTATTTTTCTTCTCTTCTCTTTCTTTCTTTTTTTTTTTTTTCAGCGAATGACGATTGTGTTTTTGCAAGATGAAAGTTATTGTAAGATATCGGTCTGTGTATGCAATGTTTTCTTTATGGACGAGACGCACGTCCCTCAGGCTGACTGTGACTGCCAGTGGAGAGCAGGGAGGCGGGACTGTTTACACACACACACACGCACAGGAGCGCAGCAACTGGCGCACAAGCACTGTCTTCAGCCAGTGTGTTGCATGTTTGGCCAGTCGTGGTGCGCCCCCCATCCCCCCAACACGCCAGCGCCAGTAGGAAATTATTGCCGGTCCACGGAAAAATTTCCCTTAATTGCCTTAAACTTTTGATCAGATTCATTATGATGATGGATTAATCTGCGTTGAATCCATTCATTTTGACAGCCCTAAATTTAACATTAAACAAAGTCATAAGGTGTATCATTGGGTACTTCTAAGAACATTATTCAAGATAAACAGAGTTCATGGAAGGTGAATATTTGAAGTGACATTACAAGGTTAAACAATAATAATACATTTAATACATTTATTTCATAAGCACTTTTCAAAACAAGGTTACAAAGTGCTTTACATAGACATATGCGAGTGAAGTGCCGAGACACACAAAACAGAGGCACATATAAAACTAAACCCAACATGTCCCACCAAAGTGACTGGGGCAAGGAAAAACTCCCTCTTGGGAAGAAACCTTGGGCAGATCCATGACTCAGGGTGGGCAGTCATCTGCTTAGACCGGTCAGATTAGCAGACAGACAATTACAAAAAAAACAAACACTGCAGATGGAGGACAGGAGACAGGTAAGGTAAGCAGGATCACAGTGGAGACTCAAAAGCCAGGCGATAGAGGTGAGTTTTTAGCTGGGTTTTAAAGGAGGACAGCGAGGTCGCCAGTCTGAGCTCCTCAGGCAGCATATTCCACAGGCGAGGAGCCCGGACGGCGAAAGCGGCATCTCTCCGGGTCCTCAACCTTGATTTAGGGACGGCCAGCAGGTTACTGCTAGAGGACCTCAGGTTGCGGGTGGGCACATATGGGGATAATAACTCTACAATGTAGGTAGAGGCAAGGCCATGAAGTGCCTTGAAGGTTGTCAATAGAATTTTGAAGTCTATTCTGAAAGTGACTGGCAGCCAGTGAAGGGAGGCTAAGATGGGAGTGATGTGCTCCCCTTTCCTTGTTCCAGTTAGCAGCCTTGCGGCTGCATTCTGGACCAACTGGAGTCTATTGAGGGATTTCTGTGAGAGGCATGTCAGGACACCATTACAATAATCAAGACGAGATGATATGAAGGCATGGATAATGATTTCACAGTCTTTAGAGCTTAACATGGATCTTATTCTGTGAAGATTCCTGAGGTGGTAGAAGCAGGTCTGGACCAGCCTGCTGACGCGGTTCTCAAAGGTCAAGTTTGAGTCAAATAAAACACCAAGGTTCCTGGAGACAGGTTTAACATTCTCGGATAGAGGGCCCAAAGACAACTCCATCCGGGAACGCTGGTGTTCGGGACCTATGATGAGGATCTCTGTTTTGTCAGAGTTCAGCTGGAGGAAATTTCTTGACATCCATGTTTTTATGTCAGTTAGACAGTCGGCTAGGCGGGACAGCTCAGTGATGTTGTTAGGTTTCACTGGCAGATACAGTTGAGTGTCATCCGCATAGCAATGAAAGGAGATGCCATGTTTGCGGATAATGTTGCCTAATGGTAGCATATAGATTGAGAAAAGTATTGGGCCTGAAATTGACCCTTGGGGCACGCCACAGTTCAGGGGGAAAGGAGGGGAACTATGTTCACCTATGGATACATAGTTAGATCGGTTAGTCAGGTAGGAGGAGAACCACTGCAAGGCCGTCCCAGATATGCCACACCACCGCTGGAGTCTGTTGATCAGGATGGTATGGTCAACAGTGTCAAAAGCTGCAGTTAAGTCCAGTAGCACAAGAACAGAGACATCACCAACATCAGCATTTATCAGCAGGTCATTAGTAACCTTCAACAGGACAGTCTCTGTGCTGTGATGTTTACGGAAACCAGATTGAAATTTTTCAAATAGCTGGTTATTATTTACGGCTGTTAGCAGCTGTGAGTAAACTAACTTTTCTAAAATTTCTGAGATAAATGGGAGTTTGGAGATCGGCCTGCAGTTGGTACAGAATGAGGGATCAAGACCCGGTTTTTTAAGGAGGGGGTGAATGCAGGCAATCTTGAATGAGTCAGGGACACGACTAGAGGACAGAGAGCAATTAATTATGGACAGAAGATGAGGATTGAGCATTAAACTTGAAACTTCGTAAATATAGAAAAGCAAATACGAAAGAGAAAAACCTATACATTTCTAATTGTAATATTGACACTCGTAGATAATGTAAGACACTCTGTTACAGCGACTAAATAATTAATTATAAAATGAATCAGAACTTGAAAAACTTTATCACATAAAGTTTCGTTGAGCTTACTCTCAGAGGGCAGGCTGATGAGGATGCCGTGATTCTCTCTGCAGTGCTCCAGAGCCTCCTCCCAGGACTTCTTCACCTTCTTCTCCATGGTCAAACCATTGGCCATTCGCTCATATCGCTCGTATCGCTCGTATCGCTCGTATCGCTCCTTAGGTCTGATTCCCTCCATCATCGTCAGGTTGTCCATCCTCCCAGTTGGTGTATGTAAGGTACCCTCCTCCGGACCACCTCCAGCCAGTCACGTTGTTGACATCCGATCCATCGGTTGACACAATCACCACCTAGAGCAGTGCAGATGTCCTCTAGGTCGCTTTGGATTTCCACAAAGGAAAGATCAGTGTCATGTTGGCGACAGTAAGCCTGAGCATTGTACCAATCCATAGGTACGGAAATGAAATAGTGTTTTGTCACATCTAAACTCTCAATAGTTGTGCAAAGAAGAAGGAGGAGGATGGTTCTCTCCATGGTTGTTTCTCTGTAGCTCAGACTGAGGTGAGTTCGACTCCTGCCTCTATTTATTCCTCTTCAGTGGCTTTATTTACCAACGTGCCAACAGAGGTGTCACTTCTTAATATCTTTGCATTCTTTGGTTTGTCAAGCAGGTTCATAATTGACTTCATACTCAAACTTAATCGCAAGTGAGTTACAGGCGTGTTGATCCTTTGATCTGCATCTCTGACTTTAATAAAACAGTATTCTTATGGTTTCTAAATAAAAGTTTTTTTAAGAACTTAATTTTAGTCACAATCACAACAGCACAATAGTCAGAAGAAGTCAGAATTGGCATCAGTTCTCCCACATCCTCTTGTTTAATGTCACCATCAGGTGAGTTGGACTCCTGTTGCTGTTCATTTCCCATTGGTGACGTCAATTACCTTCATGCTACCAGAAAGGCCACTTTGATTAACTGAACATGGCTTCCCAGGTATGTACTTCATGTTAAATCTGCAATCTGATTGCTTTCCTCCTCTTCAAATGTTTTCAAATTAATTCACTTTTAGAGGAGTTTCTTTGCATTCAGAATCGCTCGAAACGGATTTCAGAATTGGCATCAGTTCCCCCTCAGCTTTTGGTTCAACTTTGGCAGCCCCACTTCTACTTTACTTTAATGTAAAGTAGCCCTAAACACACACACATGCACGCATAACAGGCATGAAAATCACACACCTTTCGGCAAAATTCGCCATTTAGAAACTACAATATTGGGTTGTTCAGGCTGTTCATACTACGTGACACTCTGCTGTCTCATTGGGACCCTTTGGGTGTTCACACCACATGACTGGTCGACGATGGGAGTGTTCATTCCACACGACTCTCCGTCAGGAGGCGTGGCCGACTGCCGGACCTCCATGATTCCCAACAAGGGGCTTATTTCCAAGATGATAAGTAGATATTCTCAGTCATTTCATAAGCCCCTCAAGCCCATCAAAGGTTGTTTAGTGGCCCCTAGTGGCCCACAACTAGTGGCCCCCTCCAGCCAGTCACGTTGTAAACATCTGCGTTTTTTTCACAACTAAACTCTCAATAGTTGTGCAGAGAAAAAAAGGGATGGTTCTCTCCATGGTTGTCGCCCCGTAGCTCAGACTGAGTGAGTTCGACTCCTGCTGCTGTTCATTTCCCTTTGGTGACGTAATTTCCCTTCCTGCTAACAGAAATGCTACTTTGATTAACTTTGCATACGTTGGCCTCCCAGCTATGTTCTTCATGGTCGATCTGTAATCTGTTTGTAAGTCCACAAATACTTTCCAATTAATTCACTTTTAGAGTTTCTATGCAGTCACAGTCTCTAGAAATGGATTCAGAATTGGCATCAGTTAGCCCACAACTCGTGGTTCAATATTGGCTCCCATATAAAGATGTAATTACTTTTTTGATGATTATTAACTCCAGATTAAATGATAAAATGGTTAATTTGTTACTATGAGGATCATTTTATGGCAGGTTCTCAATGCCAAAAACTCAGGTGGAAAAACATTTTCTAATCAACCATTAGACCTGAGAAGCTGTAAAAACCACACTGAGCACTTTAACATGTTAGCTGTCAGTGTATGTGCTTCAAAGAGTCAGGTCTCTTCTGCTGGAGAGGAGGAAGAAAAAAATCAGACTGAAGCTCGGCTCCTCGTTCAAGCGTTTAATGAAATCACACATATGTTGCAGTGACAGCACAGATTCTCGCTAAAAGACGTATGTGGGTTCACAGACTCACAACTCATAGTGTTTATAGACTTTGAACTCTTCAAAATTCACTGTGGACATTTGTGGATCTCAAACAACAGGAAGAACCATAAACATGACAATTCTTTCTTGATAATTTAATATTAAACAAAGTTATAAGATGTAGCATCAGGTACTTTAATAACATTTTTCAAGACAAACAGAGTTCATGGAAGGTGAATATTTAAAATGACATTACAGGATTACAGGAATGAGCGTAAAACATGAAAGTCAAAGATGATAACTTGGTAAATATAAGAAAAGCTATTAAGGTCCAACTCATGAAAGAGAAAACATATATTTCAAATGGTAATATTGACACACTCTTATAAGATGCTCTGTTACAGCCGCTAAATAATTAATTATATAATGAATCACAACTTAAAAAACGTTATCACAAAAAGAATGCAGACAGTGTTTTTATGGTCTGTCTTGCCTACTTGTTGTCTATCAGTGACTGATTTCCTTCTAAGAGGTTACATGAGAGAAAAATGTGAAGCACTTTGAGCTGATTCACCAGACAGAATCCTCTGAGTGTCTCAGTCGCAGATGAAGTCGAGTTCCTCCTGGCAGTCCCGAGCCTCCCACAGTCCCTCTTTGCTTAGAGCTCCACAGCGATTCAGCACTGGACACTGGTGGTCTTGTTCTGCTCCTGTAGACCAGGCCTGGTCCTCCACAGGGTCACCACTGAGCCACAGCCAGCGGTCGCCCAGGTAACGCAGGCCC
The DNA here is from genome assembly GCA_903171835.1 of Mullus surmuletus. Lineage (NCBI taxonomy): Eukaryota > Metazoa > Chordata > Actinopteri > Syngnathiformes > Mullidae > Mullus > Mullus surmuletus. Next base: position 22,230 of record CAESWR010000952.1, read on the forward strand.
ACCCACACCTGATCAGTGGAGACCTGCTGCATCAGTCGCTGTGTGTGGAGGATCTCGGTCTCAGAGGGCAGGCCGATGAGGTCGCTGTGACTGTCTTTGCAGTGCTGCAGAGCCTCCTCCCAGGACTTCTTCACCTCCTTCTCCATGGTCAGATGGACGCAGTAAAACGGCAAGCTAAAATATGAATCCATGTCCAACCATCCTCCATACTCATATAGTGCCCCGAAGGTCTGATTCCCTCTTAAATTGTTAGGTTCTCCATCCTCCCAGTTGGTGTATGTAACATACCCTCCTCCGGACCACCTCCAGCCAGTCACGTTGTCAACATCTCGGTTCAGTCCGATCCATCCCATGACACAGCCAGTAGTGCAGATGTCCTCTAGGTCGCCCTCACTTTCCTCAAAGGAAAGATCAGTGTAATGTTGGCGACAGTAAGCCTGAGCATTGTACCAATCCATAGATACAGAAATAAAATAGTGTTTCTTCACAACTAAACTCTCAATAGTTGCGTAAAGAAGAAGGAGGAGGATGGTTCTCTCCATGGTTGTTTCGCTGTAGCTCAGACTGAGGTGAGTTTGACTCCAGCTTCTATTTATTCCTCCTCAGTGGCTTTATTTACCAACGTGCCAACAATAACTTTGAATAACTTTGCATTCTTTGGTTTGTTAAGCAGGTTCACAGTTGACTTCATACTCAAACTTAAACCCAACAACAAGTGATTTACAGGCACGTTGATCCTGTAATCTGCATCTCTGACTTTCATCCACCTGTAAACAGTATTCTTCATCGTCTCTAAACGACTGAGTTGTTTTAATCAAGAGTTTAATTTGAGTCACAATCACAACTGAAGTCACAATTGGCGTCAGTTCTCCCACAGCTTCTTGTTTAATGTCAACATCCTCACTACAACTTCTGATTAATGTAAAACACGTTTCGATATCTAAGATAGCAAAACATACATTTTTCAACTTAAATATGATATGAATATGATGAACATGGCAAATGTAAGAACAATTTTAATCATCAAACTAGTGTCCTATCTGACAACATTCTGCAGAATCAGAAAGAGACTTAAAACTAATTGAATACTTGAAAATATTTTAAGTTGAATGATAAGGCATAAGTTTGAAAAAAAGATCAATTGCAGCCACTGAATGAAAAAAAACATGGCTGAGACTAACATTTTACGATGCTTTGTTATTATATCTCATCTGCTTTTGCTGCTGTTCCTTTCTGGAAGCTATACAGACAGAAAGATGAGAAGCAGTTGGATCTCATTTACCCACCTTGTTGGCAATCTAGTGCCTCAGTAAGAGATAAAGTTGAGTCTCTCCAGGCAGTCCCTGGCCTCCCACAGTTCCTCGGGATCAGTAGGACCCTTAAGAGTCTGTTTAGATATCAGCATGTATTTCAAATTGTAATGCAGACGCTTGTTCAAAAATATGACGCTCTGTTACATCCACTAAATAATAGATTACAAAATGATTCAGAAAGAGAAAGACCTCACCACATAAAGAATGCAAACAATGGTTTTATAGTCTATCTCACCTACTTGTTGTGTATCTGTCAGCAGTTTGAGTTCATTTACCACGCAGTAGAAAGGTGCAAGGATAGCTAAAGAACTGTCATAGCATTTTTCATTTTGTAGTAGCAAGACTGAGGTCTGGTTACCCCCTTTATTGTCAGGTTGTTCATCCCCCCAGTTGGTGTATCGAAGGTTCACTCCTCCGTCTGAAATCTCAGTTCAGTCCAATCCATCCCATGACATATTCGCCACCTGCAGCAATTCAGAGGTTCTCTTGGTCCCTCAGACTTTCCACGAAGGAAAGATCAGTGTTATGTTGGTGACAGTACGCCTGAGCATTGTACCAATACATAGATTTGAAAAAAAATGTGTGTTTTTTCACAACTAAACTCTCAATAGTTGTGGAGAGAAAAACAAGGAGGATGGTTCTCTTCATAGTCGTCACTGTGTAGCTCAGACTGAGATGAGTTCGACTCCTGATGATGTTCATTTCCCTTTGGTGACGTAATTTACCTTCTTGCTACCAGCAAGGCCACTTTGATTACCATTGCATAATGCGGCTTCCCAGCTATGTTCTTTATGGTCCATTTTTAATCTGTTTGTTTTCCAAGTCTGCAAATATTTTCAAATTAATTCATTTTTAGGGGAGTTTCTTTGCAGTCACGGTCTCCAGAAACAGATTTCAGAATTGGCATCTGTTCCCCCACAGCTCTTCGTTCAGTATTGGCTCCCCTATGGAAAGCATATTACTTTAGAGTCTTAGGAATATTTACTTAAGATTAAATGATAAAAGGATCGTTTTACGGCTGGTTCTCAATGCCAGAAACGCAAGTGGAAGAACATTGTCTAATCAACCATTAGACCTGAGGAGCTGTAAAAATTACACTGAGTACTTTAACATGTTACCTGTCAGTGTATGTGCATCAAAGAGTCAGGTCTCTTCTGCAGGAGAGGAGGAAGAAAAAAATCAGACTGAAGCTCAACTCCTAGTTCAAGCGTTTAATGAAACAACATTTATGTTGCAGTGACAGCACACACAGCAGCTAACAAATAACACACACTGCTTGGGCTTCAGCTAGAAGATGTGTGTGTGTTCATAGACTCGGAAGTCTTCAACATTCTCCTATAGACATTTGTGGCCCTCAAACAACAGGATGAACCATAAAAATGTCAATTCTTTCTTTATAATGTAACATTAAAAAAGTGATAAGATGTATCATTGGGTTCTTCTAAGGACATTATTCAAGATAAACAGGATCATTACAGGATTAAACATAACGAGCAATAAAATACATGAAAATCAAACATGATAACTTGGTAAATGTAAGAAAAGCTATTAAGGTCGAAGTCACAAAAGAAAAAACTAATATTTCAAATGGTAATATTGACACTCATTAAATCATAGAAGATGCTCTGTTACAGCCGCTAAATAATTGATTATAAAATGAATCACAACTTAAAAAACCTTATCACATAAAGAATGCAGACAGTGTTTTTATAGTCTGTCTTGCCTACTTGTTGTCTATCAGTGACTAATTTCCTTCTAAGAGGTTACATGAGAGAGAAAGATGTGAAGCACTTTGAGCTGATTCACCAGACAGAATCCTCTGAGTGTCTCAGTCGCAGATGAAGTTGAGTCTCTCCTGGCAGTCCCGAGCCTCCCACAGTCCCTCTTTGCTTAAAGCTCCACAGCGATTCACCAGTGGACACTGGTGGTCTTGGTCTGCTCCTGTAGACCAGGCCTGGTACTCCACAGGGTCACCACTGAGCCACAGCCAGCGGTCGCCCAGGTAACGTAGGCCCACCCACACCTGATCAGCGGAGATCTTCTGCATCAGTCGCTGTCCGTGCAGGATGTCAGTCTCAGAGGGCAGGCTGATGAGGTCAACGTGATTCTCTCTGCAGTGCTCCAGAGCCTCCTCCCAGGACTTCTTCACCTCCTTCTCCATGGTCAGATGGACGCAGTAAAAAGGCATGGGATGATATGAACTAGTGTCAAACCATTTGCCATAGTCTTGTAGCGCTCCTGAGGTCTGATTCCCTCCAGCATTGTTAGGTTGTCCATCATTCCAGTTGGTGTATGTAAGGTACCCTCCTCCGGACCACCTCCAGCCGGTCACATTGTCGACATCTCGGTTCAGTCCGATCCATCCCAAGACATATTCGCCACCTGCAGCAGTTCGGAGGTCCTCTACATCCTTCTGCCTTTCCATGAAGGAAAGATCAGTGTAATGTTGGCGACAGTAAGCCTGAGCATTGTACCAATCCATAGGTACAGAAATAAAATAGTGTCTGATAACAACTAAACTCTCAATAGTTGTGCAAAGAAGAAGGAGGAGGATGGTTCTCTCCATGGTTGTTTCTCTGTAGCTCAGACTCAAGTGAGTTTGGGGTATTTCTCTTTGCCTTATGTACCGACATGGCAACAGGAATGTTACTTTGAATAACTTTGCATTCTTTGTTTTGTCAAGCATAGTGCTGGTCTTTCAGAGTCGAAGCTCACTGTCGGCCTACATCATAAAACTTATCACATTATGTTAATGTGAAAAAAGGAAATACTATGAGTGTGTTTTATTTACAGTGTAAGAAATGAACAATGGAAACGGTCAAGTAATTTCATCAAGGAAATAGAGCGTAAAGTGTCGCAGCCCCCTCCCTCTGGAAAAACCCTCCCCAAACCTGTCCCTGACTGCAACAACATGTCCACATTCAAAACCCTCCTTAAAACTCACTTTTTTAAACTTACTTTTAATTTGCTTTTCCTACTGTCTGTCTTGTTTTGTTTAATCTTGTTTATTTATCAATTTATTAATTTCCTTCCTTTAACCTAATTTCTTTCAACTGTTTTTAATGTACTCTGTACAGCATCTTTGAGTTCTTTTTAAGCACTTTATAAAATAAAGGTATCATTACTATTATTATCATTGTTATCATGGGAAGCCCAGCGTCCAGGCCACCCGAGTACAGCCACTGCTCCGTTCACCACCAGAGACACTGAGGGACAAAATCGTGGCACTTATCCAACGACCGTGGAGTTTGGCGGCAATGATAAAAACTGTTACATGCCGTCCCATGAAGGACATGGACGCTCGGCCTGTACGGGCAAATTCATTGACACTATTAGAAGTTAACAAAATAGAGTCCGTTGATTTTTGAGAATTAGCGATTCTGAACGAATTCGTCTTTCAGATGAACGTGTTCTAACGCATTTGTGGTCAATGAAATATTAACACAGCAGTACATATTTTGCCATTTAATTTTAGACATTTATGGGTAAGCTGAGCTTCCCTTGCAGTGTTAGAGAAATCGCCTCTGCTTACCCTTCCTCGGACCACCTCCAGCAAGTCACATTGTCACCTCTCTCGCTTCGGCCCGATCCAATCCATAGCTACATAAATAAAATGGGTTTTTTTCACAACTAAACTCTCGATACTAAGAAGAATGCGAAGGTTCTCGCCATGGTCGTCACTCTGAGACTGAGCTGAGTTTGACTGCTGCTGTTGTTTATTCCCCTTCAGTGGCATAATGTGTTATTGAAAGATGGCTTTGAATAACTTTGCATTCTTTGGTTTGTCAAGCAGGTTCATAGTCGACTTCATGCCTAATCTGAAACACATCAAGTGACTTACAGACACGTTGAACACAGACATTGGACGTGTCAATGAAGTAATACCATACGCTGTGATCTGCATCTCTGACTTTCATCACCTTGTGAAGTTTGTATTGTTCTTCATCAAGCATTTCATCACTGAGTTTTTTAAAGATTGTAATTTGAGTCTCATTCAAAAACAGAAGTCAGAATTGGCATCAGTTCTCCCACAGCTGATGTTCTTTTTTATAGCTTTAGTGGCTGCAGCAGCAACTGGGATGATGGACAATCAACACATTCCACTATTCCATTACAGTATACAGTCAGGACCACTACTATTTAACTTTCATGCGAAACATATTGCCTAAGATTGTATGGTTATATTTACCCAAATTAAACAAATGGAAAAGAAATCACTTAGCTTTAAAGAATGTACACGTTATCCAAGCTAGTTTCAGTTGTCCAAGTGCCACAGTAGGTTTGGTGAGCGACTGGCGAGTCCAGTATTCAGTTAGCTCCCAGTCTCTAGCAACAATTTTATATACTGCAGCTTTAATGCTTAATATTTTTGAGTGTGCAAGCTTTATATCTTTGATTTTTCAGGCCCACAGCTTCTCATGGACTGCGTGCAGACTGGAGACACCCACGGGTGACTGGATCTGGATGGAAGCAATGCATCACTTAAGCTGGAATTCGCCCATGTTTATAATGCAACTTCATAGAGGGCAAACACTTCAGCTTTAATGTCTATCTTTAATCTGGTCACATACACACGCACAATCGCACACAAATAGACACACACACACTCACACACACTTCCCCCGGCGCTCTGTCACCTTTGCCTATCATCAGCTTGTGTTGACTCCAGACGCGATCACTCAGCTTCGGCAGATTGAAAGCTTCCAGCGGGGAGACCACAGCCAAGTGACTGCCAGCACACACACACACAAACACACACACACACACACACACACACACACACCTGAAGTACACAAAGCTACTACTGTGTGGTTCTTATAATAATATCCACCCACTTGTGTTTTTTTAAGGTCTTAAAGGGATAGTTCACTCAAAAAAGAAAATTCCCTCATCATCTCCTCTCCACTGCTGTGACATTCAAACAGCCAAATCCGTTCTTATCGAATTACTTGGTGGCCACGTCTTATCATACAACACGTTTAACCCCTGGAACTATGGACAATATCGTCCTCCTCGCTTCAACCGCTCAGCATTTCTGCAGGTCGCTGATATCTGAAGCTGGAAAGCGTTTTTTTATCGGCATTTGTGATGTCCGCCTCTTC
>CAESWR010000952.1:92600-103022 GCA_903171835.1 Mullus surmuletus
GCACACCGGGCATTTCAGCTCTTCCTCCATCGCTCCCGGCGGCTTTCGGCGCGGCGGCGGGCGGAGGAGGGAGACGCGGCTGGTGGGGAGGACGCTCCAGCACCGACTGAGAGGGACAGCTCCCGGAGCCTCTACTGCGCAGGCGCGCAGGAGGGGCGGGGCCCAGGACTCCAGGTTGATTGATCGGTCCCTGCAGCCACAGATGTCAGGGACACTACATACTGTGCAAAACAACATGTAAAGTTAACCTTGAAGAACATTATCATTTATTTCGAGTTAAAGGGAAATGAATTAAATACCATTGTCAATACTCATAGCTTATTAGGAACATTTCACATCCATAAACCGAGATTTCAAAAAACATCTCTACTATTTAAGTTGTTTTTAATTGAAGGTGGATTATTTTAGATCTCTTAAGTTGATCACAATTAAAAAATGTGAAGCATTGATGAATATCCATTCAGATGTTTTCAAACAATAAATTGATCAAATTCGTCTTTACTTTCTTTTTTTTTTTTCCTCCTTTGTCTTTTATTTGGTACTGCTGTTGTTATAGCCCAAACCAACTGGAATGACATTTTCAATAAAGTTTTTGGGAGGAAAAAACGCCACAGATCTCAGGAAAACTACATACTGTGCAAAACAACATATAAAGTTAACCTTGAAGGGAAGAAGATCATCATTTATTTCGAATCAAAGAAAAATAAATTAGATACCATCGTCAATAATCATATCTTCCATATCCATAAATGTAGATTTCAAGAAACATCTACTATTTAAGTTGTTTTTAATTGAAGTGGATTATTACTTCTAGATCTCTTAAGTTGATCACAAATAAAAAATGTGAAGCATTGATGAATATCCATTCAGACGTTTTCAAACAATAAATTGAGTTTGTTTTTTCTTTCTTTTTTTTTTTTTTCCTCCTTTGTCTTTTATTTGGTGCTGTTGTTGTTATAGCCAAAACGAACTAGAATGACATTTTTAATAAAGTTTTTGGAATAAAAAAACGCCACAGATCTCAGGACTGGTACACACACTGGGGAAGATGAGGCACTGCAGAAATACAGCACAACAAATATTGAACAAATATTCACTATCAACTTTCCTTTGTCATTTATGAATCGGTCAGTGTTCAAAAATAATCATTATGATGAGTAGTAGTGCTTTATCGATCCCAAAACGGAGATATTCTGTGTTTCAGCAACAAATACAGATAGAAAAACATAATAAAAATACATACATACATTTTGATTTATGTGTGTGTCAAACCAAAGGTCAAAGGTCACACTTTAGCTAGGCAGTTCGGCAAAAGCTACCAAAGGGGAAAGTCAAAAATCGGAGCACTAACCGGTGATCAGAAAAAAAAAGAGGCCTTGCAAAAGAGCAGGCAACCCAGGCAATTGCCCTAGCATCCCGAGCTGGAAGGGGGCCTTCGATCAGGGTCTAGAAACGGCCCTGGCAACAGAGCTAACCTAACTGGGGAGGAAAACATATGAGGGCGGAGTCAGCAATCGACAGAGGCAGGAACACAGGAGAGCAGGAAGTGAAGCTGCATCAAGACATCTGTGATACCAAGAACTTCAAAATAAAACAGGAAACACAAAATAAGATTAGGAACTAGCGATGATAGATAAGGATTATGATTTTAGTGATGATGATCTGCAATAACCACATCAGACCGGCAGCAGACTGAGCAGGAGCCTCATGGGGAAAAAGGTTTGATCCAGTCACCTTAATGGTATTTGACATTAGTTGTCTGTGTTGCCTTTACAATTAACTGAGAAGACAGACTGAAGCCCCCGAGGGAGTAGCATTAATCCCACCAACAGGGACATTGCTTTCCTGGCTGGGTCAGCTTTCCATTACCTCAACATACTCACACACAATGAAGGACACACTTTGATCTTTTAATCCAAACTTCTTTAGGATCTTATTTTTAGGACATGTGCTGTTAAATATTTAAAACCGGGCCGCAGATCAGTGTGAGACGGCACAGTGCGACAGTCAGAGATAGAAGCTCTTGTTAAATCGCCACTTTGACACTGATGAAGACATCTCGGAGACCTTGAGAGTGCACCTCGCCAAGGCCCAACCATGCTCATCATTTCTCAGGGAAGTGTAACCTCAGGCTAGTTTCAATACAATGACTACATTCTGGAGACAATGGTTGATGTTTTGTGCACTCTATCCATCTCACACATGCAGGCTATAGTTTGGTTGAGACAGCGAGGCTGTGCGAGCTGAGAGCTGGGGGAGGAAAATAATAATTGTCAGAAGATGAGGTCAGAGAGCAACCAGCCCGGCGAGCCGGCGGTTAGACTCGAGGCTGAGGGGCGCTGTTAGCTCGTTACGCACTCCCTCCATCCTCAGTGTGACGATGCCTCCGTTCTAGGCGAGTCCTGTGGGGGGAGGGGCTCAGAGTCCAACATTTTTCACAGCAGTGTCCATTGAAGTAAAGATGTTTCTGAGGTGTTTTGCTTCTCCATTGTGACCTGCGCTTAATCCAGATGTGCAGGTTATATAAGATCCAGCTAAAATGCAGAACGATGTGAGAATGTGAAGATAATGCTTGAAGACGGACCTGCTGATGTGTGGTTGTGTCGATGTTTTTGCTCTTGGATGGCAGAAAAATAGAAATTTAGCATTCTTCATGTACATCCTCAGTGCAATGGAAGCGTGCGATTTCACAGAAAAACACACAGAGGACACATTTGGCTCATTCTGTGTCTTTTTTCTTCTCCATCAGCAAACTAAATGTATGAAACTGCAAGACGTTGAATGCGGACAAAGTTGGAAAATACAAAAACAGATCTTGCTTGGTTCTCACCTCCTCCGGAGCTGATGCAGACCCGCGGCTGCAGCCATCTGTTCGTCATGTGAAATATTTACAGTTTCCTTCTAAGTGTCACTTGACTGGATTCAAATAATCCCACCACCCTGATGTTTTTCCACTCAGGATAAGCTGATAACTTCACCCGAGGCTTTCCCCAGCCTTTAATCACATCAGTGATTATAATGAGATGAGAACAATCATGCACTGAATCATGAGCAAAGTCTCAAAATATGCCACAGAGAATCCATCGCTGCTGAGAGAAAAGGTTTCCCAGGTTTCCATCATACCATAGAAACTGCTTTTACAAGAAGACAAACTGCTTCATTGGTTTTGCACATTTCATTGTAGTTTGTCTCAAGGTTGTTTTTTTTTCCTCATTTCCTCAGAAACAAACATAGTGTATCAATAAAAAAGCTGATGTTTTTTTATTCCACATTTTCAAAGCAACCACAAGGGGGCATCATTGCCATGAAATGAGATATGCAGCTCTGTGAAAGTTCAGTGGGGAAGACTCTCACCCAGTCAGATTCCCCATCACCCATCAGCCATTCAAATGTCTCCCTGTCCTCTTTCAGTTTGCCGTCTTGTCAGGTTTGCTGACAATTTGTCCACCCACGTCTTCTCCATCTCCACCTGACCACAAATGACTCTTCCTCCCAATGTTACTCATTAGGATTAGAAAAGACAACCACATCTCCACTCCTTATCAAGGAGATCCTTGGGATTTCCATGGGTCTTATGACTGCCGGTGAGTCACCATGTTGTTTTCCAGCCTGTTTTTCACACTGTGAATCACCCTGAACATATTCTTATGCACTCAACTTTGCAAACATTTGCCAGGTAAATGTCAACCGAGGGGAATTTGTGCTGTAGTCCGAAGGTCTTTAAAAATAGGGCGAAATCTATTTCCTGTAATGCCTTTTTAAGCAATTTTATAAAGCTCTTTCTGTCTGTATTACATGCGACCTCTTTTTTACATAAATAATTATGAAACATTACACAACTGTGAGTGTGTTGAATTTTTAAACCAGTTTCATACCTTATGTGTATTCAGTTTTCAGCTGAATGGTTCTTTAAACATCCCTTTATTATCCAACATTTGACACTGTTTGAGTTGCATTGCAAGCTCAGTCTTTCCTTGATGGAAACTTTCCACCAACGAAGAGGCCTGAACATGGCGAGGTCTTGCCCTTTGCTCTCTACGGGATCACGCTCTACTGTGTTCGGCCTCAGGCAATAATCATATAACAGTCAGTGTTTTTTACCTCTTGGCTCTGCTCGTTGTGGAAAATGTCACATGGCACGAAATGGGTATGCAAAAACTGTACAACTCATTTGCGTGACACAAGGGGCATCTGCCAGAGCTATTTCAAGCTGTACTAGCATCCACATGTTGGTGTAGCAGATGGTAGAAATGTGCAAAGACCCTTGAATTCCACCAGCCAGAAGTCAATGACACAGGACTTTTACTCATGTTGCTACTCGACTGCATGGGAGATGATCCAACATAGCTTTCTCCCACAGAGCTGTTCACGAAGGTGTTTGAGGATTAGCCATGGAGCTAACTCAGGTTTGCCACCAGCCGATTGGCTGGCGGACTGACAAGCACGGCGAATCACGCTCATATACGGGCAAGATGGGGCAGCCACATTATCAAAATTCAGAATGCATTCAAGACATATTAGTGCAAAATTTCACTGGCACTGTTGTTACAGGAATTATGCTTCCATTAGTAAAGTAGACAAATGTCTAAAAACACTGTGATGGTTTTTGTTCCTGGTTATTTCACACAAATCTAAATTGATAATAATGATGCAAAGTGAGGCGCTATTGGGGAAGCTTTCATTTGTTAGCTCTGATTTTAAGATTCTCCTGCCAAAAATATCTCTTAAAAGCATATTTCACTGACATTTATGATGTGATTCAACACTACTCTGGGTTTGCCAGCTCTGGGACGGACATTTGTATCGATTGAGGTCAACCAGGAGGACTTGGATCCAAAGCCAAAGTATGCAAAGATGCAACCTGGCGATCGGGTATTTAAATGATGTGACTGAAGGAGAACAGAAAGACAGCAGAAGAAGACAAACTCACCTCAGTCTGAGCTACGGAGAAACAACCATGGGGAAAACCATCTTGCTCGCTCTTCTTTGCACAACTATTGAGAGTTTAGTTGTGAAAAAACACCATTTTATTTCCCAAGAAATGGATTGGTACAATGCTCAAGCTTACTGTCGCCAACATTACACTGATCTTTCCTTCATGGAAAGGCAGAAGGACGTAGAGGACCTCCGAACTGCTGCAGGTGGTGAATATGTCATGGGATGGATCGGACTGAACCGAGATGTCGACAACATGACTGGCTGGAGGTGGTCCGGAGGATGGAACCTTACATACACCAACTGGAAGTATGACCAACCTGACAATTATAAAGGCAATCAGACCTCAGGAGGGCTACGAGAGTATGGCAAATGGTTTGACGCTAGTTCATATTTTCCCCTGCCTTTTTACTGCGTCCATCTGACCATGGAGAAGGAGGTGAAGAAGTCCTGGGAGGAGGCTCTGCAGCACTGCAGAGAGAATCACAGTGACCTCATCAGCCTGCCCTCTGAGACCGAGATCCTCAACACGAAGCGACTGATGCAGCAGATCTCCGCTGATCAGGTGTGGGTGGGCCTGCGTTACCTGGGCGCCCACTGGCTGTGGCTCAGTGGTGACCCTGTGGAGGACCAGGCCTGGTCTACAGGAGCAGACCAAGACCACCAGTGTCCATTGCTGAATCGCTGTGGAGCTTTAAGCAAAGAGGGACTGTGGGAGGCTCGGGACTGCAAGGAGGAACTCAACTTCATCTGCGACTGAGACACTCAGAGGATTCTGTCTGGTTAATGATATTTGACAAATCAAAATAGTCGAGGCAAACGGATACATCCCAAAGTCATTTATATTAGCGCAGTCAGTTGCAGTCAATTGCATTGGTGCAAAAGGAGCCCTAACAAAACTAGAAAATCAAAGTTTCAAGAGAGATTTGTCAATTTTTGTGAAACACATCTGTTATTTAAAAACAAATCTGAGCTCATTCTTTATGTGTGGGGTTTTTTGTTGGGTCTTTTTCTTTTTGGCTCTGATGTTTGTTTCTCTCTTTCTTTATTATTTGTCGGCTTTTCCTCAGCCTTATTTGTTTGTGAAAGAGTCCAATCATTTTTCAGCTATTTCAATTTCAATGCAGACCCGGGGCGAATTTTGTTACATACTACTATGTTACCATGTTTAACTTTGATCTTTTATGTTAATTATGTTTAATATCATGCCACTTACAATGTACACCTTACATGCTCTTTGTTTAGCTTAGATAATGCCCCAAACTTCCTGATGATATATCTAATTACTGTGTTGAATAGTCCTTTAGAAAAGACTTATTGTGCTCATGGTCCATTCTTTTCTTTGATTCTCTGAGTCAGAATCAGAATTATACGAGGAATTTGACTCTGGTTTTTTTGCTCCAGTCTACAGTTTAAACATAAATAAACACAAATCTGAATATACATCGACCTGATATAAACATAGAGACATTCAAAAACAATGAGCAGAAGAATAATATAAGGCAGGGGTCACCAACGTTTTTGACACTGAGAGCTACTTCTCTTACGGAGGGCTACCAGTGTGATACACTCTTTTGAAATATCAAATTTGCTTTGACCTTTGAACTAGAATAGGTCAGAATTCACCTAAACGTATCTAAACTACATGTATAAACATGTTTTTTGCTGTTTTCTTTTAAGATATTGTCATTTTCAAATCCATATAATTGAGTGTGAGTGATAGCAGAATCACAAATAGCAAGAATAGCAACAGAATAAAATAACATTTTAGAGCAGGCCTGCGGGCACCTTGTTGGTGACCCCTGATATAAGCAATAGTATAAGAAATATAAATGAGTAGAATGAGTGGAAGTGAACAGAAGTCTGGTCTATTAAATATATGTTTATGTTTATATTATTTAGTCTGATAGGTAATGTTTAAGAACATCTTTTAGTTGAAGCCCAAGCATTTAGCAGCAGTATGTTTGTTGGCCACTGTGTGATATACTGTAACTGCAACATATGTATGTTTTCATTAAACGCGTGAACTAAGAGCTGAGCTTCAGTCTGAAAGTCATTTGATAATAATAATTTATCCCCCTTTAGTTTGAGAGACTTGCATGAAGCTTAGCGATGTGCTGCCCTTTGACCTCTTCATTCACCGTGTTTGGTCTCTGGCAAAAACCATTACATTACAAATCACATACTTATACTTCTTCCTAACAGTATAAGCTACATCTGCCCTCAGAAAGCACTTACAACTGCCTGCAGTATGCACCCTTTTGGGACATACTACTCTGTCATTCCAGCGCGTCTTGAATGCTGCTTTATCAATCGCGGATATGCCTTGCTGAGGATTGTGGGTCAGAATGGCTAGCATAGCATGCTAGCTGCACACTGCAAAATCCAGCCGGATGTAGTTGTTCATCAGGGTAGGTTTAGTATTCTGCTTTTCGCATGCTTTGTGCTGACTTGGGACATACTAAATCTTCTCTGGCAGACTGGATAGTCGGCTAGTATGTGATTTGGAATGCAACCAAAGTCCTCTCAAGTGTTTTTTTCCTCCTTGCTTTGCCATTTGCGTATGAGTTGCACAGTGCAAATAAGTTATGCAAATTATATCTCACTCTCATTTCCTGGCTGGACTCTATGCAAGTCTGGATAAGCTCCTCTGAACCAACGCTCCGATCCCTACTCCGCCCCAGTAGGTGGCGGCAATGTTCCGATAAACTAGCTTACCAACAACCTTTGAAAATAAGAGATTATTCCCGCCTTCCAGTGGCAGCTGCTGGTCTTTCAAAGAGCAGAAGCTCATTGTCGGCCTACATGATAAAATGTTTTCAATTTGTTTGTTTTGATTATGTTAAACTGAAACAAGGAAACACTTTGAGAGTGCTTTATTTACAGTGTAAGAAACGAACAATGGAAATGGCCAAGCAATTTTGGCAAGCAAATACCAAGAAATGGGTTGCAGTTTGTCTTTTGACTTCACTTGCAGAATCTGCGATGGGACTGAGCTCCCAATGCTCAAGTGAGGGTGTAAATCTCCAAATAGTTGTCAATCAAAAAAGGGATTCAGCCTTCTGTCTGATCCTACAATCATCATGTAGAAGCCCAGCGTCCAGGCCAGCCGAGGCCGGCCCACTGCCCATTCACCACCAGAGATGCTGAGCGTCCGGGGGCGGGAAAAAAACGGGGCATTTATGCAATGACCGTCGAGCTTCGAGGCAATGAAAACGAGACAATGAGAACGTGTTCTAACACATTTTCTAGTCAATGAAATATTAATACAACATACATATCTGACCATTTAATTTTTGACATTTTAGGGGAAGCTGAGGTTCCCTTGCAGTCTTAGAAAGATCGCCTCTGCCGCATTCATAGTGCTCCCAGTGAAGAGGATGTATTTTGTGTGATTCAACATTGTAAATGGTAAATGATCTGTATTTATATAACGCTTTTCTATCCCTGAAACTGTACCCAAAGTGCTTTACATAGTACATTGCATTCACCCATTCACACACACATTCACACACTGATGGCGGAAGCTGCCATGCAAGGGGCTAACCTGCTCGTCAGGAGCAGTTAGGGGTTCATAGTCTTACTCAAGGACACTCTCCAGGCCGGGGGATCAAACCGGTATGATGAAAGTATTCTCATAATATCCTGATTTTATTCTCTAAATCACTAATATGGCATCACGAAAAATAGTTAAACACTGTTGATATTTATACTTATTGCAAGAACAGTCAGATTTGCGAGAAATCCCTCACAATCTTCCAAAAACTGACAATTTCCCTTCAAGTTTCCCCGATTTTGACTGGCCCAGAGTGTCGATGAGTTGCTCCATTTGATGTACTTACCAAAGAGTCCACTGGAGGGCACAGTTGCAGAATCCAACACATTCCTGCCCCCTGACATGTCAGTGTCACCATGTCACCATGTTTGGTTCAGTCTTTTGTTTTGTGAGATCAACCATGAGGACCATTCTTGTTCGGCCCAAGTATGCCATGTGCAGGATTACCAGAATTTACAGGTTTGAAGGAGACAAGACAGGAAAAGAAGACAAACTCACCTCAGTCACACAGTGAGAGCCATGGAGAGAACCATCCTCTTCCTTCTGCTTTGCACAACTATTGAGAGTTTAGTTGTGGAAAAAACACAATTTTATTTCTAAATCTATGGATTGGTACAATGCTCAGGCTTACTGTCGCCAACTTTACACTGATCTTTCCTTCGTGGAAAGTCAGAGGGACCAAGACAACCTCCGAATTGCTGCGGGTGCAACTATGTCATGGGATGGATCGGATTGAACCGAGACATTGACAACGTGACTGGCTGGAGGTGGTCCGGAGGAGGGGACCTTAGATACACCAACTGGGAAGATGGAAATAGGGAAAGAGGGAATCTGACCTCAGGAGCGCTACGCTGGCATGGCCAATGGTTTGACTCATTTTCAGATAATACTCTGCTAATAAATACATAAATAACTGAACAATATTAAATAATATTGGCTATAGTAGCAAATACAAAAAACCCCCACAGCAAACCAGAACTTTTGCATCAACTTCTTAAAAAACAATCAAACCGCAGGACAACCGAGACAGAACGTGAAAACAGAACATGTCCTGGAAAAACAGGACATTTGGTCACCCTGCTGTTACGTCAGTCACAATTCCCCCATAACATTTACTCTATTAATTTTATAGCTGTGGCTGCCACAGAAAAAATGTCCGAAGCTCAAATAGGTCCTGAATCTTATCGATGGGCAGATGTGTCAGCCGGCAGCTTTACATCACGTCCTTAGGAGAACGTGATAAAACTAAGGTGATTGTTGTTAGCTGGTGCGTATGTGAATACAGGCCGTCACTACATTTGTGTGGATTCATTAAACTTTTAAAGTGAGAGCTGAGCATTGTTTGATTTGTTTTTCTTCATTACGTCATTTGACGTGATCGTGTGCCATTTGTTTGCCACTGCTTAATGAACATGTTGTTTTTCAGAATAGATTAAATTTGCATTCTAAATCCCCCAAAGCATCGTCTCTACCAGTTGCATGTTGTGATGGATTAATCACACAAATACCTGTAATGAAGATAAGGGTGGAGAGTGGTTTAAAGATGGAAATCCTTTAAATAATTTGCCAGTTAATGAACATTTCCACTAACAACTCCCTTGCATGAGAGCCGACCATCAGAATTCCGCCTGGTTGATGCAGAGCTTTGTGCGGTTTAGGCAACAGAAATCAACTTCTTTGGGTTTTTGTAAACAAAGGGTTCAGCCTATTAATCCTCTACGTATCAGACACTGAACTTGCACAGGCCAGCACGAGGACCGCTGTGCTGCATCATGCTAGCAGGGGATGCAAGAGGAGGGCGGGGGACAGTGTTTGTGGTGTGTGTGTGTGTGTAAGTGTGTCATAGTTGGAGTGAACTTTATATTTTCTGCAAACTTCTGCAAGGATCTGCGGAGTAGTTTGTGTTTTTTTTTTTCTTTTTTTTACAAAAG
>CAESWR010000952.1:120120-137136 GCA_903171835.1 Mullus surmuletus
CGCATCTCATTTGCTTTTGCATTCCGTCTTTGCGACAAAACCCTCCCGATAAACCGCGATAATTGGAAATGCCACCCGTCTGACGTCAAAGAAAATTGAACTGCCGATGACCTTGATAGGGTCCAGGAAATCCCCACCAGTCGCTGAACGAGATGCATCGCCACACCATGTCTACCCCTGAATAACGTCCTCCCTCTGCTCCCGGCGCACGTTTACTCCATCAAAATCAGAAAAAGTTTAAGATGCTGTTTCTCCTCACCTGAAGACAAAAATGTAGAGGACGGAGAGGTTGAGCGGCAGACCCAGCACGAACTCCGCGATCATCACCCAGGAGAGGGTCCTGTATGTGTCCAGGTTGGGTGTCTTACAGTGGTCCACCGTTGAGTTTGTAGACATGTTTCGTAGGTTCAACATACCAAAACAAAGTACTTCCACAGCCGTCGCAGAGGTTAGAGGCTGAGTGTATTATTTCATAACGCGGCAGAAATAGGAAGGATGAGGCTTTTTGAATCCTCCTGCCTCCGAGGTAGCTTCCTCTCCTCAAGCGGCGCTCTTCCTTCTCAACATGATCCGTCAGATTCCAGCCGTCCTCTCCCGCGAGCCTTGCACTGATTCTGGGTTCCTATCAAGTGTGCGTCCGGCCGTGCCAAAACATACTGAGGAAACATGCACTGTAAACACTGCACACACACTGCAGAGGGGAGGAACGAAAAGGAGAAAAAAACCCTGTTTCTGTGTGCGTGTGAGCCTAGTTAGTGAAGGGCTGCCACCAGCAACCCAGAGGGGGAGAATTTATAGTCAGCTGGAGGTGTGGTTTCAACAGAGGGGTTTCTGACTGAGAAGCACAACGGCTGGAAACCACTTTAGCCTGATGACGTTTCATTTTGATCTGACAGAATGTTATCATTAATGATGAAAAAAAAGTGTGTACGCGTGTGTGTGTTGGTCTGCAGCCAGGAGGGAAGGAAGCCGTCACTGGCGACCTACAGCTTCCAGGTGTTTATTGGAAGTTTGCGAGAGATTTCTGTGAAATTCCTCAGGTGGCTGCCCATGGAAAAGCCGTCAAGCCTGCACATGTCTGACTTCATGTTTGCGTATGTTTACGGTAGCGCTGGAGAAACATCACTAGCAAATATGTGCCACTTCTTTATTGTTTTGGGCTCCTTATATAACCTTTTTACCCTTTGAGATGGTTCTACCTTAGACTCTCAAAACTATGGAGACACACAGCAAAGCAATCACGTTTGATCAACCTATGCAATAAATTCAATAAGATGAGTAGACACATTGGCGATTGCTCCAAAGTTAGGTTGATACAGATGGTTTTGAAGCAGCAACGAGCAACGCGCTCTGGTGGAAGACCTGAAATTTCAACGTGCGAGGGCTGCAGTTCCTGCTTCTGGGGTTCTACAGAAGATAGATTGAGCTCAACTTTCCATCTGATGAAACACTGACCTGGCTGTTGGCAGAACACTCTCTGGCAGGTCCAGGATGTTGACGCAGCGTTTGGTAATTTAGAATAACAAAGTAATTTATTCACAAAAATGTAAGATGAAACCAAAACACAAACGTGTGGTTCTCCTCTTCAGTGTGTCATAGTTTCACACTGAACACGCCGGCTCAAGTTTTCTGGAGACGACGGTTGACGAATCCATCAAACTTCCTTCCCGTGAATATTTACCACATCGTCTCCTCAGATGGAAGGGTCATGATGCCTGACACATATGTGTACGCTGTGTGATTTTAATGTTTGAGATAACATTTCTCAAAAAGCAAAAGTACGTAAGAGAGTTCTCAATCTCATCCTGTAGGAAAAGCGACAAAGTGGCCTCGGGTTAAACGTCCCCGTCCAGGGATGTCAAACATTAAAGCGGCGCAGACCTTCCCCTCGCCAGGTCTCCGTCCCCGCCTGCACCGTGAAACAACAACAAGAAACTGGATAATGATTTAAAGGTCACAAAGCTTGAACGTAGCTCTGAAAACACTGTGCTATTCTCTTGCCAATCATTAAGCTATTTGTCATACTGTTTCCCAGACGTGAGGTAACGTTACTTCTGCAACGCGGCACGTCTGAACAGCCCCGTCGATGTCTGTTGTGCCTCCGACCTCGGTCCTTAACTCATCAAAGGCACCGTGTGTGCTCGATAAAATGAAAGGATTCCAATTTTCAGCCGTTTTGGAATGACCCAACGGCAACCATTCATTAACCCCCACCAACAATTCTGCATGCAAATGAAGTCACGGCAGCAAGAGGAAGTCGGACAGATGTAAAGTGGAGATAAGTTTGAGAAAAAATAACAAATGTGGTAGACGGAGGAACACTTTACAGTCTGATCTGTCCTGATAAATGAATGAATGTGAGGTGGTGAAACAAACGCTCACCAAGTGCGAATGTGGCTTGTGGCCTTACGACGTAAAAAACACAAAGTGAGAAGTGATGTAAGGGTGTGTTTTACTCAGGAGGAAACAAACATGTATGATGTGTGAGACTTTTCTTAGGTGGGTATGGTGCAAAAATCACACCACAGTTTTGTTACACTATCATAATACTCCTATAATACAATACTGTGATGTTCTGATGGCCACATTTAGGAACCTTGGGGAAATCATGCGACCCGTTAAAGAATTGTACATTTCTTGCAAGACTTGTTCAGTACAAATATAATTTAGTTTTGTGTTATGTGTAGATCAAGATTTTTTTGTGTGTGTGTGACATTCCTGAGCTGTTTCGTTCACCAGAAAGTTTTCGCATTCGGTGGGGGAGATATTCATTCACGGTCGTAAAAACAAAACAAAAAACAGAAGATTGTAGTTCTGTGAGTTCTCTGTGACAGCCAAGGTGAGAAGTTAAAGGATGTGGCTTCTTCAGGTTCTGCTGTTTCAACATAAGGCATTTTTGTGGTTAAACATCTTGAATGTCCGTCCTGGTGTGTACACGTGTATGACAGGATACGCGCTCCTTTCTGGTTATTGGTAATTGTCAATAAAAAAAATTAATGAGACATTTTCTGCTCTGTGGTTGTCATCTGGTGCCGCTTTGTGTTGGGATCACCAATAACACCAGTTACCACTGGCATCACATGACTGAGCTGAACTGGGGGAATGGGCTGCTGTGTATGTTTAATCTGGGTCAGTCTGTTTTCGTGAAACGGTCACACCTACTTTACATTAGTATCAGAACTGTTACACTTCAGCAATTTTGATGATTTGTCGCTTTATATGGGCTTTGCATGCACACGCACACACACACACACACAAACACACAATAGCTTGAGCAAACTGTGCTTGCACAACTGTTTTGAAAAAGAGATGAGGTTGTGTTGCAAGAAAAAGCAGGCAGACACAACAACAAGGGTAAATTTTTATATTGGAAAAAAAAATTTCAAATGTTTCAAACATACATTTTAATAATAAAAAAACATTCCAAAAAGTATAAAGAACTATATTAACACAATACATGGGAATGCATTGTGTTAGGAGGATTAGGAGGATACAGCAAGTAATTAGCATGATACACAAATGTAATGCGTACGGCGCCAACTCACTGCACGATAATGTTTATAAGATACAGAAAGTATCGCAATGGCTCTGTGAAGAAGTACCGCCAGTAGCAAAGGAACAATTTTTACTGCGGCTAATGCAAACTACAAAGGTACAAAAGGAAAAATATAGGCTAACAGATGAGGACACAATTAGATAGATGTGCTGTGGAGCTCTGTGAACCTGATTGCTTAGCAACTGTGTTTGTTTTGCTTTTCTAATGGCAGAATCTGAAAAGTGATCTATGTTCTTTTTAAACGTGGACTACAACTTGGCCTCGATTAGGAAACCTTAAGAAGCTACACTAAAACAACAGCAGTGATTGTGGACTCGCAGCTACTTGGTTGTTTACTTTGTCTGCACTTAGCAACAGGTGTTCTGAAGGACTCTCAGAAACGAAGAAAGAAATAAATATCCGGGCAGAGGTTGAACCTTCCTCCCCCACATGTTCACTTTTTGCGAAATCACATCTAAAAATCTCATCTTCTTCTCTCTGACTTTCTCCGTGTCTGTTTTGATCTCACACGAAGGTTAGTTGCATCCTGTCTCCAGCAGGTTGGCTTAACCGCATCTGTTGTGTGACGAGAAGTTAGATCGTAGATGGTCTGCAAACTGCATTTCTTGCTGATTAAGACCCTTTTTTCAGTTGATAAAATGTAGGTCACAGCGTTCATCTGGGAGTTTTTCCCTTCTAAGACGACCATTCAGATGCTCTGTGCACACAGAATACTTGTACCTGTATTCACTTGAAGAGAATATACTTTTCTGAACATCTCCACCTTGGACTGTTTGCCCTCATTCTAAGCCCCCCCCCATCTCTCAAATCCTTGCGTGACCCCGCAGCTCTCCTGTTGTCGTTTCTTCCATCAGAGTGAAGAAAGCCCGCTCTGTTCCGACATGCCCCAGACGTGGTGGGACTCTGCTCCTGCCTCCAAAATTAACCTCACCCGTATTTATACACAAAACTCTGACATGGAACCATTAAAACACCATTATTAGCGTGGGAGGAATTCCAGGCGTAATCGGCTTAAATGAGAACCATTTCATTATCTTTTGCTTCGAATTGATGTACATGTGTATAAGAGATATGTAAGAATGGGAATAAGTTTAAGTAAGTAATAATAAGTACGTTTAAGTAAGTAATAAGTAAGGCAGTTTGAATCTTCAGAACGGCAAAATGAACACAAAAAATAGTTTCGTCTGATCGTCGACATGGTGTTGTAATGATGGTGGTGGTAGCAGTTTGGGACTCGACCACAGGATGCCACTAAAACCTGCGCATTGGTCCTTTAACTTGACATGGAACAAGGTTTTTAAAGGCCTTGCCTCAGCCACAAAAATCATTCTAAATCATACGCAAACTTCAATGCTTTGTCAGTTTATTAAGAAAAGTAATAATAATAATACATTTATTTTGTAGAGCGCTTTTCATAAAACTCAAAGACACTTTACAGAAAAGGAGTTAAAAACAGTGAAATAAATAGATAAAACTAATAAAAGAACACAATAAAACATAACACAATAAAACAATGTGGTGGAGATGGGGTTTTTAGAGGTTGAAGGCTATTGTAAGGTTGTAACATTGGCGAACTCTTAAAAATAGTTCTTTGAACTCTTAACAATAGTTCAAAGAAGAGTTCTAACCACACTGCACAATGACAAAAATATATTAGTGTGATTGCAATCATTTCCAGCATGACTCCGGTACTATTTATTATTAACGTAGCTGCCTAACATCAGGTCATTAGAACGATTGTTCATTAATTTTGTCCATAAAGATCTCACAAACGCAGGCTGATTTTTCACAGGGGTTTATTATGGACCAAAGAAGAAAACATCACATTTTTGAACAGCTCCCAAACTTGGCAAAAATGCTACATTTTTTATGCTGGCATCGGCAGAGGTTGGAGCTCTTTCACAGAATCAGGCCGCATACCGTGAAAGTTGCTGGAGTGGCGCACAGGCAACGGAAAAATAGTTTAGATTTATTGGCAGCTCTATACATTTTTATTTGAAAATGTTACATAGGCGGAGGAATTTAAAAGAGTCGATTTAATCACTTTTGAATTTTGCAGCTTTTTTCTTGCTTACTTGAACTCTCCAGTTTGAATCAATACATGTATTGTTGTAACATTTCAGACAAAGCTGTGACTAAACAAAAAAATAGCACTGATTTGCTTTGTGACAGAGCACTGAATGGAAAAGATGAATCAAATCAAAGTCTCTTTCAGTTTGATTAATCACAATGAGTAACCTCAGTATTTATAGCCAGACAGTGAAAAACAGACAAACTTCTACTCACCACGTCACTGTGGATGACATCATGAGGTTGACTGCATAGGTGACTTATCCAGGTCAAGGTGAGACTTACTGTAGGTGAGTGATGTTTGTTTATTCTGAATGAAGGCATGACTCATGGGAAATTTCCTACTTGGGAAATAAGTGATTTTTATTCACTGCTTTCTTGAAAACACCAGGAGCTCATTGGGGTTCCCCGACAGAGGGTGGGGCACTTTATTAGTTATAAATGAATTCACAAGAAAAATATCCCAGAGGGAAAAATAAAACTATGTACACAAATATTAAATCATTTTTTTCTTCATGTACAGTATAAACAATTGCAATTCATGAAAACAACATAAATGACCAGCTTCCTCTGAGGACCTTCCTTTGAAATCTTATGTAATATGGTTCTGATTCTTCATCTTTTATGTGGTCGTTATTATACGCCTGCCCAAAGGAAGCTACGCATGTGAATAGTGTATGATTTCTATTGTTTTGGGTTTTTTTGTTTGAGTTTGATTTCTCATCACTTCGCAGTTTAATAGATTCTATTTGCCCAAGTTACAAAGCTTTGGGCCTGAACTGGTAACATGAAAAACAGTCATGTTTGTCTAAGGCTTAGATAAAGTCTGTGGAAAAGATTGGCACAATACGATGGATTCAGTTCCTCATTTTTAGGCTATGATGCTTCAAAGGAATTTTTTATATAGCCAGTGTTGCTCGTTTTGCTCTCCAACCAGTGCAGAAAAACACATGTGCATACTTTGGCGGAGGATTATTCCCCTAAATTAAATCCACCATCATAAATATATTTTAGAATTATGGGAGAAAGTTTCACATTTTTAGTCACTTCTTGTATCACATGATGGTTGGGTTTACTGATTTTCTAGAAACCATAAGAGAATGAAAATTTGAATGACCATTGTAAATCTTGTCTTCATAGCGCACTTGAACTTCAGAGTCCCCTATCAGCTATTAGCTAGTCCATTTTTTCGGCAGATAGTCAGTTTCTGGGTTGTTTGAAACAACACACCATGGTCATCCACTCCTATCCATCAATCTTAGATGACGTTATTGCGCTGAGGATTCGACGTGTTGGCTGTTGAGCTGTCTAACGACAACGGTCCACCTTTCACACAGCACGGGAAGTAAATGGAGAGATAGAGTCCTTTAAATTTGGTGCTGCAGAAGCAATAGATCAGCGGGTCCAGAAGGCAGTCCATGTAGGAGAGGACCATGAGGCCGTCGAAGGCCACAGCAGCTTTGTCTTGGTAGAATTCGGGCCACTCTTGGACACGGGCGATCAGCAGAAACATCCTGGCGATGGTGCAGGGCAGAAAGCAGATAGAGAAGACAACCATGACCGAGGTCACCAAGAACACGGCTCTCTTCAGTTTGGTCCGGTCCCCAACGGTCTTCTTCCTGAGCCGGTTGATGATGTGCACGGTGCAGTAGACCAGAATGATGAAAGGGATGATGATCTGGGTGAAGAAGACAGCTTCTCGCATACTGTCCACGACATCCTTCAATTAGAAAAGGAAACGTCTCAGTTGACATAAACATTTGAATGTGGATCCTGAGATACAATGACACAGTTTGGTTGAAAACTCTTAAAAGTTTCTGTAGCACATTACACTTCTCCAGGACTTGTGTATAAACATCAGAGGGCAGGAAAACAATAGAGAGACAACAACATAAAATGTTGAAAGCCAAATCAAAGAGGAGGAGGAGGGGCCTCTCTTTGGGCTGAATGTCCATGTCAAAAATGGGCCTGTCCATCACAGAGGTAAATCAGCACGGCAATATTTTTCACACACTATTATCATCAAGCTAATCTCACTGTGCTATAAATTCTGGGAAATAGGAACCTCTCCATGGTATTTCACACAGTTTTTCCTGGCATGTGTGGAGCAGTTTGACACACTGCAGGTCCATGCCCGAGGCTGTGCCAGCAAGGTAAATATAGCAGCGAGATAGCTGCTGGTAGCTCCCGGAAGGGTGCGATAGACAACAAAGCAGTATTCACACTTGTTTTAACAACCTGTAAGGCGTTTATTGATGGGCCAACGACAAACCGAAACCTGGCGTGTGATGCTGTTGAGCTGGCTTGAGCTATTATGAAAGTGTTACGTCCGCTTAGCCGCCTACTTCACAACCAATCAGTCCTTGTCAATTGGCAAGACTCAGCGCTGTTTGTCTAAGTCTTTTAATAAACTTTAAAAAACATGAAGCAGAGTTTTAAAAGCACGGTGGATAGAATTGAAAGTTTGTATTTTATCTAACTGGGGTTGCAATACCGAATGACTCAGCATAAAATGTTGCTGTCTCTCCCATGTGTACTACAAATACAAAAAGCTAGCATTTGTAAATAATGCAGCTAGAATAAGGTAGTGTGCATGGAAAGTTAGTTTGTGCTCCTAGAATATAAGTACAACAAGAGAAAATAACTTGAATGCTTCATAACCGCAAAGAAGTTTTGGGCAAGTCAACAAGTCGCCCATCAAGCAGCTTCAGCGGCGGACATTCCAATAAAAATGATTTGTATCCTGATGGCTCGTGGCTGCTGCTGTAAATTTCGCTCATTACCGCTCTCATCATTTATTATCCCTGAAAAAATAAAGATACCCAGACACAATAGCTCCAAGAAGCTCACCACATCTATGTGGTGTGTATCTATATGAGCACTGCTGCTCACCATCTGATTGCTGCCTGTACTGTGTTGCAACTTGCCCAATGTTGACTGACTAGAAGGCAAAAAATGATGATGAACGTGCTCCTGCAGAGGTATTTTCTCATTTCAGGTCACGATCTCATTCAGTCAATCACAGTTAGCACAATACCTTGATCAGGGCATCCTCACGTGAGACGTTGTCCTCACTCTTGTGGCTGTTGCAGCAGTCAAAGTTTTTGAGCATGGTGGGGATGGTGAGAGGCAGCAGGAGCAGCCATATTAAGATGGAGATGTGAGGGGACTTCTTAAGAGCCCTGAGAAGATTTTTCCGACCAGGGTGGACCACGTTAAAGTACCTATCGATGGACGTCACCGTCAGAAAAGCGATGCTGGCTCCTCGGTTCAAAAACAGCATGAAGAGCATAGCTTTGCAAACCGTGTCATTCTCGCTCCTCCTCTCGCCTTTGATGTAGTTGTAGGACTTAATGGGCAGGCAGAAGAGCAGGAGAATGTCTGCAAGCACCAGGTTGAACAGGAAGACATTGTTGGTGTTGGATTTCCAAAACTTCAGCTTGAATATGAAGAGATGGAGGACAGATGCGTTCAGAGGCAGAGCCAAGATGAAAATGATGATCATGAGAGCTGCGTAGAACTTGTACAGATCTCTGTTGGTGGCAACACAGTCTTCAATGGGGTTTGAATTGTTGGAAAGCATCCTTGCCGGCTGAAGTCAAAACTAAAGAGATGGATCCCAAACGTGTCCCAAATGCATAAAACACCTTTTGGAAAATCAGAAGGTAACGCGTGAGCTCTCACCCTGCAAGCTCTAACAAGAGTCCTTATCTTCAAACCACAGCAACGAAGAACAAAAAGGCAGTCAAACAAGTTTCTTCAGTGGCTTCGGCCCGAATCCTCCCCTTTTTGTGTCTTTGCTTCAGTCTGTGAAGTGTATGTCCAGGTTCTTTTGTGAGTTCCTTGTTTCCAGACTCCACAGTTTCTCATCCAGTTATGCAAGAAGAACAGCAGGTCTGGAAGTGATTTGCCCAACACACAGAGCGAATGCCGCTCAGCTTCCCTACGCACGTCTGGTTGTACAGCCTCATAGCTCCTCCTCATTGCCTGGGGAGGTGAGTCACTCGCTGCTTTTCCACTACGGGACCAATAGGGCTTATGGGAAGGTGGCGGGGGGGGGGGCTGTCCCCAACGGTTGACAGCTCAAAAATATGAAGCAAGAAAGTGCTGCTCTGAATTATGAAATTAGTTAGATTGCCTCATGTCGAGTCAAGACTCAATTCTGATTCTAAGCAGCAATCGACTTCTGCCATCGAGCACGTTAGACGACTGTCATGGAAATTTTTCACCTCCATGCAAAGCTGATGGCTGGTTCTTGGCACTAACTGTGAGAATGAACTGTTTTGGTCTTCTGAGAGTTCGTAAAATATCCTCCACATGCTACCGTAACGGTGCACAGTGGTTCTCATGAGTGACAGCTTCTGAAAACCAGATGCTAAAAAACACTACTGCCTCCCCCTCGAGTCCACAGATGCGGATCTTTGGGAATTGTACACGACGGACTTATTGCTGCTGTCCAAATGTGTTCTACTATGTAAGGGAAAGTAAATGGCTTTGCGTGGAATGCCGTGTCCTGAGGGAGGCGGGGGAGGGGAGGAGGGCCAGACCTCCGCCCCTCATTCAGCCCTGCATGCCTCAAAGTCCTTCTCGAGCAAGTCTGGACAACTCCCGCAAATTCACCTCAGTGCAGACGTGCTAACGGGTGACTGAGCGGTCACACTGCCTTTATGAGTATCTCTATTACTCCGCTTTTGTTCGGGCAGATAATGTCGTCATGAGTCACCGGAGTCCCTGATTTAATTCCATTTGTCTTTGACTTGACCATGTCAGGTTAAGTTTTTTAGCTCATCCTTGACTTCCCGTCCTCAGAGAGACAATGGTGCATTTGTGTTGATTTTACTCACAGTCGGGGCCTTAGAGAATCAAGAAGCAGGTCTGATATGTCTGAAGCCATCCTCTGCAACTACTGCAGCCGCCTCAGTGGCTAGAACCGTCACTCGCAGGGCAACTTGATGCTTCCTGTGTCACAACCAGGAAACAAGGAGGATGAGTCACACGAAGTGATCACAAACAACAGGCACAATTTCATCAGCTATAAAAGTCTTCAGTTGGTGACCTAAAAGCAAGAGGGCAAAGTCCGAAAATTTATGATGGAGTCAGACGGCGTGGGCAAGCAATTCGCCAGGGAAAAAGTCAGGACTTCAAAGTACAAGTATTCAAAAGGGAAAGTGGCACACCAGGACACAAAGTTTCCATTCACTCTACAGTAACTGGAACCATTTGACAAAAAGCAGTTAAGTCACCTATTTGTGATGTAGCCGTTCTATTGCGCTATGCTAGCTTTTGTAATACACATGGAAGTGATGTCAACACTTACCCCGACTTGAGTGGTGGCAACCCCAGTTAGCATAACATTAGCTTACCTAATACACAGACTTTAGTGTGCTTTTAAAACTGCTTTATGTTTTTTAAAAGGGTTAGGCAAACAGCGCTGGATATTAGACAGGTTTTTCCCATTTTACTCACTTCTATATGACTTCAAGAAAGAAAAGCCTATGCAATTACTTTATACAGAAAGTGTGTATTGGTAAAAAGACAATTAAAATTAGAATTGATCATTTCACTTTTTTGGTACATTTTTTTTCTTTTTTTACCATGAGTGAGTTGACCCTAAACAGACCGCAGCAGTTTGCTAACAACGCCAGTGCTGTCCTCGGATTGTCGAGCCCCTCCGTGACTTCGGGATCAGCTGCTGTGAAGTCGTACTCGCCGCTGTAACTCACGTCCAAGTGGACTCGCTGTCATACATACAATCTCACGGGAGGCTGCGATATTTGGCCCACTTCCAGACAGATCTTTAAGCGCATAGTTTGCAGAGACGCTTTATTTTACATACTTGCCCCCCTTCTCACCTATCCTTGGCATATGGAGCCGCCCCAGTAAAGCACTCACAGTATATCAGAATCAGTTAAAATGATCTTAGTTCCTCTTCGCCGCTCAGATAAATCCACAATATGCAGTTTTTAAACATTCAAACCCATACTTCAATGTGCATTTTTTTCTACTTTGCATGCAGCTTCTTCCCTGTAGTCTCTTTGTGTTAAACCGCTGGGACTTTAACTTAATTGCGGTCACATTCGCTCTGTATCGCAGCACTCGCAAGTCGCTGTTGCGGCTGCCAAGCGAGGTCACAAGAGCCTCTCTTGGTTTCCCTCCAGTTGGCTTCGTTTCACACGAGCGTTGCGAGAGGTCAAGCTGCAAAGCCCTCACGGTTTGTACAGTCACTGAAATATTATTTTCTGCGACTGCCCTGAGTCCAGATGTTGTGAGATAATGTTTTCTTTTTAATCATTCTCTGAAAAACCATTATCTTCTTTCCTTTTTCTTTTTTTGCTGCACTTCCCTCTGAAGAAAGAAGGTAAGAGGAAAGGAAAGAGGTATGCAGACAACAGCACGGTTAGACAAGATGTTCAAGTGAACTGTTTATTTGTTCTCTTAATGACTTTTCATATCGACCAACTGACATAAATTTTGCATAGATCGGAGCTAAAAACAAAAAAAGCTACAGGTCATAGTAAATTGCTACTTCATTTAGTTTCAGTTTTTTACACAAACCAGCAACAAACTATTAAATTCCTATCTAACAAGATCAACATTAGAATCGATTGGCTGGTAATCCAGAAAACTAAAGCATTAAGGGCACAAACCAGAATCACTGCATATTTCATTTTACATTCAGACACTTTCACATTGGTTGATGTTTGGCCACAGTCTGAGGCCTGTAAATGAAAATCTGAAAAAAGAAAAAAAAAACTATATCACCCACTGTTGTTTTAGAAATCAACATATGTGACATAGATTAGAACATTGCATGCAACCCAAAACAATGCACTGTTTGTTCATGTAATCATCACTTAACAATAATACATGTAATGAATTTAGTGTAGAAAACAAAAAGAAGTTTTGTCTGTTTTTAGGTCTTGTTGGGCAGTGAGCTTGACACACATCCATCACTTTCAGCTTGACAATGATGGAGGATGGACAGAAATACCCTGAAGGTCATTGTGCAGCTGGAGCTCCAGAAGAAGAGCTTCCTTCAGCCCCCAGCAGGAAGTTAACCTTTGGTATCCCGGCACGCTGCCCTGCCCAATCTCTGCTCCTAAAAGACGACGGAACGCAGCTTGAAACCTTCCAGTCTCTGACCTTTCCACCCGAGCATAGTGGGGAGTTTGGGACTTTTTGAATGACTTTGGTCTTTGTTTATATAATCCTCAGACACCCAGATACCCAGAGAAGGACCCAAACATAGACCCAAGCTCAGGCCAAGGCCTTTTCCCAGAAACCAAGCAAATCACAGCCCTCCAACCTCACACCTCGAATTTCTCACAAGTTATTATTATCTTTTTGTTAAATCTTTTATTTCATTCAATGATTAAAATCCAAACAATTCGATGTAGAATACACACAAATGTTTCCAAATCTGAATGAAAGGGAGCAGAGAGAAGAATAATCTTACATAATCAGCCCCAAATCCAAGGGGTTCCCTGTTTTTTTTTTCCTCCTCGACAACAGGAGACACAAGTTTGAGCTCCAGAGAAGAGTCACAAAGGGGAGGGGGATGAAAGGCATAATTTAAGCAAATTTCTTTTGGAGGGAACAGTTTCAACCACCCAGAAATATAAAACATGTGTGAAACTGGGGCAAAGCATTGTTGACAAAGATGAGGTGAAAGATCAGTTACAGTCATAGCATGGATGGATGGGAATGAACCACATATCTGGACACCCATACATCCCAACTCGCTCTATGAATCAAAGCCAGTGCAAAATTCCCCCCCTAAGTTGGACAACAGTTTCCCTGCGGGTTTAGAGAAATCAGGAAGTTATTGTTAGTTTTAAGATTGGACGGCCACATAGAGAGAGTCCCAAGCTTGAAGATGGAAACTCAATCCACAGCCACCGATGAAACAAAAACACATTTCCATCTCTGACAGATGCAAGTTCAGACCAGGAAGCATCATGGGATCAAATCAAGTCACAGGTCAGGAACAAGCTCCAACAAAAGCATTTTTTTTAACCATGGTGAACCGCGTGAGACAAGTTTCAACACCTCCGAAAAGCAGGACGTTTCCCATGCATTCCTGTGGAGGCACCAGTAGCAATGGCAGCACCCAGGACGAGGATTCCCCAACCTCCCAGTGTCACCAGTTTCCCAAGCTCCCCAAGTCACCCTCCCTCCTCTTTCTCCTCACTCTCAGTCTGCAGATGAGAGCTCATCATTCCTGACAGAAGCTGAAAACAGTGACCTGACAAACCAGACACGCAGACCTGCCGAGGTTTAGCAGTGATTAGCGTGCAAAAAACGCATCAACGAATCATGGCATTTACTTTGTTTTTCTTGTTTTTCAATTTACTTTCCCCCATTTTGAGTTTAGTGTTGACACTTGGTACTGATATATATTGGTGCATATATCCAAAATGCAGATACTTTCAGAGTCCTTTGGCTGGCATCCATTAGGCGTGCATTGTTTCAAATTGCACTGAAAACAAGAAAAGCAGGTTTTCTATCCTCGGTGCGGTTAAATGTTTGTACTGTTAGTGGATAAAGATTGTTGCTGTCTTTCGTAAGAAAGGTTTTGTAGATTTTGCAGGTTGTGTGTAGAAGCAATGATGCCACCTTACAGGGCAGCAGCATCCGCTCGATTCATAGTGCAGATAATGGACTTTTTAACTGATAAAGCTGAGAATTGACGTCAATTCATCTTTATCATGCAGCCCTCGTACTGTGTCATTTAAAGATTGTCGAGAAGCATATCAGACAATCTATGTATATATATTTTACCTCTGCAATAAGAGTTGTTCACTTCCTATTTCTCTTTAATTGTTTTTTTCCGTGCCAACCTGGTTGGAAAAATTCAACTGAAACCTGAAACCAACTGGTTTCAAACATGAAGCACATTTCATAAGCTTGTACTGCAACCAGAAACAGATTGATCAATCAGTTGAGCTACTTGGCCAAAGCTGCACTGCGGTGGAAAAGGTGTGCTTCTCTTTGATGTACTGCCAGTTCCTATATTCAGGCAAATTTAGTTGTCGAAATATCTCACCATCTGTATTTTTTGTGCTCATGTTTCCGTCTTCAGGCTGTGTAAAGATCTGGGTCTAGATGAGGTTTTGTCATCTTCAAATGTCAACTATTAGTAGATTCCTTGGCGACATGCTGTAAAATACACACAAAATGAAGGTAGCAGATTGTGTTTTGACACTCAACAACACGCTGTAAAGGGTCAAACAAGGTAAGAATACACCAAATGTTGTTAGAATCAATGAATAATGAATGATAAAAAAAAAAGACTTCTGTTGTAACTTCCCTTTCTTCACAATGGTCAGAAAATGAACACTGGGTCCACAGACGCAGTAGAGGATTATTGGTAACAATGGAATTACAAAAGAAATCAAGATGCAATAATGATGAAGTAAACGTCACTCACACAATTGATCAGTTAACTCCCTCAAGCAAACTCTGAAATTCCCATAGCTTGTAAAAACACGTCTGGATGTCTTGGTCTTGTAATCAAAGTACTGGTTTGTTCCCGCTAAACAAGCTATGAAAACGCCTTCCATCAGCATGAATTTTTCTCAGTTTCGTTTTTTCGTTTTTTTTTCATAGACCCACTAAGTGCAAATCACATAGTGTGTGAGGCAGGTGGCAAATGCACAGAGAGGGATTATTTCAAGTTAGTGTCCCATCAAAGTGACGAAGCTGTTAGTTCAAGGGTGTAAAATGACTTAGTGCAGCTTTAAGACAACGTCAGGTACCTCTGTTGGAATCTACCTGCTGCAGGCTACTTTCTGTCTGTAAAATCTTCATAGTTTCAGGGTTAATTGTTTGCTTCTACTATTCATGTCCTACAAATCTTTGTAGTAAGAATACAACAGGACGCCCTCTTGATCCTTTTAGCCGCATAAAATGTTGGTTTGGCAGCAAATATCACACATTGTTGCCTAACACGCCGCTGTGGTGTTTCTCATGACATCATGGGCCTGTTTCACAACACCACCATACCCTTGGCGGAGTATTCCCACAACTGACTGCCGGTTACTTTTGAGACTTAAATCGAGGTGAAGTGCTTTGCCGACTCCACGGTGCTACATGCTTCGCTGCAAAGCTTCTTCCTGGAGCCATGAATACCTGCGACTCCTCAAGTGCACACGTTGCAGAACTGGTACTGCGAGTGTTTCTTTGCCATTGAGCTGATAAGCCGCTCGTAAAAAAAAAAAAGCCCGGGTTTGAACAATACCGTCGGCCCTTGAAGGATAAGAAACAAACGGTTGTGCCTCTCAATGGTACGATAGCTTCACTGTTGGCTGCCTGAACGTGAAGCTGGTGGGAAACTATGTGCAGTTATCTGACTAATGACCCCTACTAGGATGATTAAAAAGCATTTGACTCCCTAAATTCAGTGTTTCATCCTCTGACTCAGCCTGGTAGATGTCTGAGCCACATATTTGCGTATCAATCTGCGCAAGTCGCTGCCTGCACTTTGGTTGATGTCATTCAGCTGCTCCTCGGATGTGACACGATCGGCACATCTTTGGTCCAGAGCAAGAGGAGGTAAGATGGTACAGACCAGCTGTTGAGCCCTAGAGAGAGTGTAGTAATTACCAGTAAAAGGAGGCATATCGTCACTATCTAAGAAGTCCTTTGAGCGGGCAAAGCCGCAGCCACGCTCTGTTCACCTGCAGGTGTCGTAGGTCTTACCAGAAACCTACACAAATTGGCTTGAAGCTGCTTCCTGTTTTCTGTGAAGCAGGTGTGATTCCTTTAAACACACTGCAGCACAAATCTGTGTAAATGTTTGCAAACACACACCCACCCCTGAACATGAGTCACTCTTGTTTTGGGCAGTATGTGTGTATGTGTGCATACGTGTGTGTGTGTGTGTATGTGTGCATACGTGTGTGTGTGTGTGTGTGTGTGTGTAAGGCCCTCAGGCAGTAGGTGGAGGCTCTTCAGCTGCAGTTTAAAAATGGGCCAACAGTGTAAACTCACTTTAGGTGGCCACAGTGCAGCCTAGTGGCCAGCCCATGTACTGCACACACTCAGTGACGACCCGTACAAGTAAAGTTAGTGGGCTGTTTGTCTCCAGGTGATGGCTGTGTTATAGGCTGCCGACAATCCTCTGAAGCCAGGCCTCCTCACCGGGTCAAAGGTCAGACAGGGCGACCTGAAGGCCGAGACCTGGAGGCTGAGACCTGGAGGTTTGACGCCTGGCTGTGCAAGGCACAGAGACAAACTAAATATTAACAGTCAGGTGCGAGCAGCTGCAAAAAATGTGTGTGTATACAACAACCACACCACCATCACAGTCCTTTGATTTCATGAACGGATGCAGTCTGCATCTTTAAACACTAAAATTCTATACGCCTCCATGTGCCGAAGGGGGGGGG
>CAESWR010000953.1:7882-19746 GCA_903171835.1 Mullus surmuletus
CCCTTTAAGCAGCCTGCTGTCACAGTAAAAGCCTTACGTGGTCCAGTTTTGACCCGTGAATCTCCGTCCTGCTCAGGCTCTCCTGAAGCGAAGCCGCTCTGACATCCAGCAGCTGATCGAGGAGCGACTGGCGAAGGCCGAGGAGCTCAAACACTCAGTGGATCAGAGCAAAGTAGGCGTCGCGCCGCCGCTTTCATTTCGGCCTTTTTGCTGTTTTGCGTCCGTCTAACCCTTTTCCCCCCCGACGTGTGAAACAGAAAAGCACGGAGCGGGAGATCGAGGACGGCGTGCAGATCTGCGACCTGCTCGTCTCGGCCATCGAGCGGCAGAAGGCGGCGCTGGTGGAGGAGCTGCAGCAGCGGCAGCAGGAGGTCGAGCGGCGCGAGCAGCAGCTGCTGGACGAGCTGCAGCAGGAGCTGCAGCTGCTGCAGGGCCGCAGCGCGCGGCTGCAGCAGCTGGAGCACACGCAGAACCCGCTGCACCTGCTGCAGGTGACAGGCCCCGCCCACCAAACGCCTCCTCGCCACCAGGGCGGCGCTCCGTACTCACCCCGTTCTCCCGCTGTTGCAGAGCTTCCCGTCGGCGTGCGGACTCCCGCCATGCAGGGACTGGAGCCAGGTGGCGGCGCTGTCGGACCCCGGCGTGGGCTCGGTGCGGCGGGCGGTGGAGCGGCTGGTGGACGTGTGCAGAGGACTCGCCAACGCGCTGTCCGCCAAAGGTGAGACTCGCCGCCGTCCTCGGCTCGCCTCGCCTCCGCAGCGGGACTTTAGGGCATGAAAGTAACGCGTCTTCCCTCCTCCTTTGTTGCAGAAGCCGAGCAGGTGAAGGAATACGCAGGTGAGTTCAGCAAATTCTTAAAGGGCCAGTTGGTATTTTTCTTCATGAAGTTGTATGAGCTCCTCACCATCAGCGTGCTTCATCAGCAGTGACTCCTCAGAAAGTAGTTCTGTCTCGTTGCTGGAGTCACACGGATGAAGCGTTTGGCTCCAAAAAACAACATGCGTTCCAAAGAGTCATACGTTTGCATCACCAATTCTTGGCCGTGAAAAAGCCTGACCACGCATCACCTGGTACTATTTTCCCTCCCTTCGTATCACTACGCGCACCTACCCATCAGCTGAAGGAGGACGAATAGATCTCATACAACTCCATTAGAAAATCTGAACCGTCCCTTTAAAGGTTTTTGAGTGAATTCTTTTGATCAAGGAAGTGAGACTCACGTTGTTGCCGTCTTCTTCTTCTTCTTCTTCTATTTCTTCTGCAGCCGACGTGACTCTGGATCCCTCCACGGCCTCGGAGTGGCTCGTCCTGTCTGCTGACCGCAAAGAGGTAAGACGCCGCACCGCTCCGTGCCTTTGAGGCGCTTCTTCAGACGAGTGTGAGCGGCAGAGAGACTAAAGATGGTGGTTCCACAGGTGAGCCTCGGCAGCCAGAGGAAGGTGGCGCTCCCCTCCTCGCCGCTGCGCTTCGACTCCTGCGTGTGCATTCTGGGAAAACAAAGCTTCACATCTGGACGCCACTACTTTGAAGTGAAGGTAGGCAGTTAGAGTTCGTCAGCTGATGTGATTATTTTATCTGCATGAGTAAATTAATGCAAATTAGCATTAAATAACGCTTATTATGGTACCTTAATGTAAAGTGCTTTTTTATAATAGAATAGAATATAACAGAATAGAATGCCCTTTTTGTCACTATACAAGTGTACAATTGTTATTGTTACAAGTAGACTGGTCAAATATCTGTCATTTTTTGCAGTGTAAACAGTGGTGAGCAGGAATTATATAGACGACAATAGTAAAGTTTCCATAAAGTTAATTGGTGAAAAATCTTTGTGGTACAAATTCTACTCTTGCACCAGAGAGGCCATTTTGGAAAAACAAAAACCTACATTTATCCAGTTTTCCATTTCAGGATAAATTTGACAGTGTATGTTTCAATGTCGTGTTCCAGGTCGGGGATAAAACGGACTGGGATCTGGGCGTGGCCAGAGAGTCCATCAACAGGAAGGGCGCCATCACGGTGCGCCCCGACAGCGGCTACTGGGCCGTCTGCCGCAGGAGAGGCGGCAGCGTGAGCGCCTGCGCCGGCCCCACGGTGGCCCTCCACCTGAAGCAGACGCCCAAAAAAGTGGGCGTGTTCCTGGACTACGAGGAGGGCGTGGTCTCCTTCTACGACCCCGAGGCCAAGACACACGTCTTCACCTACAGCGGCTGCTCCTTCACCGAGGCGCTGCACCCGTACCTCAACCCCTGCGTGCAGGAAAACGGCAAGAACGCCGTCCCTCTCATCATCTGCTCCGTCGCCGGACTCAGCGTGTGAAAACGCTTTGGAGCGACGTCGGTTGAATCAGCAGAAATCTGAGCGTGAATCGCGGTTAAAGGCAGATGTTTTTACTGCCTGCGAGACGACAGCGAGGCTGACGTGGAGTCTGAGCTCAACGTCTGTCGGAGAGTTGGAGCGCTGCAGGAGCAGGAGAGAACAAGCAGCTGGACTCTCCAGGCTCTGAGGAGGAAGTCAGGGGGACTGAGGAGGAAGTCAGGGGGACTGAGGAGGAAGTCAGGGGGGCTGAGGAGGAAGTCAGGGGGACTGAGGAGGAAGCCCATGGGTTTGGGCGAGAAGATCCTTCCAGCAGAGACAATAATGTGTTTGCCTCTCAGACGATGGTGGCTGCACTTTGCAAATGTGTACATAACAGTCGAGTTGATGTTGTTAAATGTTTTATATCTGTGCACTTGGTGCCAAAGGGCTAAAACATGATTATTTACGTGTGAAAATGAAAATAAAACTCATTCTTAAAGCAGCTCTTGGTGTTCGGTGTTTGTATTCCTTGCCGAGCAGTTTATGTGTCTGTACGTTTCAACCCAACACACTTTTTATTCAAATCTCTCCACTTTCGTTCCCATACAACTTTTTCACTTCTGATACGATACAGATATTGCAGCCTTGAGTTTTGAGAATCATACTTTCATGACTTATTTTGTAGTCTGGAATGTTAGAAAAGGCTTGATCAAGTAATATTACTCAAACAGAGATCAATAGTCAGCAACGGTAGCTATGAGAAAAACTGACCCATTGATTATTAACCAATGACTCACATACAGTTGAACCTTAAACACAAGAATATTCTACAATTGAATAGAATAATTAAAATATAAATGAGAGGAGCCTGAAAAATTAATGGTAAATGGTCTGTATTCACA
Source organism: Mullus surmuletus (assembly GCA_903171835.1). Lineage (NCBI taxonomy): Eukaryota > Metazoa > Chordata > Actinopteri > Syngnathiformes > Mullidae > Mullus > Mullus surmuletus. The sequence continues at coordinate 11,083 of CAESWR010000953.1, forward strand.
TAGTGCTTTTATACCTGAAACTGTCCCCAAAGCCATTTCCATAGTACATCTGATTCACACACACACACTCACACACTGATGGTGGAAGCTGCCATGCAAGGCTCTAACCTGCTCATCAGGATCAATGTCTTGCTCAAGGATGCCTTGACAGGAAGCCTCCAGGCCGGGGGAATCGACCCGGTAACCCGCCGGTTACAGGACGGCCACTGTACCCGGTCAGCCGACCTCCGAAATAACCTCAACAAATCCAATGAAAACAAAAAATTATATTTCTAAAGTGCAAAGTAACCACAAGACGTGCTGGAGTCTGGAATGGACTGCTTGTATCAAAGAGCTTAAATCAGAGATTTTAGATTCAGGCCGATATAATTCGATACACGTTTTTTCTGGCTGATATTGGCCCGAGATCCGACATCAGCTCGGGACGCCCCTACTTTTGTTCACATCGCAGCAGCTCTGAGGAGTTGCCGCTCTTTGACAATGCAACTGTAGTGCTAATTGTGTCCTGTGCAAACATTTCCTCTTCCCGCTCAAGACAATTTAGCTCATAGTCAAAGAGTCCGTTGATTATAAGGAAGGTGGTGATTATAAGGAAGGTGGTGATTATAAAGAGAGCGCTGATTATAAAGCGCCAATTATTGTCCTTTCACTGCTGCTGAAGCCTCTGCACACGAGGGACTGAATAGCAAACATACTAATGATATTAACACCAACAAACACGTGCAGGCCGGTGGATGTTTGCTCTGCGCGCGGCTTGTTTTGAGTTTCTAGGTCAGCCAAGCGTGTGTGTGAGTCACAGGTGTGTGACTGGCACCTTACTGGCACCTGAGTGAACACCAGCAGGAGGAAAGTGCAGCAGATTTTGGCACATTTAGCTGTGTTGCCCATTCCACAAATGCACAATCCTTGCAAGTTGTACCTCGTTTAAAGTCCGGCTCTCCGACGGTAAGGAATACAACACCAATGGATATGATTAAATGGGAGTAATAATGTTTCCAGACCTTTCTGGGAGATTTTACTTGTGCACATCCGGCAGTGTTGGTGGTGTGATGCAAAACTGGGTTGAGTTGAAGGTGTTGGGACTTTTCTTCACTGAGTCAACGGCCGTCCATTGTGTGAAGGAATTGCTTTGTCCACAGGTGCATTCTTGGACCAATTATCTGTCACGTTTTGCACGTTTTCTTGCTATGACCTACTTAGAGCTGATTGTTTACCGTCAGTCAACATCACACATTCCAGAGAAAATGACACCGATCATGTTTCCGCTGGGATGCCTGACCTCAATGGTGGGAACACAACACCTCCAAACTTTAGCCGTTTAAAAAACCTTTTTTTCTCAGAGCATCCATCCAGAGACGATGCACTTCTCAGCTCATAGCGAGTCATGACTTCAGCTTTCACAAAATGTACACAAATGAAACAAACTACCTGCTTTTTTTTTTTTAAAGTATACATAGGATGAATATAAACATAACTGTAAGGGGGTTTGGTGTGATGTCTTTCAGCTCCCTCACCGGAGGGGGAGGGGCGGGGGAACAGGTGGGGGGTCGAGCAGCCCTGAGAACAGAAGGGCCACAACGCTCGTGATGCTATTAAACGTCTGCTCGAGCGCAGCATCTCCCTGGAACACACACACACACACACATACACACACAGACGGGGAAAGAGAGGGAGAGCGTTGGAGGTGAAGCCGTATGAAAGGGAGGGAAGGCGACACTCGGGGTGCTGGAGCTTCACTTCAAAGGTGGGTGACCTCTGACTTCCATTGACCCCATCAGTGCAAGTTGTGTCTTTAAATTGCAACTTCTAAAATACCACTTTTTGGACAAATGCAGCAACAATGAAACGTGAATTGGTGGCAGAACTTCCAGCATCTTTAGAGCAGCTGATGTCATTGTGTTTCCGGTGTGTGTTTTTGAAAAGGAATTCAAGATCATAATCGGGGATTAAATTGGAAAGGTGGAAGGGAGCGAGTGGGAGTGTTTACCCACAGATGGCCTCTCATCAGTGGGACTGCGATCCCCCCCCAGTCCAGCTGGCACCCCTCACGAAGGCTTCTCCCCGGCCAAAGCATTACCTCATCCCTGCTCCTCCTTCGCTTTAATCCCCCTCCGTTTTCACCTTTTCAGCGGGGAGGGGGGAGGGGGGGGGGGCGTTTGCCTTGATGCGCGATCTGGACCATTTAAGGTTTCAGCGCTGCAGATTTCTGTCCAGCCAATTGTGCTGTTGTGAAGTTGCGTATTTATAGATGTGGCTAAAAAAAGCAGTCGCACACAAAAGCCACAATGCAAGTGTGGAGAATCTGCACATTAATATCGGTGCAGGGACGGCTGGTGGAGGGATGACGCCTCTGGGAAGGAGTGTGTGAAGTGGCTTTTATTGTGTATTTATTGTGTTGTGCGTCTCTGGTGTGAGTGAGGTAAGAAATCATCTCCATTTATCTTTTCAAAATATCACATTAAGTCGACATTATGTTGTTGTTCAGGGACACTCACATCATTTTGTATGTTATTGTTGGCTTTTCATGCATCTCTATAATCTTTGGATGCGGATTCCAACATGCAGAATCAGGGAGTGTCACTATAATGCATGAAGTTCTTGTTGGATCGCTTTTTTTTACGCTGCTGAATCTCAAACTAAATAACATTTATATCTAATATTCAGGATGATTTTTCTTGGAATGAGGACCATACTATAAACTTTTGATGGGTCTGAACGCTGTAGATGTTTTCCAAACAGGTTTTCACGCTATTTCTGCCTTTCTTCCTCGTCCAGACGGAGCCTAATCCCCCCGCAGCCCCACGCTTGACTTCCGTCAGCACTCTCACTCTGCTCTGCTTCTGACGACCAAACTCTCCACAATAAGACTTGCTGCCTGCTGTGAGGAGGAGCTGCCACCTCGGCGCCAACTTATAATTGTCTCCAAAGGCTCTTTGTCTCAGCCCGGGCTTTGGCGGCAGACTTTACTGAGAATCATGTCCTGTGAGCGGCCAAAAACGCACTACTGAGGACCCCCAGCAGACCCCTAAGGAGTCAAAACACCAGCAAAGACCTCGGAGCAGCCCCTGCTTTTTGAACAATGCCCCCCCCGCGCCCCCCGCCGTCCCTCCACTGTGCCGTGGGACTGCTGCTCCTCGCCCACTTTGTGCCCTCAGGGGTCCGCGGCCAGAACGACACCGAGCCCATCGTGTTGGAGGGCAAGTGTCTGGTGGTGTGTGACTCCACCCCCTCCGCCGAGCCCTCGGGAAACGCTCTGGGTATGTCGGTGAGGTCAGGAACCGGTCGGGTGGCATTTTCGGCCATACGCAACACCAACCACGAACCGTCCGAGATGAGCAACCGCACCATGACAATCTACTTTGATCAGGTGGGTTTCAGGCCTGCGGATATCGTGTTCATTTCACTTGTGGACGGAATGAATAAATGTTTTAATGTTTCTTTCTGATATTTCTGTGTTGTCTGTTCATACAAACATGAACAGATTTGGAAAAATGCGGCCACAACATGCTGCACTCATGACTTCCATGAGTTTGCTGTATGAAACAAGGTGATTGAAGTTATCAATAGTGTCTGATTCACAACCTGAAGCCAATGTTTACAACCATCTTAGTCGTAAACATGTTTATTCATGAGGAATCTTAATTGTTACTTATGCTGGAAGTATTGCACAACAATGATACTATGGCGTAATGTTGGGCAATTCTTATTTAGCAATAACACCAGACATGACAAATGTGTGCGTGTATTGCTCACAAATGACTCAGCAGAACATCTGACTCACTGTTTGTTTCCATAAGATGGGGAGCGAGCTGCAGAACTGAGTCCATGTTTCCATTCCACTATTCCAGGTGTGACCTCACGGCCTGATTGTGCTACTTTTCAGATTTTAGTCAACGTTGGCAGCCATTTTGACCCAGCCAGGAGCATCTTCGTGGCTCCCAGGAAGGGGGTCTACAGTTTCAGCTTTCACGTGGTCAAAGTTTACAACAGGCAGACGATACAAGTAAGAGCAGATGCTCCAAGTGGTGTCAGCTTTCCAGGCAGTTTCTGGTCTCACCTGCGCTTTACTCCGCCTCCTCCAGGTCAGTTTGGTCCTCAATGGCTGGCCGGTGATCTCGGCCTTCGCGGGAGACCAGGACGTGACCCGGGAAGCTGCAACCAACGCCGGGCTGGTGATGATGGAGAGAGGGGACAAGACGTACCTCAAACTGGAGCGGGGGAACCTGATGGGCGGGTGGAAGTACTCCACCTTCTCCGGGTTTCTGGTCTTCCCCCTGTAGAAGAGGAGGAAGATGGACGGAATGGATCGTCAAGTAGTTTCTCATTTTCCTGAGTGTCGCTCATGCTGGTTGGTGAGACGATGAGGACGGACACACACACACACACACGTCCACGCTGACAGAAGGAAAGACTCCCACCTGCTGCGATGCATCTTCATGTGTATCAAACCTCTTTGCACCTTGAATGTAAACCCCCCCCCCGATCCTCAGCACGTTCATGGCTCACTGTTGGTTGAATGTAAACGTGTCGTCCAGGCTTGCTGACTTTTACCTGCAGGTGTTTTTTTTTTCTAATGCATGACCTTGATGCGGATGTTTATGAAAATAAAAGAAGTACATGAAAGGAAAAAAATGGAGCTAGTGGTGTCCCTCAAACCACTGGTGCACTTGGAAGAGAACAATGAGGAAGGAAGGAAAATGGAATAAAAAAAGACAAAAGAGTCATTATAGTTGCAGTCACCAGGTGTGCAGCATTGGTGGATGTGCGCAATATGACTCTCTCTTTAACCTCGGCATTAAAATACATCTAAAGTCACCAATGCAACATGTAAAATAACCCCTGCAATGCAATTACACGGGCTGTTTTATTTTTTCAAACCTACTTCAGTGCCTGGACCTGGATTTTTTTCTAATGCTTTCTTGCATGATCTTTCCGTTTTCCTTCCATCTATTCATTGACCAACTGTAGTTATGAATCGTAGTTATCGCTAACGAAGGTGTCTCACCGCAGCTGGTTTCTGATTGTGCACTGAGCTGAGAGCTGACCTGAAGCCAGCGTCCCCCTCTGAGGCTTCCTCATCCATCCCAGGACGTGTCCTTGGTTCGGGCCGACGCGTCTGCGGCTCCAAACCGCCTCCACTACACTTTATGTTCCCTCCATTAATCACGCCATGGAGACAGACTGCGGCTCCAAAAATAGCCGGCATCCCTGCTGATGCATCCTGGATCCCAGTGAAGGCTGGCAGGAAAATACCAATCATGAAAGAAAGAAAAAAACAAAACAAAGAATTATTTCCCTGGAATGTTTTTCCTCACAGTACAAGAATGCAATGTGTTAAAAAAAAAAANNNTTGGGGGGGGGGGTTTGTCTTCCAAAGTGAGCAAAAAAGGACCCAGCGTGTCTCCGCAGAGGATCCGGTGGCAGATGGGCGAGCGGCCGTGCAGGACGAGGCCCCTAGCCAGCAGCACGCCGGCCTCGCCGCGCTCCGCCACAACACATTAGTGTCAGCGCCTCCGTCACAGCAGAGGCCCGTGTTCGCTCTCTGCCAACGTTTGTGTGTGTGTGTGTGTGTGTGTGTGTGTGTGTGTGTGAGTGCGGCTACAACATGACAGTTTGAGGAGTTCCTAACGTGCTGTGGGTAAACAGCTTTAACCTCCTCAAAGCCACGGAGACACTTCAGGAACTTTTTAGGGAGTCGAGACAGAAATGTGACGAGGACGTAAAGGGAAGGAGGTGAGAAAAGACAGCAGCTCCACCTGCAGGTGTGACTTTGTCATTGAGGTGACAGGTGTCATTGCTGAATAACAGAGAATAATGTGGATTCATCTCTGTCAGATGAAAATATGGAGAACAAGACACACAAATAATAAAGGAGCCAAATTTGAAGCCTTTGTTCCAGTTTGTGGCGTTGAGGCGCTCTGCACTTTGTGATCAGTGTGAGTGTTTGTGTGCGTGTTTCTGTCCTACCTCACTGCTTGCAAGGAAGGAGACGGGATGATGGATGCACCACCTGATCTTAGGGCTTTGGCCGCCCACCCAGTGCACCATGGGAACTCTTCCCGCAGCGGGAGGCAGGGTGTGGCTCCAACCTGCTCTTTTGATGGCTCTCATAAGAAGAAAGCCTGACCTACGAGCAGGTCAGACACAACTCAGTGAGTCCACGTTCAATTCAGAGACAAGATCCAACTCCTACATTTACAGGAACTACAATCATCCAGTAATCAGGTTCCAAGAGATTCACTTTGGACAACAGACAGTAGTTCTCTAGTTCTTCTGATTTACAGTAATGAAACATACACTCACCGCGTTCATCTGTAGACACACACTGCTTTTCTTTATACCAAGTATTCGAATGACAATTGATGATAACATGGTTGGCTGATCAAAAGTTTCCCATATGAAAAGATTCTTACTCCAAGGAAAATGAATTAATTCAACTGTTTTGAAATAAACCAAACTGTTTTCTGAGGTCCTGATGACAATAAATGATGTCATTTTCTAATGAAGTGTATCTTAAAAGGGTAAGTGACGTTAAGAGCTCCTCTTTCAGTAAATCTCTGCACGCCACATTCCTCTAGTAAGTCACAAAATCCTTTTCGACAAAGTTGTTTTAGAAAAAACCAACAGCTTGTTTGTAGAAAGTTGCCGCACAGTCTTTGGATGCGACTGGCGATTATTTTCTTTATTGAGTAGTTTTCTTTCTTCATTATGAATGAAAAAATGGGGTCAATTTTACAGAAATAAAAACATTAGTTCTGACACTTCATTGAAGCTACATCTCACGTCGGCATACTAAATGATCCAAAAACGCTCTAGGACGCCTCCACAACATCAGCTGTGGGAATCTGAGAGGACAGTTCATTCACAATTTGTAAAAAGAAAATCCATTTAAAATACACACATTTAAATGTTTTTAAAAAATTCTTTCAACAATAGAGATTGTAAGGGTGCTTTTCAGATTTCACTCTGTGACAAACAAATGAGAAGAATAGAATATAGGAGAATAAAAACAGTTTTCATAGATTTTGCTCATTGAATTTGGGTTTTAGTGTGATATCTGCATCCGCCGATATTTGCCAACCTCAGCGAGTGACCCGAGGAAAACAGATGAGCAGACTTGGCTTCACGTTAATGCTGCTGAGAAGGCAAAGCGCCTGCGAGGTTTAAGGAAGCGGAGTAAATACAGAGCCTGAGTTCCAGAGAGAGAACCCGGAGTTGCACTGTGATGAACTCAGCCCACCCAACCACTCTTTTTCTTCCAGCTTCCCGAGCGCGGCGGTGGAAGGTTGACACTAGATGGCGCCGTCGGATGCCGCCTCCTTTCCGAGAGATCCGGGGAGACGCTGATCTGCATGAAGTTGCCGTTGCCGATCTGAAATCCCGTCACGTTGCTGAGGTTGATGCAGATTCCGCGCTCAGGAGCAGGACTGGAAACCTGACGCTGTGGACACAAAACACACGGATCACACACATAGATCATACACATAGATCACACACACGGATCACACACACGGATCACACACACGGATCACAAAAGTCGGCAAACTTTCATTTCCAGAAAGTAAATGTTGGGGAGTTTAATAGTGTTTGAGGTTGTTTTTTGTCACCTGGAAGCGTTCAGCCAGGTTTGATCTGGTCCACGTCTGTGGCGGCTCTGCCGGTCTGACCTGAGGTGACCTCTTCAGAGGAGGAGTGGGAGGAGTCGGCAGAGTGGGAGGAGCCGGTGATGACGAGCAAAGAGGACCAGATGAAGCTCTGTCGTTGTAGCCGGCCGGTGAGGAGCTCGCCGCCGCTCCCGCCTCGCTGCACACACTCTCAGGCTGCGCTGACGTGAGATCTGGACAGAAATGCATTTATTTACTCAAAAGCAAAGTGGAATCCGTAGCTTCCCTCTAACGTTGGGACTTCCTGTGCAGCTCCAACTTCCTTTTTACCTTTGATTTGTGGTTTGCCTCTCTGCTTTGCCATCAAACCATCAGCCACTTCCTGCAACAAATGGAGGTGGTGCTTGTCAGTAAGATACTGGTAATCAGAGCATCAACTCCCGCTTTTTACACAAGCAAAAGTGTAAAAGTCCTGGTTTCAAAACGACTTAAAGTATCAAAGTAATGTAAGTGGGGAAAAATGCCATTAAGGTGAAAAGCTGAGGCGGCGCCACAGAGGCTTCTTGTGCACGAGCCCACCTCACCAAAAACACGTTTCCATCATGACCAGAATGTTATATTGATATGTTTGAGCCACATTGATGCCCATTGACAATGAACACATTATAGTACAACGCAAATACGTGAAGGAACCACATGTGAACTACTGAGGATTAACATGTGTTTCATGGAGCCGAAGATTTGACGACTAGTTGCCTAAAAGTATCGTAATGGCGCAAACAGTCAAACTTCAGAGGTCATCAATAGCCTTTATTGGAATGTGAATGAAGAAATGAAATAAGGACATTTTAAAATGTAACGGTGAAAAGTACAGATAATTGCGTGGCAACCTAAGGAGTAGAATTACTCTAGTAAAGAAAGGATACCACAAATTTCTACTTAGGAGGAGAGAAGCACCTCATCCTTGTTTTTGTTCAAACCTGAATGTGTCGATCCGTGTGATGTGATATAAATATACAACTGATGGACAACTGGTGCTTCTTTCCGGTGAAAACTCCAT
>CAESWR010000953.1:33238-47728 GCA_903171835.1 Mullus surmuletus
TACATTTGTAATAAAAAAAAATACTAAGGAGCTTTATCTTAGTGGGGAGTGTAGGGTCATTTGCAGGCCAAGTGTGATGGCGCAGCGGCGGTGGCGGCGGCGGCCTCTGGGTGGCGCTCTGACTCAGGTGAACTTCCTGATGAAGCGCAGTTTGAGGTACGCGATGGCGAGGAAGCAGAAGGTCATGATGCCCAGCGCCAAGTGGTTCTGCCATAAGCCCCAGGTGGAGAAATCCACACCCTGCTCCGTCAGGAAGTCCTCACCTGTGCAGCTGCACACACACACACACGCACACACGCACACAATCAATTACTCAATTAATTAAACTTCACACATATAATGTGACTCATCAATGGTGTTTTGAATGAATGTCACCAATTCATAACATTTACTGTATATCTGACTGCTCACTGTGTGTGTGTGTGTGTGTCTTACATGACTCCCGGTGGGATGACGCTGCTGTTCAAACCATGACAGAATTGAAGCCCCACAAACTCGTTCGCCTGCAGAGCCTGAAGACACGTGAAGGCCTTTAGCGCCATCACCATCATAGCAGCACTCTGTGTGTGTGTGTGGTATTTTTACATACAGCGAGTCCATATCGTGGAATGCTCAAGTACTTCAGCCAGGACAGCCAGCTGACGATGGAGGGAAGGTTGACCAATAAACCAGCAAAAATCTGAAGATGAAGGAGAAGATGATATTAATCCAGGTTCTCCTCCCGTCCTCTGGCAGAGACCCTCTGCTCCACACTCACCATCATGAAAACACAGGCAATGGTCATGAAGATGTTGGCGATGGCCACCACCGTCTGGTCGGCTGAGATGGCGAGCGCCATGGCGGTGGCGGTGTAGGCCACCAGCATGACGCTGAACATGAAGAAGAAGAAGGCCCCAGCTGTCGGCTTCAGACCTGGAGGCCACAACGTGTGAGGAACCGCAAGAACATCAGCATCTGATGGAGAAGGTGTGAGAGCGCCGCTCACCGATCATGAAGTACGCCACGCAGCTGAAGACGATGGCGGGGATGGTCCTCAGCGTGATGATGTCAGAGAGGATCTTTGACAGGAAGTAGACGGACAGCCGGTAGTAACCGCTGATGTACTCGTGGCTGCAGGGACACAACGAGTTAGTGTGTGTGTGTGTGTGTGTGTGTGTGTGTCCGTCAGACTCACATAAAGAGTTTCCTCTCTGAGATGAAGAGCTCTGCAGACGACAGCGAGCTGAAACACTGGTTCACCACGATGAAGAAGAGTGCTCCGAACCTGAGCAGAACCACAACAGTGAGGAGGAGGAGGAGGAGACTTCCCAGCAGGCTTCACTTCACCGGAACTCAAACAAAAACCTGTTCTGCATCCCACTCGAGTCTTCCTTCACGTCAAAGAAAATGGCACCGACCACCAGAGCGAGGAACGCAGTCACTGCAACCTGAGCCGGAAAAAAACACAACACTGAAGGCAAAGATCCTCCAACTGCAGTTCCCCTAAACCTCCACTGGGTGCTGCTAGAGTCACAAAACACTTTAAGCCGTGCAACTCAGATGAAGCTAGGAGAACTACACAGAAGATGGGAAAGAAACCAAATGATAACAAAAATACAATTGAAAACGGGATAAAAATATACCAAAGATAATAAATAACAAATAAAATAAAGACAACTCTCACCTGGGCGATGGAGGTTTGCGGGTTGAGCATGAGGTTCCGGAACGTTCTCTTCAGAACCCATTTGAACTGGGTGAGGAAGCTGGTGTTGTAGGTGATGGTTCTGGAGCGGGTGGTGCCGGCACTCGGCTTCCCGCTCACGATCCTCTCTAGGACACAAAAGGTCGGGATCAAAGGTCAGCTGGTCCCAACAAGGAGGCGGGTTCTGGTGTGCGTGGACCCACCCAGCTCCGCCTGGGTCTGCCTGAAGTAGTGGCAGCTCCGGTACTCCTCCACCAGCTTATCCTCGATGCCTCGCTGGGACGTCTGCGCCGAGTCCGCGTCCACGTCTGTGTGGGGTCACAGAGGGGTCACAGAGGGGTCAGCAAATACTGGTTACCATGGAGACGCCACTGAGCTCCAAGAGGTCCCCACCTTCTTTGTCGGCGCTGTTGAGGGCGACGGCGGTGGAGTCGCCGTTGATGACGTCCAGGAAGAAGTCGGCAGGGTTGTTGTGAGGCTCACAGGTGAATCCTGGGAAAAAAGGAGTGTGACTTTAAAAAGGTCAAAGGTCAGCTTTGTTACTCGCACACATGGCACTGACGCAGCGCTCGCACCAATGTCAGAGAAGTACTCCAGCGCGCTCTGGGCCGGGCCGTGGTAAACCTGAGCAGAGGAGAAGCGCAGTGAGCGGGGGATTAGGGGTCAAGAGGCGTGTCGTCGGGGGCAACCGCTCACCTGTTTGCCATTGACCAGCAGCGTCAGACTGTCGAACAGCCTGTAGATGCTGTAGCGAGGCTGGTGGATGGAGAGGATGATGGTGCGGCCGCTGCGAGCCATCCTGCAGACAGAGGAGGACAGAAGGTCATCTTCCGCCTTTTCTTTCTCTCGCCTCCATTCTTTTCCCCTCCTTCTTTTGTCTTTCCTGAATCCCTTCCTTCACTTTCATCTTTCTCTCTTCTTCATAACCCTTTCTGGGGATGTTTCTTGTCCAGACCACTTTTTATTTTAAGCCATTTTGACTGTAGAAAAAATAAGTGCCTCAGATTCAGTGTTGCTGCTAATCATTGACCCGTCTGAGGCTCTAATGATAACTAATAATAATAATAAAATCCTCCTTGAATTGAATTTTATGGAAATTATTTTTGTCATTTTTTTCAATTGTAAAATTGTTGAGTTACATAAACAAAATGGCATTTAGAGGGTTAAAATATCCCTAAGTAAATAATAATTTTATAATTTTTTTCACACGTTTTTCATCCTGAGGGACGATAGAGTTTTAGATAGAGTTTTTTAAGGAACTGTTAAGGGTTACTGTTCTTTTCTCTGGTCTACAGGTTTAGAATGCGAGTGTGTGTGTGTGTGTGTGTGTGTGTGTGTGTGTGTGTGACCTCTTCAGCAGCAGCAGCACCGAGTTAGCCGTGCTGGCGTCGAGGCCGGTCGTGGGTTCGTCCAGGAAGAGGACGGGCGGGTCGATGATCAGCTCCATGCCAATGTTTGTCCGCTTCCTCTCGCCACCGGAGACCCCGCGGATCAGCTGAGTGCCCACCTGAGGATTCACGGGCAGGAAAATGAAAACATCAAATCATGAACATTAAAAGAGAAAAAAAAAACCTGCAAACCCCACCCCTGTACCACCATCTCATAAGCCCCTCCCCATGCAGCAAGGCCCCACCCTTCTACCACCATCTTATAAGCCCCTCCCCCTGCAGCGTGGCCCCACCCCTCACCTTGGAGTCGGCCACCCGGCTCAGTCCCAGCTCCTGGATCAGTTTCTCCACCTTCTGCTCCTTTTCCTCTTGCGTCACGCTGGATGGGAGCCGCAGCGCAGCCGAGAAGGTGAAGTTCTCCCGCACCGTCAGCGTTCCCATCACCACGTCGTCCTGGAAACCAAACGGAACAGTCAGCTCTGGTCCGTGCGGCTCTGGAGTTCTGAGACCACTGAAGCAGGTCTGGACCCACCTGAACCACGTAGCCCGACAGACACTTGAAGTTCGGAGGCTGATGAGCTCCGTCGATGAGAACTTCCCCCGACAGGCCAGCTGGGTCCTTACGGGCCGCCAGAACATCCAGGAACCTGCAAGAACCCGCACATATTAGTTTCATCTATTTATCTACTCAATACAAACACACACACACACACACGTTCAAATACTCACGAGGACTTGCCGCTTCCTGTCGCTCCCATGATGGCGTTCAGACCCTGTTTCATGAGACCGCTGGAAGAACAAAACATCAATCACATCTTTCTCATTATTTCTTGTGCGGAATCAAATGAGCAGAACCCTGAGTGAACCCCAGGTGGAGGGTTTCCACCGTTTCCGTTCCAAAGGGAGTTTGGTGATTCAGCAGTTTCACTTCTTTGAAAGATTGCTGATGAAGAGACATGAACTTTCCGCAAACATTTGAGGAAGTGAAAGAGGTTTTCTCAAACTCTCATGACATTATCGCAGCGTAAAAGTTTGATTCATGCTCTCTTTTGCTGACTGAGGGCGTGGGGTAACTTCCCCCTCAACAAAGTCTGGCAGGCAACAATTGAAACCGTGATGCAGCAGTTTGGTTTTTTGCATTTTGAATTTTTGCTTCACACTCCCTCAACATAGCGAACAGCAACGCAACGACACAACAAAACGAGATAAATAAGAGCAGGAGAAGCGAGACGCTGTCGTCAGCTGATGTGAGCACCAGAGTAAACACCTGTACACATGGCAGCTGCACGTGCAGACCAAGGTTTGGCTTCCTGTGACATAACGCACGTGCAACGGTGGCAGAGGTCGACCCTGAAACCTTCATCTCGCCTGAGACGGTCAATGATTACAGCGACGGGACAATAAAAGGTTAAGATAACAGCCACGTTAAACACACGCCACCTCTCACCCCACGCCTTTTTCAGAACCTGCACACTATCAGGTGTTTTTTTCCCTGAGATCATCCACCAGATCAGCTGATAAGGTGACATTTGGTTCTCATACATTTTGAATGAATTGTAATAAAATTTGTTTGTACAGTTTGTTTTTGTGGAGGATAAAATGTGCAAATCTTCCTTTTTAGATAGATAGATAGATAGATAGATGGATAGATGGATGGATAGAGAGATAGATAGATGGATAGATGGATGGATAGAGAGAGTTGATTTCTCTCTGAAGGGGCTTATTGATCATAAGGCAGCTGCTGGTTTGTGAAGTCACAAGCAGGACATGTGTGTGTGTGTGTGTGTGTGTGTGTGTGTGTATGTGTGTATGTGTGTGAGGCTGCTGCATCCTGAGTGTGTTTGTTGCTTTAAGGCGATGCTCATTGTTAAATGGCCAGTGTGTGAGACACACAGAGAAACTTCCTTCCTCTGGGTGGGTGTGTGTGGGTGTGTGTGTGTGTGTGAGTGTGTGTGTGTGTGATACGGAGCCGTGCTGGCTGGCAGGTGGGAGCTGCCTGCACGTAGACACACACACACAATAAGACATCTGGATTCAATCTCAGTCTGCCCACATCCTCCTCCACCAATCAGCTGCTCTGACGCGGCGACATAATTCAATAACAATAACAACACTAAATAAATGATCATTCAATCCTATTATAGTAAAAACCAAGAATTCCATCTCAAAATCAACTTTGACTCACTTGAGGTTGATGAGGATGTCTTTGGGGGGCTTCTTCTTCCTGCCCAGGCAGCCGCCCCCCTGCGGCACCTTGTAGTGGATGTTGTGGAAGCTGACCGTGGCGCCATGGCGACGCTTGGAGTCTCCATTCATGCCGCCGTCCATCTCTCTCTCACACACAGACACAGATGCGCGTCCTCTTCCTCACCCCCTGAGGATGGAGACGGAGAGGAGTCAGAGAGTGGGAGCAGCGTGGCGGCGGGTCGAGGCTTCCTGAAGCTGCTGCTGAGTCACGGCGGCGAGCAGCAGCAGCAGCAGCAGCAGCAGCAGCAGCACGCCGACAGGACGGAGAAGCGAGCGGCGGCGAGGAGGACGGAGAGGCTGAGCTGATGGAGCTCGTCCCGGGGGATCATGGGAGGCGTTTGCAGCTCTTCACGCTCTCGGGAGGAACATCCACGCTGCTCGGACGGAGCTGGCGTGACCTAACAGAAGCTTCTGGAGCCCCTCAAAGACCAGAAGACCCCCAGCTACGTGCTGCTTCTCCACCTTTTCCAGGGTCTTCAAGGTCTTTGGGGTCCCTGCTGCTTTGACTTCCTGGCCACTTCCTGCTGCGGTGGGTGGAAACGTGCTCGGCTCAAAGCGACAGAAGCAGCTGACTTTGCTCACACACACACACACACACACACACACACACACACACACACACACACACGCACACACACGCATCAAACAAAACTTTGTCGCAGCGATTGAAGCGTTAAAAGCAGCCGGATTCCTTTTTCATCTCCTCAGAAACTTTTTTCTTACCTGCTGAAGCTGCCGGAGCTGCAGAGACACGGAGCCAAACACACACCGATCGATGAGAGTGTGTGTGTGTGTGTTGGAGAGCGAGTGAGCAGTGAGAGTGTGTGTGTGTTGAGTCTGGTTTTATGAGCGAATGCTTGATAAGAGAAGTAGGCAGAAGGGCAGTGCACTGACTGACCCCCCCCCCTTACAGCACTCATCCCTCCCATAGCACTCACTGTGTGTGTGTGTGTGTGTGTGTGTGTGTGCGTGTGTGCGTGTGTGTGAGAGTGTGTGTGGGAGGGTGTGAGAGTGTGTGTGAGAGTGTGTGTACAGTTATACAAGTACACATCATAGAGTAACAGCGGCGGGTCTTGGAATGGAAGAAGAAGAAGAAGAATGATTATTATTATTATTATTATTATTATTTGAAATAAAATGAGAAATCTATAATTGAATTTAAAGTTGTTGATATTTTCAGCCAGTATTTCCTCCGTCATGATTAGTGAAGCTTTAGACGGGCTCCTGTGCAGCTGCGCCCCCTTCTGGCCAAATCACAAAACTGCAGTCTCTCGTTTCCACCGCTGAGATTGTGGATCGATACTTTCTATTGATTTGGACTTGAAGTGACGCGTGTGAGGAGAAACAACAACTCAGACCACCACGAGGCGCCGCTGCTGTGTTTTTACACGGGGGGGGGGGAATTCTAACAATGTCAAAGGTCACGGTTACCTCCTCAGCTGCAGCCTCGGTTGTTCCACGCGTGTTTCACGGTGGCGCGTCACGGCCTCGCGGCTGCGTCACGTCCATTCGTGGCTTCGGCAACTGCGGATGTTTTGCTTGTCGGCCGCCGGTGTGTCCATCCCGGGCCGGCTGCCATGTAGGTCAGGGTGGCCGGAAGTGACGTCAACGCCCGCGTTGATCATCTTTAATTAACAGATGTTCACGCGAGAGCAGCCGAAGGTCGCCCGAGAATCGATCAGCTTATTATCAGTGAAATAACCCCGTCAAATCACCAATTAATCAATCAATCAAACCAAAACAAGGAGACCTTTCCATTGCAGATGTGACATTTTATTCCTTGCTGTGCACGGACTCTGGAGGTCAAAGGTCAGCCTGTAGGGGGCGTGGCTTCCGGATCAACCTTTCTCTGAAGGGTTTCTTTTATTTGATGTAGTTGAGAGTGAAAATAACTGTAAAACCTTGGTGAATTCTGATCAGCTGTTGTCAGCATGGTCAATGAGGTTGTCCATCCCAAACGTGTAAACAGTGACACACACTCACACACACACACACACACTTTACTCCACTCTGTATGTACAATATGTCCATTCTCTATTTACAGCGCTGGCCACTCGCCGGCGCCCCCTACACCCATCTGCCGCTGGAGGCGAAGTTCCGGCTCATGCTGTAGGGGGCGCCGGAGCTCTGGTGTTTCCCCCAGGAGCCAAACGGGACCACAATGATGGTGGCGTTGTCCTCAGAGCCGTACTGCAGTGCCTTCACACACACACACACACACACAGAGTTAGACACACGGCCGCTGGGACCGCTCGAGTGTGTTCCCCTCCTGCCCCCCCTCACCTGCTGGGTGATGACATCAGCGGCCTCCGTGGGGTCGGGGCACTGGCTGATGATGTCACAGATCTCCTGGTCGCTCAACAGGAAGTTGATGCCGTCAGTGGTCAGAGCGAGGAAGGAGTCGCTGGCGGGCTGCACCTACGGACATCAGAACACACCGTCCTGACCTCAGCCGCTCCACCATGTGCCGGGGGGGTGGGGGGAGGCGGGGCTTACGTTGATTCGCTGTGTCTCGGGTTTGGCGATGACGCCACTGTTCTTCAGATGGAAGTCGCCGATGCTGCGCGTCATCGCCAGACGTCCGTTCACGTTGGCCACGCCCACACTGTTGTACGTCACAAATCCACCGCAGCTCTGGATCCTACACACACACACACACACACACACACACACTTTGAGGAGAGGAACCTCTGCAGGATCTTCACGTCGACGTTCCTCAAACCTTTTTCTTAAGGCTTGAACTTCCTGGCCTCAGAGGACAAACTTGAACTTGGAGGAACGAGGAATAAAAGGAGGTGAAGTGTGATTCATCTCAGGGAATCGCGTGGTTTTGAAGCGTTTTCATGCTGGAACATTGCGATTAGAGAGTGATTTGGTGGGGAATGTGTGTGTGTGTTTTCTGGTTTGGTGTGTGTGTACGAAATTAACCTCGTGACAAGACACCCTGACCTTCTATGTGTGTGTGTGTGTGTGTGTGTGTTGGACATGCAGAGATAAACTTAGCC
This sequence comes from Mullus surmuletus, assembly GCA_903171835.1. Lineage (NCBI taxonomy): Eukaryota > Metazoa > Chordata > Actinopteri > Syngnathiformes > Mullidae > Mullus > Mullus surmuletus. The sequence goes on from CAESWR010000953.1 coordinate 41,560, forward strand.
TCGCTCTACTGTTACATCACATCAGCTGAGGGAAACCCAAAACGTTTCCACCCGCGCTCGTCCTCTTATCTAATCCGATACGCGCGTATTCAAGTTCTGGACTCGAGCCCGGCCTACTGCCGCCGCCGCCGCCGCTCACAGCTGCTCCAGAGGCTATTTAAGGGGAGAAACCCGAGGCCCGCCGCTCCTCTGGAGGTCACACACACACCGAGAGATGCGAGTTTTCAGCTGTAAATGTTCGCTCTCATGAAGACACACACTCTGAGGAAGAAGTGTGTGTGAGCCACTGCAGGAAGTGAGCGGCTGAGTGCTGAGTCACGGTGAGCAGCCGTGAACACAGAGCTCCCGCTGTGGCGCCAAAGCTGCTTCCTCATTCTTTCGCTTTTGCCTCCAAAGACGAGCGTGACGCAGCTGACGGCGCTTCACACGTCAACATCTTATCATCACCATCATCACCCTTTAGGAGAGTCGTCCTACTTTTGAGTTTGGTGCTGTTACTGAAGAACTTTATAAAGCACAATAAAAACAGCCACAGCTGGAAACTAAGCGCTGCACATAAACAACTATAAAAGTCTCTACAAACATTAAAAAACAATAAAACAAAGAGTAAAACAGGAGCAAAGTCTCAAAAGCCAAGGAACAACAATGGATTATTATCACTTCAAGCTGTCAGACCTGCACAGACGCTGTGCGTTGCCATGGAAACATCTGATGATGCGGCGCCTACCTTCTCTTCTCCTCCTTGCAGTCGGGGGTGTGGTCGTTGGTCAGCTTGAGGCCCCGCCCCTTCCTGCACAGCAGCGCCCGGCTGTCCCCGGCGCTGCCCACCACCAGCTCCAGGCCGTCGCGCAGCAGCGCCACCGTCGCCGTGGTGCCGGCGGACAGGAAGGAGGCTGCAAGGGGGACGCCACTGATGAGTGTGTGTGTGTGTGTGTGTAGCTGCATGTGTGTCTGTGCGTGTGTGTGTTTGTGCGTCTCACCCTCGTTGAAGTAGCTGAGGTGTTTGAGCAGAGCCTGGTCTGCGTCGAGGAAGGCTCGGGTCAGGACTTTCTCCAGGTCGTCCTCGTCCTCCAGAGCGTCTCTGCTCAAAGCAAAGCATTTCCTGTTAGGAGGCGCCTGATTGGCTGACAGTACGCACGCGGCCACGCCCACTGCTCCCACCTGATGAACTTCTCCATGAAGGTGTAGCAGTAGTCGGCGGCGTGCGGGCCGCCGTGGCCGTCAAACACGGCAAAGTAGAGCAGGTTGTCATGGATACGAGCCACGCGCAGCCGGTCCTCGTTCTCTTTCCTCAGACCAAGAACTGAAGCGCTGCCGACCCGGGACAGGCTGACCTGGAGCAGGGCGGGGGGGCGAGGGGGGGGGTTAGACTTTCACCAGTTCTATGCCCTTTTGTGTCTGTTGCCGTGGTTACCTGGGGGATGGGCTTCCCGAGCCTGATGCTGGCCGGCAGCAGGATCGGTTCCTCTATCCGGTTGTCCCAGCTTCCCAGCGAGTCCCACGTGAGCAGCCGGCTGCTGCCGTCGCTATGGAAACGAGCTGAGCCACTGGCCCGGCGCCGGCCCACGACGCCCACCAATCCCACCGACTGCTGTTTCATCACACGGCACCGAGGAAAACAGCACTTATTCATGACGCCAAACGTGTGCGAGGCAGACATGCAGTTCCGCTCCCGGGTCTCCTCTGCTCTCTCACCTGGCCGGTGGCGCTGCCGGCGGCGAAGATGACCGGCCTGCCGCCGCGACGCAGAAGATTCAGAAGCACAGACGATGACATGGTGACGTCAAACGCTCGGAGGGTTGAGAAGAAGCAGGAACACCTGGTTGACGAGGGCGGAGACCTGGGAAAAAAAAAACAAAAAGTTGAGAGAAGATCAAGTGAAGCTGAAACCTGAACCAGCATCATCATCATCGTCATGATCTCTCGCTCTCTCTCTCTCTCTCTCTCCGTCACATCATCAAACCCCCCACTCTTATTTTACAGTGTGTTCTATTTATTCCACAAATAGAACACACACACACACACACACACACCACTTGGTATGTGTGCGTGTGTGCGTGTGTGCTTGGAGGTCAGCAGATCTCACACACTGACACACCTCCTCCATCAGCCTCCAGTAGAAGAAGCGGTGATCAACATGGAAATATAAAATTACATCTAATCAGGAAGTGTGTGTCGCCTCTCACACCCAGCTGGGGTGCGATGGCCGGACAACGCATGATCAACCTTGGTGACCTGCAGAACAGCCTGTACACACTGACACACATGTGACCTGGTGTTGACACACACACACACACACACACACACACACACATTGCCCACATATGTGCTGTTGCAGGAGGAAGGAAGCGCCGACAAGCCACAAGAAGGCTTCAAATGCAACCAAAAGCTGCTCTGCTGCTGCTGAACGTCTGATTAATGTTAAAATAAATACATTACCTAAAAAATTAGTGAAAAGTTGTTATATGTCACTGATTTTGTGAGAATTAAATACTGTTAGGCCTTTAAATGGTTTGATTGACAGGAAGAAGCAGCCTGCAACATACAACCAAACTATCATTATTCTATTATTATCATTATTATTTTTATTATCATTATTATTATTGTGATTATCAGCATGATATTGCACATTTAGAAAAGGTCACGCCCCAGTGTGATTGACACCCAAAGCCCGGTGATTACATAACTCCCATGGAAGAGCATTTGCTATGAGAATAAACATTACATGGCTCCTTAATACTTCCTTATACTTTTGACTTTTTGCTCTTAATTAGAAACATTAAAAAGTAACACGGTGGCCAGAGACGCTCAACTCACCTTCTTTGTAGGTTTTTCCCCAGAACTTTTCCCGCCGATTTGTCTCCGTGGCAACAGGTGCTCCTGCCCCGAGCCTGCTGGTGCTGTGGCTGCTGGGGGGGGGTTGCAGCTGGGGGCCATTTAAACCCAGCCGGCGGCCAATCAGCACGCAGCAGGTGTGATATCAGAGGTTTCTGGCGGCGAGCCACATCAGGAATGTGGACGCTCTGTCTCTCTGCATGTCAACCTTGCTCGGCCACTTCAGCTGCTGCCTTCAAGCAAAGTTTAAACTACAACTTTACATAACAAGAAAACGATTCATGCACATTCAAAGATTCAAAGTTTGGTCCGCAAAGTAAGTTGCTTTCACAAAAAAACTCTGACACGGACAAGAATACATTTCAGGGTCAAGAGAAACCTGAGGAACTCACTTTGGCACAACGCTGCACTGCATATCCCATCATGCTTTGCGTGCAGCTCAGCCCACCCTGTTGACATTATCAACATCACAGCTTGTTCTCATCATTATATAATAAAGGTTAGGGGTCAGCATGGCGGCGGCGTTTCTGTTAGCTCAGAGCTCCCCCTGCTGGCCGAAATCTTTCAATAATTAATAAACACTTCATTGCAGCTGCTCTGCGAAGCCCCGCCCACATACTTTGACTGACAGGTAGTTAACATAAAAAGAACATGACATAAAAAGAAAAGAAACAGGTTGCGTGTTGAACGTGCGTGTGAGTTTGTGTGAAGCAGGAACTGAATAAAACATGGCGGAGAAATTCTGTTGTTAAAACGAGCGTGACTTTAATGTTTGTGAATAATTCAGAGCGGATCCAGAGAGCGACAGAACAGCGACATGGAAAACACAGAGAGGGAGGAGAGAGAAGGAGGACCGAATGCTTAATTGCATTCTAAACGTCATCATTGCTAATTGTGTGTTACTACATTCACATCATTAGTATTTTCTATGACATGAAGTTGTCATCTGTTGTGGCTTCCCTTAACAAAGTGGAGGCAAAGCTGCCACCTAGCAGTTAAACCTCGCTACTGCACTGATTTCCGCCTCCTGCCGGTGACCTGGAAGGAGCAAACGGAAACAAAGTAACGAGAAAGGAAAGAAATAAAAGGGTGTGTGTGTGTGTGTGTGTGTGTGTGTGTGTGTGTGTGTGTGTTTCTCCTCAGAGAAATGTGCAGGATTCAGCTGAGGCTTCCTGAGAGGCCCAGAGTCTGAGTGCTGCTCTGAAATATTTACAGCCTGCTGAGAGCTGCTGTCCTCCTCACTGCACTTCTACAAGGTGCAAACCCAAACGGCAGAAACTGGGTTTGCAAGGAGGAGGAGGAGGAGGAAGAGGAAGAGGAAGAGGAAGAGGAGGAGGAGGAGGAGCAGGAGGAGGTGGAGGAGGAGCCGAATTAGTGACAAAAATGTACAAAAGGAAAACCGTTTGTTCTCTGCGCACGTGAACGTGAAGGTTTGGACGGTTTCGTCTTCCATCACGAGCAGCAACCTCATTTTCCGGCTGTGAGCGCCGCTGCCCCCTCATGGTTTGCGGCGGTACTGCACCGCGTCTTCACATATTAACGTGACAGTCTTGTAAGCACGAGATGTATAAAACTACGCGCATTCCCCTTTTCAGAATGATGAGAACGGACGCAAAAGTTTGGGCGGTTTGGATTTGAACAGGTCGTTGCTCAGCAGCGCCCCCCTGTGACGGCTTTCTGATTCCAGCTTCAAGTCTTTGGCTGGTTTATTCCACCGTCACGGCCCCACTGATTCTAAACATCTCGTGTTTGCAAGAAATCCTGCAGATCTAAGTCTGTTTTTCCGACTTTGACATTTGAAACATGCTTTCAAAAGGCCGCCCGAACTCTTGCACTTCTGTTGTTGTGGATCTTCTTTGTCTGTAGAACCTCAGTCGGACGCCGCCGGCGTTGTGCCGCAGCATCCCAGAATGCCTCCTGTCTTCTTCTTCTTCTTCCCCTTGGAGTGTCTGACGCTGCTGTCAGAGCAGATGGACGCCCTCAGAGTGCGGATGTGCTTCTTCTGCTCGCGGATCTTTGACTCCAGGTGGGACTGGATGGCGGTTCCCAGGCTCTCCAGGTCCACGGCGGCGCCGTACACCTCCCACGTCATCCCCTGCTCGTCCCACGCCACCTCTTGCGGCTTCTCGGCCTCCCCTCGCTCAGAATCTTCTTCCTCTTTCGCGTCCTTGCTCCTTTGCGCCGCCTCCTGGTCCTCCCCGCTGCTGTCGGCGCTCCTCTCCCGGCTTTGTGCCGGGAGCGGGTTGGAATCGGGGGCGGGGCTTGGCTGGAAGCTGTAGGTGCGCAGGGAGGCGGGGAGAGAGCAGGTCCTGTCAGGCAGAGCCGAGGGCAGCACTGTTTGTGCGTACAGCTCGATGTCGATCTTGCAGACGTGCTGGAGGGCCGCGCGGCCCAGCGCTGGCACGGTGGGTGGCGTCACGGTGTCTGACTGACAGGCGGGGGAGCCAATCAGGGAGGGGCTGGTGGAGGCAGAGCGCTCCACCACCTCCACCCCCACCTGCACACCCACCTCCCGCCGCTCGCCGCAGCCAGTCATGGTCGCCACCTCCTGGACTTTTGTCTCCCGGCTCTTGGCATCTGCGTTGGTTACCCTTGACAACGGGGAGGGGCTCCCAGCTTTGACACCATTTGCATTCCCCATGTGACCTGCTTTGCTCGGGGGGCTGCGCGCTCGCTCTGCCCTCCGCGGCTCTGCCAGCGCACCTGCAGCCGCCGTTTTCTGGTCTCTGTCCTCCATGGAGGTTTTCGTTGTCCTGGTGTCGAACGTGAGACCCCAAGTCAGGCTGGCAGGGCTGGACTCCCTTACAGCCGATTCTGCCCTTGTCGTCGTGGTAACAAGTGGTCTGGTTTTTGGGCTGGATGTTGCAAGAGGAGCCAGTGAGCCCAAAGTCACAGCAAAACCTGGAAGCCAGAAACACAGGTGCTAAAAGTGTAAAAAAAAAGTGACACTCCTGTTACTCAGCGCTTCTGTTACCTGCAGCAGAACCAGGACCCATCGGAACGTCCCTGGTTGGTCCGGCTGGAACCAAACCCGGACCCCGGTCAGGACCACCTCCAGGACCTCCAGCTGAAACCACTAAGGCAAAACCTTCTCCAGCAGACCTGGAACTGGACTGAGAAGAACCCGGAGAAGCTTTGAGGTCTTTGGATCCAGGTGGAGCAGATCCGGGGGATGAAGGGGAGACAACAGGGAGCGGACCAACCTTCAGGGATTGCTTCGCGGACGGAGCATCAGCAGGACTTTTACAAACAGTGTCTGCACTGGTCGGGGTGGTTTGGGTTTCAGTTTTAGAGGCCAGACCATCTCTAGAACTCGCCTTGCACTTGGGACTGG
>CAESWR010000953.1:85621-96188 GCA_903171835.1 Mullus surmuletus
GATGCCCAACTTCTTTTTCTTTCGCTCTTTGAAGGTTGGCACTTTTGTTCCGTCTCTCAGCTCCTCACCGAGCACAAAGCGGATATTTATCGGGATGAGTTTGTTACCTTCCTCGCGACACTTCTCCCTCCACAGCAGGTTGTCCTCGGCCAGGATCCTCCAGTAGCGGCAGGTCTGAGCCGCCTGCAGCAGGTCTCTGGGGGTGAGGAAGGTCAGCACGTAGAGCGCCAGCTGCAGGGAGGGGAACGCAGCCGCAGTCGGTCACCGTGACGATGGGGACAGAACATCCCGTGTGTGTGTTTATACATACATATATTTATATATATTTACCTCTTTGGGCAGCAGGGAGATGAAGTCTCTCTGAAACTGCGGCTCGATGACCTGCATCATGTGCTTCACCTGGCCGCTCTCGCACCTGTCGATCAGCTCGTCCAGAGCCAGCAGCCGCTCCGGGCCGCTCCACGCCTGCCATGGGGGAGGGGGGGGGGACGTGTTAGCGGGTGCGTGCGTTGTGTTTTTCTTTCTTTTATGGCTTACATAACGTTCGCTCAGAGGCAGAAGTCCTTCCACCGCTGTGTTTACGTGCAGCGGGCGGAAGAAACACGGCGTGTGTGTGTGCGCGAGTTAACGCGTGTTGTGAGCGTCGCTGGCTTCCACTTGTTTGTGCGTCTGTGCAACTCGCTGCTTCCAGTGAGCAATTCATGAGCGACCGTTAAAGACGCTATTAGCTGTTCGCTGCACGGGAGTGCAACTTTAAACAGCCGGCGTTCCCTAATGTTGGTCGTCCTAACTTGCTAAAATGGCCATGAGACGAGCAATGAGGAGCATCAGCCCGGCTTTGCCAGCATCACCAGTGCGTCGCACCGGAGGTCGGCAGTGTGTCAGCAGCTCATTCCTCGGCGGCGCAGCCAGCAAAACTTCACGGGGTCAAAGGTGACAGCGAGGACCCACCTGGAATGTGTGCAGCCAGTCCTGCAGGCCGGATGGGGGGGGGCCCGAGGTCACACGCCGCCGCTGGGCCGAGTGCCCGTTGGCCAGCCGCAGGTCGCCGAAGGTGGTGGGCGTGGCCTGGACCAGACTGGAGGGGCTGCAGGGGGAGTGGCAGGAATGCATTAATGACAGCCTAAATATCAGTTGTGCCGAGAGGAGCGAGTGCCAATGCTGAACGTTCCTACCTGAGGTATCCGTTGCCTTTGCAGTGTTTCTTCCCTGACGGGAACGGCCGTCCGTCCGGACCGTGATCCAACTTCCTCTTCATCTGGAGGCACAAACGCACAATGTCAGTGTTGTGACGAGGACTTGGGTTTGAACGCGGCGTGACACTTCAGCAGCAGTCAGTGACGGCAATGACGCCTGTTTGACACGACACGGTGGAAGTGCTGGGCGATGCGGTACTTCCATTGCTAGGCACAACATGTCTGCAAACCGAGGTACTGTTTTCTACTGCAGTCACAGCGCGAGCGGCGAGGAGCTGCTCGGCAACAACCACAACTGGGCCTCAGACGCACACACCTGCTGACCCACTTTCAGTTCTGAAAACGCCACAATTGTCTGCTCTGCTTCCTGCGCCGGGCGTGTCCTCGCTGGACTCGCCACGCCGCTTTTTCACCGTTTGAACCGTCCGCGTTTCCTGCTCCATCCGCTTCTCTTCGCAGGAACGTGTGCGTGAGGAAGAGCAAACACCTCCGCCCGACAGATTATAATCCCTCATAATCCAGATGAAGCGAGGATCTAATGGATTAGCTCGATCTCAACGTGCTGAATCAATTAATGCGACTTTATATGTGCAGTCATGTGCAGACATTTTCATCATCGCCGAACTCAACCGATTGTTGATCTTTGTCGCAAATGAATGTCCAGATCAGAGTGACATGTTTGGCACTGGAATTCCTTCAAGTCAGCTGTTTGAGCGAGCCTCCCTCCCTCCCTTCCTCTGTCTCCCTCTGAGTGAATGAACGCAGGAATGCAGAAAATCAGAGGAATGCGGCCGGTGCAGCGCCGAGCTAAAAACAGGCCGCTCTCACTGGAGGCTGGAGATGTACCGGTCAGCACGTGGGCGAGCGGCGGCGGCGGCGGGGTGGGGTGGAGGGGGCTGAGGCCGGGCCTGGATTTAAAAGATGGGCAGCGATCCCTCCACATCTGGCCCAGCTTTAGGTTTTTTTTTTACCCACAAAGCAAAAGCTGCGAGCCAACTTCCAACCTAATCTGCTTTTCATTTGCAGCCTGTTTTGTGTTTGTCTGAGCGTCGCCGGCTTTGAGGAGCAGATGTCACCGCGCTCTGCTTCCTGTCGGCCGCTCAAACACTTGTGGCGTTGACGCTTCGTCTGCACTCGCTCATCAGCTTCACCTGTTTGGAATCAAAGACCAGCACGCGCCCGCCCGCCGCGTCTTGCAGCATTTTCAGCCGCTTTCATCTGTTTCTGAGCATTTATTCCTGCAGTTTGAAGCCTCACACACACACACACACACACACACCTCTCTGCAGGCTCACCCTCTCTAATGAAGAAGCAGAGCCTCCTCCTCCTCCTCCTCCATTACCTGCACTTTCACAGGGCCAGGAAGACACACAACCACATCTCCCTCCATGTGGAGATCTGAAGTTTTTAAGGAGCTTTAAAGGTTTCAGATTTCTTTGCACATTTTCCTCCATTTCTGCGTGTTTTTTTTTTTCATGGCAGCTGGATTGATGATGGGTTGCAGCCGCAGCAAAGAGGAAGCTGGATTTATTGCATGTCTGACCCTGAAACACGCAGCACTGCTTTGATTTCATGGTGTTTTTTGGGACAAACATTCATGTCTTTCCTGCTTTAACTTTAATCTACATGGAATCTGTATTTTGCGGCTTCGCAGGCTTAGAAATGCCTTCTCTTATCTCCTCTCATCTGCATTTTCTTGGCAGCTCCGTGGCTTTAGTGGAGGGGAAAGTCATTCATTTTCAGGCCCTTTCTGTCGTTATTCCACCGCAGTGACAAACCCACGGGGATCAATAATCAATAATCAAAGCGAGGAGGAGGAGGGAGGGCGCCCGATTCGAGGACATCACACACACACACACACACACACACACTGCCGGTTCCGCAGTGTTCCACGCACACACACCGACACGCGCACGCGCCGCGGCGGCATTCCGCTGTCAGAGAAACCGCCTCGTCATCCGGAGAGCGAGCGTGACAACCTTGAATCCACGCGCGACACCGGCCCACGGACACGCGCCGCCCGGCCCGATCGATCAGCTGGTCGGGCGATCGATACTCACTTTGTAGAAGATGAGCTTCAAGGTGCCGTAGAAACCCATGGCGGCAGAGAACCCGCCCGGTGCCACGCGAGAAATCCCCGGTGTGGAAGAGAAAAAGAAAAAAACTGATGCCGGTGAAGAGGAAATAAAGACTGGAATCCACACGGGGGGAAGATCCACGCAGCGTGACGTCAGCACTCCATCCACTCAATCAATGGATCGATCAGAAGCACGGATCGATGAACGGAGAGCGCAGCGCGTCGGGATCCACGCAGGGCGAGTGTGTGTGTGTGTGTGTGTGTGTGTGTGTGTGCGACCTCCAGCAGGAACACGCAGGGACATGCCTCTCTCTCTCTCCCTCGCTGTGCCGGGGGTGAGACAGAGAGGAATGCGGACCGAGAAAGGGGCGGGGCCCGCGGGGAAGGGGGCGGGGCTTGAGCAGGAAGCAGCAGACGCACATTAAACTCGATAATTATGTGGAAAATGTCTCTAATTAAAGACTTTACGGGGTACGGAGGCTCGGAGGGGCCACAGGCGGCCAACACAACAACTCCTGCAGTCCTGGTGTGCACTTTTCACAGAGAAGAATATAGAAGAAGAGAAGAAATCATTAATGATTCATAAATCACCCCAATTTAAATAGATGATTGAGGTAAGAAGGAGGGGATATATTTGGAGTAAAAAGTGTCAAGGAGACGCAGTAAATGTCGTTAATGCTGTATATTTAAAAAAAGTTGCCGGTGTAATAAATGCCCAAACACACACTCACACACTCACCCTGCGGGGGGTCAGTGGAGGTCGCTGCTTTCTCACAGCTGATTGACCCTGCAGGTCGTCACAGTCACACTCCCACTGGCACTCACCACATTAGCTGCTGTTAGCGGGGGTCAAAGGTCAGACCTTCCCCCAGAGCCTGAAGAGAAAACATTCAACACCTTCACCTGTCTCACCTCCCTCATCTCCCCCGTCTCTCTCATCTCCCCCGTCTCTCTCACCTCCCCCGTCTCTCCATTACCTTCCTCCTCCAAACACGGAGGGCGGAGACAGCGGGTGACTGACGGCTGCCAAGAACCCACCCCTCTGAGGAGAGAAAGCTGCTATTTTAAAGGATCTGGCGCAGACTTTGAAGTCTGATTTTCGGAGAAAACTCCCTCCTCATTGTCTTTTCTCTCTGTTTGATGTGTTTTCCTCCCAGCCTCCTTCGTCTTTGAACGCTCCCTCTGGCGTGCAGACCCACTGAGCCGCCCCCTCAGAGGGCCTTGTAAAACCCCAAATCGTGCCTGTGTGTGTGTGTGTGTTATGCATTAACACGGCAGGCTTTTTCCCACACTGGAGGGCCGTGACTTTGTCCAATCGGAAGATGGCGACGGCGCCGTGGAGAAAGTCGACACGAGCGCGTCGGCACGTTTGGGAAAAGCACACATACGTCACGTAGCATCAGAGCTAACGGCCATCAGACAGTGGGAGCGGAGGAGACCACTTCAAAGACTTGAGGGATGGAGGCAGATGTGTGTGTGTGTGTGAGGAATGTGTGGACGATTGATTCTGCTCCGACATGCAGAAACAATACAAAGTGGAAGTGATGCCTTCAAAGCGCCGCCAGACTCGCGAAGATGCTCATTTGCCAAACAAAATGTTTCAGTTCTCGCACCCGCAGTGACGCACAACTTTGCTCACAGTTGTTGAAGTCAATCGTTAAAAGCGTTGCTAACTGTTGCGCCGGGTTTGTCTGCGGTGGGAACGGCCTAAAATATACATGAGCACTAAAGACCCCGACATCCCTGCTACACTCACTGCATCAATTATTGATGGGCGACCGTCCCGCCGGCTCCTTCGCTTCCCAAAGCAGCCACTCGGGGTTTCGCCACCTAAAGCCAGCGCGATCAGTTACCCTGGAAACCCTGAATCAGCGATTCCGCACTGATGCAGACGTACAAGCTGCGACAACATGTGAACTATAGATATATATGTAACAAACAGCCTCAAAATGTAGTTATTGGCCAACAGAAGCAAGTTAACAATCAATATAATGATAATAATATAGGCAACATTTACATATAAATATAGGTTAAACTTGTGACAAAACACACTGAGCAACAAACTATTGATTCACTATATTCACTATAAATATTTATCACAAGTCTTTTTACTTTTCTTATATTGCCTCTCTTTCTTATAATTTATATTGTAAATAGTACTACTATTTACACTGTAATTCCCAGGTTGGGATCAATAAAGTTATTCTATTCTATTCTATTCTATTCTTAAACTCCTCTCTGCGCTTTAAGTTTCTCATCGCTGGAGGACCCTGGAAAGACCAGAGAAGTTCTGATTATGTCTCCATGGTAACGCACAGTTCCCGTTTCCACTGGAGGGAGGGATGTTCATCCCGAGCTGCATTTCCCCACCGTCTAACCAAGGCTGCTTCACACAGTCACAGCGCGACACTCCGCAGTGAAGGGAAGGCGGCAAAGCATCGGTTTGAGAAAAAGGGCCGATGTCAGCTGACCCCTGAGGTGCCTGATGGGTACATTTCCCTCGATGTCCGACTTTAGTCCGTCACCATTATTGCTCTTCCTAAGAAAACATATTTTCCGATGACACTGTGTTATGTTGCATGTCGTCAACGGTTTGTAGACACACAAACTATCAAAGCATCGATGTTCTGATGATGTCAGCAGAAGATGTGATCAGGAGTAAGTCGCAACAGCAAAGTCGACGACGTCCTTCACCATTCCTCTCACTTTGTCACTTTGATGTGGTTGGTAAGAAGGGGGCGGGGCTTCCAGAGGCTCCCAGAGAGACAACTGAGCGGGGGAGCGCGAGAAACACTCTAGGTTTTACTGGCATTCTTCAGGTGTCGCTTTACACACTGTAAAACACTGTGTGTAGGCAGCACAGTAGAGCACCTGTTACACATTGTGTACACACACACACACACACACACACACACACACACACACACACAGAGAGAGGTTTTCTCTGTTAAAGGGGAGTTTTACCCCAAAAGAGGAGGCAAAGGCGGGTCGGATGTCAGCGCCGGATCTCACCAACATACAGATGTGTCGTCTGTGCTGCAGTGCGATGAAGGCTGCAGCCTCATCCTCCTCACATGGTCTTAATGAGCCTTTAACAATATTTCACAATCACGTCGTCCCTCCTGCCCATTAGCACAACATGCCAGGAATGTGTGTGTGTGTGTGTGTGCGCGCTGACTCTGCGAGATGGTCCAACCTAACTGGCTGGAATGCAGTCCAGCAGTGGAATGTGACCTCGTGAGCGGGCACACTCACACACTCACACACACACACTTCGTCAGAGAAGGTATGAGGGTGTGTTTGAAGCAGCTTCGCCTCCTCGGTGTGGTCACTCGTCTCGCCTTGGACAGGAAGTCAAGCCACCACTGAGAAGCAACGGGGTCAAAGAGCGTAGTGTGTGTATCACCATGGTAACAGTGAGCATCACAGCACCTATTCTTTTGCCCTTCAGAGACAGGAGGCGACACACACACAAGGAAGAATGAGAGTGTGAGGAGCTCTCTCTGTGATGGAGTTGTGTGCGTGTGTGTGTGTGTATTTGTGTGAGAGAGAGAGATTCTCTGCAGAGAAACATTGTCAGAAACCGACTTGTGTAAGAAGTGATAAGAGATGAGCCGCCGCAGTTTGTATGTGCCTGCATTCACACCAGTCATCTGACCCCGGCATGACGAGTGTGTGTGTGTGCGTAGCAGCAGTGTATCAAGGTCATGTGTTTCAAAGAAAGAACGTCCGCTTTTAACTGAATTATCAAGCAGATTGACTTCACACACCCACAAATCTGCTTTAATGCAGATAAAAACCTCCATACTGAGTATTAAAATGTATTCGTGCCTGTATGTGTGTGTGTGCGCGCTTCTAATCTCCTCAACACATAGTAATCTATGAAAAAATGCTCTTAGATTACAGACATTCTCACCAGATTAGTGCCCTAGTTATTTTGTCTGTACCTCTCTCTCTCTCACACACACACACACACACACACACACACACACACACACACACACACACACACACACACACACACACACACACTTGATCTGCTGATCTGCAGAAATCAGCATGGATTGATTGCATTGCTGCCTCTAGTGGACACAAATGTGACTACAGTGCAACTACAGATTTGATCCGAGATAAATGAGGAGATGAGACATCCCATGATGCATCACAATGGATCTGGACCAGGTTCTCAGGCCGTGCGTCTGTGTCTGTGTGGTCGATATGAAAGCACACTACATTTCCCATTATCCCCCCGAAGCAGCTACAAGATATGACGGGAATTTGTGGAATTTTCAAGGCTGGACACACACTCACACACCCACTTTCACTCTCTTCTCTCCCTCTCATACACACACACACGCACACGCGTGCATGCACACACTCCTGAAGATGCTCTTCAGCATCTAAACGTCTACATCTGTGAGGTCAGCAGATCTGTTGCATTTATCTTCATATTTTCAATTCTTCTTTGGAACAAAGAGTGGAAACACAAACTTCAACATGGGAAAACTGACACCAGAAATGGCTGATTGCTGCTATTGTTTCAGCTGTTAAAGAATGAAAGGACACACACACACTCACAGCTGTTTAGCTTGTTCCCAGAAACGACACAAAGACAACGGAGGGCCACACACACACACAGACACACACACACACACGCATGGACGCTGACATCGTCGGCTGCTACCTGTAGCGCCAAGTCGAAAAGACACAAAGGAGACGACGCAGATAAAAGCTCAACAAGAGACGCTGACCTCGACATCACCACACACACACACACACACGCACACACAACAGGATTCTTTGTGGCAATTAAAACACAAGAATGTAACCAGCTGGTAAGTAACAAATGCCTAATGATAAAGGTGAGTGCTGTGAAGATGCAGTCAACGTCCAAATGAGCAGCTTTCACACCTGCACTTCCACTCTGGCTGCTGCTGGAGCAGCTAAAGAAGCTCTGACGCCACCTCCTGGCCGCTTCAGGTCACTTCATCAATAAAGCGCCAGCAGCTTCAGTTGGCAGAAGGAAACGATTGTCTGTTTGTGTGCATATTTTTGAACTCATCGATGTCACTCTGTTATTCAGGTGTGTGCGCCCCCTGCTGTCTGAAGCCCCGCCCCTTCCTGCTTGCTCGCGTTTCTCCAGCTGTTGACGTTCCTACCTGCAGGTTAAGCTCCTCCTCCTCCTCCAGCGCCCCCTCCTCTCTCCCATCGCCGGCCGTCCGTGCGACGCCTTCGGCCGGCTGGAGGTGAGCGCCGGCGAACGGCTCGGACGGACACGACTCCTCCTCCTCGGTGACGATGGAGACCCGGACCTCGTCCTCCGCGCCGTCTCCGCCTCCTCTCGCTCTGCAGGCGGAGGAGGAGAGGAGCGGGGAGCAGGTGGTGCTCTCATCATCCTCCTCATCATTATCCCGCTCCTCATCATCGCTCCTCTCCTGCTCCTTCTTCTCCCCGACTTCTCCCACCATCTTCATCTCAGCAGAGCATCCTGAGGAGGTTCACAACATGGGTTTGTGGAGCTTGTTGACAATTCATCAAATGCATGGATGACACAATTTAACACCAAATAAGGAAGTGACCGGTGCAGATTGATGCATAAACAGTTTAAAAGTTAAAAAAAGTGAGTTTTAAAGATCTAATAACGGATCTTCTGAGCGTCTTCCTGGACTGTCGTGAGAAGCAAGTGATGCTGAGCGACAGAACCGCAGTGAAAAAAGGAGGGAAACGACCCAAACAAAGACTGACCTCCCGAAGCGCGCCGGACTTTAAAGTTTAAAAGACTTTCCCGCTTCTTCTTCTCTTAATCTTCCGCATGTTTGCGCCACTATTTCGACCCCGAAGACCCCCGAGCGGGTTCCTGTGTCTTTCTGCGGCTCCTGGATGTTGTTGTCACGCCTTTTCTCACCGCAAACCGGAGGGAGGAAAACTTTTTGTTTCTCCCCCCGCACATGGAGCCGGCGAGGCGCGGCTTGATGACGTCACCGAGCGAGGCGGTTCATTAGAACACAGTAAACACGCCGTTATAACTACTGGATCTTTTTATAAAACACGACAATAATACATATTCTATCCGCATTATCACCGATAAATTCGACTTCTGAACAATATTAGAAATTATAAAATAAATTATTTTTTTTATCCTAAATGTCCAACAGATAAACAATATTTGAATGACGAAAATAAAAATGCATCAAGTTGGAGGAATAGCTCTTTATTAATTAGTAGATTTTTTTTATGTACATATCAAATATGAACTAAATACATACATAAATAGATACATAAACATACAAATATTCTCATATGAACAAACTTGGCACTGCAGACTTCCCTCTGTGCTCCAGTTAGTTTGAATCAGAGACTCTTCAAACATCTCCTCGTCCAGACAAAACATGATTCTCAGTGATTAAGAGAGCTTTCTTTTTTATCAATTACATCTCGAGTAAAATTTCTATATCAATCAGGCCAAATGTACAGAAATTCCTCAGATTTGTTAGTGAAATAAAATGTGTGGATTCAACAAAGGGCTTGAAGACATAAATAAATGTTTCAATCAGGAGAAGGAAAACAAAGCTGAGATTCAGTCAATTGGCAGAGAAGACAAATGTCATAACATAATTTATATTTTCTCCCTTAATTTGTTGTTTAATCACAAAGTGACGGTAAATTGGTGGATTTGGTGGAGAGCTGCAGAAACTACCACCATTAGTGGAGGCGTGAAGAAGGAAGAACCCATTAAATTAATAAAACCTCCAAAATGACTCATCTCACACTGTGAAAACTGCATGGTCTTGCTGCAGACCTGGGTGAAGGTCTGAGCTCTTCACACACACGCAGACTATCTTGACATCAAGACAGTTCTAACGTATCTGATGAGCTTCTCGTGGCACTTGTTTGATTGTCAGCAGGATTACGCAAAAAGTATTGAGGCGAATTTCACCCAAAGCCTGAAGAAGACTCTGGTCTGAGGGTGGTCTCAGGTCTTCGTGGAGGACGACCCCCCCTGCTGTTATCTCCAGCTGGGTCTGGACGCTCGGCCAGATTCCCGCGAGTGCGCAGACTTGTCCGAGAAGCTGCCGCTGTCGTTCCGCTTGTGTCCTCTGGGCGGCACCAGACCTTCGTGGTGCGGTGAGTGGAGCGGCGCTCGGATGCTGTTAGTCCTCCTCAGTGGTGAGGACGGGGGCTGCTGGTCTGAGGACCCGGAGGTGGCGGCGAGCCGCAGCGAGGCGGTCCGGGTGAAGGTGGGGGAGGGTTTGGGGGAGTCGGGGTTGGTCTGCGGGGGCCGGGGGGAGGCCAG
>CAESWR010000953.1:127838-139613 GCA_903171835.1 Mullus surmuletus
TTTTCTCCTTTTCTCCCCAAGAAATGAAAAAAAAAACTATTTGAATCCCTCACAATGTGGTGTGTCTGTGCTGCAGGGTCCGGACGTGACGGTGACGGCGGAGAGCGGCATCCCGCGCGATACCAGCGGCGCCATCGACTACGAGGCGCTGGTGCTGCTCCTTAAAGACACGCAGAACCTGCAGGACCAGGCAGACATCCTCTACATCCTCTTCAAGGACAAGTGAGACTCCAACGTCACTCCTACTGCTGCAGCCGAGAGGAGCCACTGGCTACATTTACATGGAGTCAAAGAAGGCTTTTCTAACCAGAATATTAGCAATAACCCGGTTGTGCGCAGACATGGAAACACCAAGAACCCATTTGAATAAGCAGAATATGCTCGTATCCCAGTTTTTAAAAACCCGATTATTCGATGATATGATGATATTGTCAAAGAATCTTGGTCTTTGGAGTCCAGGAACTCCTTGTAAACATGGCCAAAGGCGAGAGCAACACCACGCCACACTTTTGGAGTGAGGAGGAAACCAATCACTTCATCAGTGTGATGAAAGACACAAACATCCTGGCATTTGGAGACGCTAGAAAGTAGCGGGATAGACAGATCCACAAAAAGGGGAGCGCAAAGTTACGCCAAGCAGGGTTTGTAGCAGACCTTCTCCGTGCGTGGCTGCTTTGATCGCCATATCACCATTGATTACAATCACCATGGAGACCGGAACAACCCTGTTTGATCACATTGGAAACGCCCTATTCACAATGTTTCACTAACCGCAATATGGACCTTAACCCCAATATTGATGCACTGGAAACGTAGTCACTGTATGTGTATGTATGTGTGTGTGTGTGTGTGTGTGTGTGTGTTGGGGATAAAGAGGCATGGAGTGGGACACCCGCCTCCACGGTAAAGGCAGCACGGTCCAGTCTGTGGTGTCCGACCTGTACGAGAAGGCGGGCGAGCTCAAGCACTGGGGGCTGATCCGGATGACCTCGGGCATGCTGAAGAAGAAGGTGGAGGAGCTGGACTCGGCCTGCTCGGACCTGCTGGCCCACCAGAAGCACCTGACAGTGGGTTTGCCCCCCGAGCCGCGGGAGAAGACCATCACGGCGCCCATCCCCCCCGACCAGCTGGCGGTGCTCATAGACGAGGCCAGCGACAACAACATCAGCGTGGCCATCCTCACACAGGTGAGAGCCTAGGCCCCGCCCTCTCCCTGTCTCACTGTCCCCGCCCCCTCCTCCCGTCTCACTGGCCCCACCCCCTCCTCCCGTCTCACTGGCCCCGCCTTTTTTCCGGCCGACAGGAGATCATGGTGTATCTGGCCATGAGCATCCGCACGCAGCCCAACCTGTTCAGCGAGATGTTCCGCCTCCGCATCGGCCTCATCATCCAGGTGATGGCCACCGAGCTCGCACAGTCGCTCAACTGCTCGGGTGGGTTTTATTTGATTGAATTTTTATTTGATTATTGATTAATTATGTTCATTATTTTATTTGTTGTACAGTCATGCTTTGATTTTCTATGGTGAAATATATTGTTTGTTTGTGTTCAATTTTCCTTTCTGTGTGCGTGTGTGTGTGTGTGTTTGTTTGTGTGTGTGTGTGTGTGTGTAGGGGAGGAGGCGACAGAGAGCCTGATGAGTCTGAGTCCGTCCGAACTGAAGAACCTCCTCCATCACATCCTGAGCGGCAAAGAGTTTGGCGTGCAGCGCAGCGGTAGGCGGCCAATCGCAGCCCTCTGTCCGTCTGGCCAGCAGCCAATGAGCTCTCTGACACGCTGTGGTCTCACCCGCAGTGCGAGAGCTGGACGCCGGCCCCAGTCCCGCCATCTCCATCCATCAACTGGGCAACACGGGCGCCACCAAGAGCGAGCGTGCGGGACTCAGCAAGCTGAAGAGTGACATGAAGCTGGTAGGAGGAGAGAAGTGGGCGGAGCCTCTAACGCTTAACATATGAGGGAGTGAGGAGGAGGCTGATACCTTAACACCTGAAATACTCATTTATTACTAATGAATATCTAATATTTTTGCTCAAACGACACCATGAATAATCCTTTACAAACTTGCTGTGCCAAATATCAACAAGTCTCACAGTCAGCAGTGATGATGAGGAGGAGGAGGAGGAGGAGGAAGAGGCGGAGCTTCGCTGGTGCATTTAAAAACTTTTTTTTTTGTAGCAAACTTGACCTCTGTCTCTCCACAGCTCGAGCACAGGTTGTCTTTGACGGATCCCGTAAAGGTGACGAGCAGGCAGGGGGCGCTAATCGGCCCGGCTCAGCGTCTGATTGTTTGAGGGGGAGCGTAAATAAAGCAGCAGCAGGGAATGCTGGGAATCTGATGGTGGAATGGCGGGCTGATGGAGTCTGCCGGATCTCATGCATGAATCAAATGTTGGTGGAATCTCCGGGGGAGAATACATACAATGATAAGAGGTTCTGTTGCCATTGGAGATTAGCACCACCGCGCTCTGAACCAACCAATAATCGGTTTTCCCATTGATTCCTGCATGAGGGCAGTATTTAATTTTTTTGGGGGGGATTATCAATGGTTGGGGAACGTTAATGAGGTGGAAGTGTTGAGTGTCATGTGATTGGCGGATGACTGACGTGTGTGTGTGTGTGTGTGTGTGTGTGTGTGTGTGTGTTCTGTATTGCAGGCGGAGCACAGGTTGTCCTTGTCAGATTGTTTAAAGGTGAAGTCGCCGTCTCCTCTTGATTCCAGTCCGAGCAATCAGATCTCATGATCAGCTGCTGTGTGTGTGTGTGTGTGTGTGTGTGTGTGTTAGGTGAAGCTGTGTTTGTCTGTTGCCCAGATAATTGATTATAGATCTGCTTTCCTTGCTTTGATGTTTGATGATCAGAGCAGATGAGTTTGAGCTGGAGGAGCTCGGTGGGCTGAGGGTGTGTCTGACTGTGTCCCCTGTGTGTGTGCGTGTGTGCGTGCGTGTGCGTGCGTGTGTGTGTGTTTCTCCTGTGTTGCAGATGGATCGCAGAGTGTCAGTGAGCGAGTCAGTGAAGGTGACAATGCTGATGATCAGTGAGAAGCGCTATGATGGCGTGTGCTCAGACTCGGAGCGTGTCAGAGGGTTGTGGTTGTTGTTGTTGTCGTCGGATTCGCGTCGTCAGAGCGAATCTAATCAAAGTCATTTTTTCATCCTGATATTAATTAAACCAACTAATCGTGAGAAATAACACAACTTATCCATCACGAGAAGTGACTGACCAGAATAACGGAGTCTCTGCGCTTTCAGAAACGCTGCTCTTCTTTGATCTCAACCAGTGTTTTTTTTTAATTCTCATTTTTTATGATATAATTATCTCTTTAAATGAAGTAAGCAAGCAGAAAATGTGTTTTCTCCGTTTCAGCTGGACCCGTTTGGGATTTCCTTCTGCAAGGTGACAATAATAATCCAGCTGATTCTGTCAGCTCATTCATGCTAAATCGTTTCCATCCGCTCTAACAGCGATGAGATGATGTCAGAGGTTTGTTTCTCCAGCAGGAGGAATATCAGTGTTGGTGTGTGTGTGCGCGAGTGTGTGCGTGCGCGAGTGTGTGCGCGAGTGTGAAGAATTTAGAGCCACTAAAACCCAAACATGCCGCCATCACGTGATTTCTGGCTCTTTCTGGCTCTTTCTGACGTCTAACCTCACGCTTGGACGCGGCTGCACGCCGCCCCCTGCAGCCCGTCGGTGGGAGGAGCTTCCGACGCCACTGCTGAGCTTTGCCGCTGGTTTTTAAATCATTTTGGGGGTTTTGTTAACAGCTTCAGCTTCATCATCCGCCACTCTTTGTTTATCTTTTGTTGTGCATCTTTGTCTCTTCTCCCTCCCTCTCTGTGCTCTCTGCTGTCTGCCTCTCAGGGCATCAGATCGCAGTCACTGGACATCGACAACATCGAGTCCGGGGTAAAGATTCACCCTCATGTCTGTGTGTGTGTGTGTGTGTGTGTGTGTTGGTGTTCAAAGGGTCGCATTTGCAGCCTCACAAGAGCATCTCAGGAAGCATTTGAGAGGATCTTTATTCTGCTCTGGCGTCCTCTTGGATGTAAAGGTGAAGTAATGTGACATACACACTCCTGCCTCGGAAAGTCCCACCCCGTGTGTTTCCAGGCTCGCCAACTCTCCGCCTGGACTGTCAGATGAAGTGATTTGGCGATGAAAATAGGTTCACTTGCTGCTTGTGGTATCTCACAAAGGCTTTGATGGACTTTTTGTTTTGACTGATTTAGCTGAAACATCCTCTTGGAGGCAGGATGGATGATGAGGTTTGGGTGGTCAAAGGTCACAGTGACCCCAAGAATTTGCTGGCTAATTACGGAGAGTTTCCAGAACACAGCAGCTGCCTGATGGTGTCTTTGTGGCTCCTCAGAGGTACAGACTTCCCTCCATCGAGTCCCTGGACATTCCGGAGAGCATCCCGATGGCCAAGGACACGCGACAAGGCCAGTGGCTGCGCAGGAGGCGGCTGGACGGAGCGCTGAACCGCGTCCCGGTGGGCTTTTACCAGAAGGTCTGGAAGATCCTGCAGAAGGTGAGTCTGCAGCAGGGGAAAATAAGACCCATAGAAAGCATTTCAAAGTCTTATCACTACTTTATGAGGTCTTACGTTTTGGAAGGTGTTTTTCCGAATTGGCTCTGAAAAGAGTTTGAGTCCAGAAAAACAATGAAAGTAAAAGTGTGAGTTTATTCGTTATTAAAAAAGATAAACTGTTATGGGTGCCTTTGTTAATCGTCTCTGAGAGCATCAGATATTCAGAATGACTTGAATTCTGTTGTATGACAGTGTGTCAAGGGTTTTTATTGTGTATCGTGGGGTTTGTTTGGACTCTGTAGCACTTTGAGATTCTTAATGAAAAGTGCTTTATAAATTATTATAGAGGTCTCTGGTCTTTACTGTAAACTGTCAAGTTAAAGGTGAAACGGTTATTGCTCCAAGTGGCGGTGAGGTATTTAAAAATATTGAGTCTGATCAGCTGATTGGGGGGGTGGGTTTGTCTTGCAGTGCCATGGTCTCTCCATCGAGGGCTTCGTGCTTCCTTCTTCAACCACCAGAGAGGTAACTGCCGCCACCCAAAAAAAAAAAAAAAAAGCCTTTACAAAATGTTGTTGAATGAGATTGCGGTGTGACGGCTGGCCGTGGGTGCAGATGACCCCCGGTGAGATCAAGTTCTCGGTCCACGTGGAGACGGTGCTGAACCGCGTGCCGCAGCCCGAGTACCGGCAGCTGCTGGTGGAGGCCATCCTGGTGCTCACCATGCTGGCCGACGTGGACATCCAGAGCATCGGCTCCATCATCCACGTGGAGAAGATCGTCCACATGGCCAATGACATGTTCTACAAGGATCAGGTGGGTCCACGTGGCGGGGGGTCATGGTAACCGTCGCTGATGAACACGTATTTTTGCAGAAGGACCTCGGGGCGGAGGAGCACATCCTGGACCGGGACCCGTCCACCGGCGTGTGCAGGCTGCTGTACGACAGCGCCCCCAGTGGCCGCTTTGGGAGCATGACCTACCTCACCAAGGCCGTGGCGGCGTACGTGCAGGACTTCCTGCCCGGCGGCTCCTGCGCCGTGCAGTGAGAGGGCGCCCTGGTCGCCGCGACAACCTCCACCTCTGACTGCAGCTCCTAGTTTCCCTGTAAGAAACATCACTTTAATGAGCCTAATTTATAACTGCTGTTTGCCGTAGCTCCGCCCACGGGCGGGAAGAATCAGAGTTTATTTATTTCATGACAATGAGCCCCAACGTTGTTGCACTTGTAAAAAAAAAAAAGAAAAGAAATAATGTGAGGGAAACTTTAAGAGTGCTGTTTGATTTTTAGATTTAGTAATAAAAAGCGACTTATTTTTTAACACTTTTATCTTGCCAACGTGTCGGACGTGCAGTCGGTCGGCATGTGGTTCAAATACTGTTTTGGAGCGCAGAGACGAGAGCCTCTGACGGAGTGAGTGCTGTTTAACGCTGCGCGGCCAGCTGAGCGTGGCGAGCCGAGCACGGCGAGCTGAGCGCCACACTCCATGTGACCCGGTGACATCGAGGTCGACAGGAAGTTTCCGTCCTCTGCTGTTTGTGGTTTTTGAAACTAACTGTAATAAAAAGGGAAAATCTTATCAGTTTTGAGCATTTTGTGCTTCCGAGTCGGATCAATGTGAAGGTTCCGCTGGGGAGCCAGCAGGTGGCGCCACACCTGCAGCCTCCGCCAAACCTCAGGATTTTAGGATTTTCACCAAAAGCTGAGGAAGAGTATAGGTCAAAGGTCACAGCAGAGTTAAGGTTCCTACACATGCAGGTCACAAAGGAGCGACGATGTTTGGAGCTCAAAGTTCAGTCTTGAGGCAAAAATAAACCCCAGCAAACAGGATCAGCTGAGACATTGACCTCTGACCTTAGACACACATACACACTCCACGGGTTCACATGAACTCACACACCCCGAACAGCAACGTGTGTGTCTGCACAGCTACACAGACGTTACTCAATGCAAAGATAATTTTGGCGTGTGTGAACTCGCCCTCATAAGATCACATCAGATCATTCAGCTTAAAAAAACAACAACCAAAACTCAACAGTTGACTTGGGTTTTAGAAAATATGCATTTTATTTTATTATTTTCACACCTAATAAAAATCTGCATTTTCACCTCAAGACTTCAGCTCATCTCTGGCACATTCAAGACTTTTTTTTCTTTTTCCTTTTTTTTTTTTTAAGACAGCAGCACCTTTGGTCCCCAGCTCTCTGAAGCCCCGCCCACTATAAATCCCCGAGTTCAGACTGACAGATGTGGCGCGGCGCTGACCCGACTCCTCCATTTAAAAATTCTCTTTAGCAGCGTCCCCTTGTCTCCAAGCCCCGCCCCTTTTGACCAGCGAAATGGCAGCATTAAATTCAGTTTTTGTTTTCTTTTTAAAGTGCTTAAATTGAGGTTCTGAGGCCCCGCCCACTCCCCCGCAGGCCCCTGTTGCGCCCCCTAGCGGCAGGTGCAGGACTCGGCCACCATGTCGTCCAGCTCGCGGTACTCCACCTTCTTCTTGTGCACCACCAGCAGGCTCATGGGCATGTACTTGTAGGGCACGCAGGAGGGCGGCGGCACGTCGCCCACGCCCATCTCGCTGATGAGCGTCTGGATGATGGCGTGGTTGGGCGAGTGGTAGCCGTAGTGCAGCACGCGCGGGCAGTCGCCGCGGCAGAAGCGCGGGTTGTAGACGGGCGGCGCGATGAAGTAGTGCCCCCAGCCCAGCTCGTCGAAGGACAGGCGGAAGGAGTGCAGCTTGCAGCGGTTCTTGGGCGTGCCGCTCCGCCGCCGGGAGTCGGGCATGCTGGAGATGATGGAGGCGGCGGGCGAGGTGGCGAAGGAGGACGAGGAGGTGGGGGCGTTCTTCAGAGCGGCCAGCGAGGGGTCCTGGCCGTCCGGGTCTTTGGAGCGGCGGTGGCGGTGGTGGTGGCGGCGGGCGGGCGGCGGCGGCTGCCACTGCCCGATCCGCTGAAGAATGTCCCGCCCCTCGTGGCCCAGCAGCTCCCCCATCCAGTCCTTGACCTCCCGCCCCTCCTCCAGGTACAGCAGCAGCGCCGGCGCCTCCAGCTGCGGCTCCCGGCTCCACCCCCTGGCGTGCCCGCTGGGGTCCGTGCAGCTGTACTGCGCCGTGAGCATCACGTGTCCGGCCCCCCCCTCGCTCCAGCCCCGCAGGACGAGAGCCGTGATGTCAGTCTCCGTCCAGCGGTGATGCGGCTCCATGGTGACGAGGCTCTCCGAGCCCACCGAGGTGATCCGGGCCCGGCAGCGGGGGGGCGGCGCCGGGGAGGAGGGGGAGGAGGAGGGGGAGGGGGAGGAGCTAGAGGAGCGCAGGTGGATGAAGGAGGCTCGGATCAGCTGCTCCGAGGGAAGAGTGTCCAGGTTGTAGCGCACGCTGAAGGTGAAGTGATGATCTGGAGGAGGGAGAGACAGCAGTTTGAGGTTGCCATGGTAACAGTGCCTCATCTGAGGAAACAAGTCAAGTTTTTCAAAAACAATGTGCTGTACATGATCCAAAACTAAATTTTGTTTGATGAATTTGGAGTCACTCTGACGTCATAGAGCCAAACGCATTAAAGGAGCAGTTCCCCCTTTTCAAAAGCTGCTGAAGCTACAAGTGTATGTTTCACACGAACCCGAGGTGGATCTCAGAGCTTCACCTCTGCGTGTGTCTGAGCTACGTCACAACAAACTTTTCATGCATGTCGTTTAACGTTTTGTCCCTCAGTGCGGATCACGTGTGGCAGTGTGGCCCAAGCTGCGCCCCGTCACCTCTGGAGGCCGGCAGGTGGTGCACGGCGGCCGCGGCGGGTCTGAGCAGACGGACCGTGTTGGAGCCGAACTTGCGGTGCTGCTTGGTGCGGCCGTCGGGCTCCGCGGCGCTGCGGTACAAGCTGAGCATGAACTGCAGGTTCTGGTCCGCCTTCTGCGCGTCCGTCAGCGGCCGGTGGTGCGCGCTCCGCGGGCTCCGGGGGCTCCGCGGGCTCCGGGGGCTCCGGGGGCCGCGCGTCCCGCCGCCGGTGCAAAGAAGCAGGCAGGAGAGGCAGAGCAGCGCGCACACGGTGCGCGTCGTCCTCATGGTGCTCACGGTTCCTCCGGTGCGTCAGCCGTCCGCCGCATGGCCGAGGACGGATCTACGGGCTCACCTGGGCGGCCATGAGGACCCGCCGTCAGCTGCGGCCCAATTAACCCCGAGAGGACACGTGACCGGCGTGCGCGCCAACGTGCGTCAGCGTGCGTAAAGGTGCGTCAGCGTGCGTACAGGTGCGTAAAGGTGACCGGAACCTCTTTCTTCCTCCATAGAGAGATGCCAGTCAGGCCTTAACTTTATTTATTTGACTTTTTTTCAGCCGCACTGAGTCAGGACACCCACGTGTCCACAGTTAATGGCACTGGTTCGCTTTCAAAGCGGCTGCAAACCAGTATTGAAACCAGTGTGCAGGTGATTGGTGAGGATGCTGCCCACTGCGGCTCAGTGGCGCCGTCAGGCGGCAGAGAGCGGTGCTGCAGCAGCACAGCAGCTCCAAACCTCCTGTGATGGATGAGATGATGAGCATCTGGGGGTTTTTGGGTCCTGAGGCCTCGTTCTGGTTCCGGTTCTTTGTTGGTGGAGTTTCCAGCTGCATTGTTTCTCCATCGTCTGCCTCGTAACACGAAACCTGCTCAGAGAAGAAGGAAGTAGAGCAGCACATGTTGGAAGAATTACAGCCAGTTTGTTTATTGATCTATTTTTAGATTTCTTTGTCACTTCTTTTTTTTTGTGTGTTTTTAATCCAATCTGACTTGGAAGTGTTTGACCAGCAAATGAAACCTTCCTGTTTATGGAACAAAGCCAGATCTGACCAAAGAGTCCAGTCCAAAGAGAGTCCAGGAGCAGAGCAGCGTCCGGGCAAGTCTCCCTCTCTCTGATTCCCTTTCACTGCTCCTTTCTCTTGAGGCACACACACACTCACACACTCACACACACACATGCAGTTAAGCGGCGCTGCAGCAGGGTGGCATTCCACAACAGTGATTATCTGCAATCCCAATCATTTCAGTGTGCAGGGAGAGTGTGGGAAAAGACGAACGTGGAGGGAGGGTTGGTTTATTCTGAGCGCAGCACCGAGCCGCTCCTCCAGCAGCAGCAGCAGCAGCAGCAGCAGCAGCAGGAGGGTATTTTGGTGAAATTGCAGAGCGCACAGACTGTCGGGCAGAGCAGAATGAAGAGCTTTCTGCCCACTGAGGAATTTTATCATTTCCTCCGCAGCAAAGAGAGCCGAGGACAAATCCTTCAGAAGCATTTCAGGTCTTTTTTTCTTTTCTCTCCATCTCTTTTTGAAGACGCAGAGACGACTCGGTGTGGGACACTGAGGTCACTGTTGCTGCAGACCTTCAGTGAAAGGTCTGCCTCTGTGTCTCCAACGGAACACAGCATCCAGTCAAAACATTCAGCTGCACATCACACACACACACACACACACACACACACACACACACAGACACTTAATCACTGTATATTTGAGGAGTTTAAGGAGGAGGAACATCACTGTGCATCTTTCAATCAGCATTGTTGATTTTAAAAAGTAACTCATGTTTGCTGAGAATAAAACAGCACATGTCCGGTCATTTATTAGCAGATTGAGGGCTTTTTTCCTCCTTTTTTCTTTATAAATTACACAACAAACATGGCAAACATACATTCACGATGTTAACTTGGCGTAATGGAACAGAGCATCAGTAAAGATTGACAACCATTGAATTAGAATATGAAATCAGGCAAAAAAAAGTCATGGAAACAAATAATAATAAGAAATAAAAACGTGATACAAAGGGAGAATTCAGGTATTTTTGAACATTTCATATACTTTTATGGTTTTTATGTTTTCAATTAGTTTCAGGGACTTTAAGTTCAGTTTGAATCCATTTATAAAGACCATAAACTTGGGGAAAGACTTCATAATTCTATTTTCGTGAATACAAGACTCGTCCAGACAGAATACCACTTGTTTTTGTCTTGCAGGATCATTGATTTGAGGGCTTGTGGATCAACTGTTCAGCCGTCCCGCCCCTGTGACGTCACACAAAGGGCCTTCTTTAATTTGCGCGCCCCCCTGTCACTCAAATCCCTCCATTCAAAATAGTGGGCGGGGCCATGCGCCTCGCTTTGGGGAAACTTTTTCCCAAAGTTTTTAAAGCCGTCAAGCTGGCGGGACATCAACCGGAAGTTGGTACGCAGATTCCAAAATAAAGGCGCAATTTTTTCGGTGAACACGCGCATTAATACACGTAGAGTGTCGGGAAATGGGTTCATACGGGTACTTGACCACGAATGTCAGGTTTTAACGCCAAACAAAAGAGAGTAAAGGGTAAAGAGAACGTGTCCACCGGCTACTTCCGGCCTCACCTCAGCCAGCTTGACTTGGGCCCGGGGTGCGTCCCTCCCCCCGCGCCCTCCGCCCTCCGCCCGGCCCTCCCCCTCCGCCTCCCCATCCATCCACTCGGTGTCGGAGCGGTGATGGAGCAGCGGAGCCGCCGCTCACACACATAGAACCTCCGAACCGAGCCAGCCGGACCATGGAGACGGTGGAGCAGCTCGTCTCCTTCCACCACATCCAGGTGCAGCTGGGCGGCGGCGCGCCGTGGGGCTTCACGCTGAAGGGGGGGCTGGAGCACGGGGAGCCGCTCATCATCACCAAAGTAGGTTCCACACACACACACACACACACACACACACACACACACACAGGCGTGGGAAACTCTCCACATCTGTCTGTGCTCCACACTTTTCCTCCTGTTTGGGCCTTTTTTCTCCATGTCTTCACTGCAGCTGCAGCAGCCGGGGGGCTTCACTCAGGCTGCAGGCAAACAAAGAGGCTCTGAGGGCTTCATTCACACTTTAGGTGTGTGTGTGTGTGTGTGTGTGTTCCTGTCTAACCTCTGTTAGTTACCATGTAAGACCCCCGAAAACTTCTCCTCACTCTGCGGTTTCTGCCTTTGGTGCAGCCGAGACCCCCAAAACAAGCCCACCGAGTTTCTACGGGGAGGGAAGAGGGTTTGGGAGACCTTCAGAAGCTGTAGTGGAGGTTTTCCAGTGAGGAGCCACGAAGCTGATGTTGGTCAGCTGTCACTGCGAATAGAAGGGGCTCCTTAAGAATGGGGGTCAGAGGTCACGTCCGGGGGGCTACCGGGGGCTCCACTCCTGGGATGGAGTGATGACAGACGGCCGGGTCCACTTCAAACAGCCAGGAAAGGAGGAGTGTGTGTGAGTGTGTGTGAGTGTGTGTGT
>CAESWR010000953.1:151238-168148 GCA_903171835.1 Mullus surmuletus
TGCACACACACGCACACACGCACACACACACACACACACACACACACGGTTGTTTAGGTTTTCGTACCACAGGCTCCCTTGAGACCCCGGCAGGACTGAGGTCTGCGGTGCCAAGAACCATGATATACAATAGTCTCCCCCTTATTCACGCACACACACACACACACACACACACACACACATACACACACACACTGACACACACGCACGCACACACACACACATCTCTCCTTCCCAAAATGAACAATAGACATTCTTAGCATACCTTAAGACCTCTTCCTCGCACATAGACACACACACACACACACACACACTCCCTTCTGACTGTGATTAAAAGCCGACTGTCGGCGCTCTGACCTGCAGTCAGCGGAGGCGCGGTGGGAGGCTGACGGCTGCAGGCTGACGGCTGCAGGCTGACCCGCCGCGCCGGGAGGTTCTGCAGTCAGCCCGGTTCTGCAGTCAGCCCGGTTCTGCAGAGGTTCTGCTTGATGAGCGGGCGGCAGCGGCGGCGGCGTGATGAGGCGGGGGGTCGTCTCTGCGTGTGGTCTGCTGCAGCTTGTCCGTCTCCTCTGGCCTGGTTTTTATTAACTGGCTCATTAAACTGTGACTCCATGATACACGACACTGCTTTGACCCCCCATGTACACACACACACACACACATACGCAGACACACACATTCCTTAAGACCAACTAGCCGACACACACGTTTCTGTGTTATGGATGAAGGCGAAGAGTGTCATCCCACTAAATCACAGCTCCGTCCTCTTCAGTTTTTTAACATTTTTAGTTTGAAGTGACACATGACCGGCAGAATGGGAATGAGCAGCTGTTTTGTTTTGTTGCGGCGCTGTTTCTTACCACAGGGGGCACTGCTGAGGCGGCGCTTTGCTGTTTCAGAGCAGCTCTAAGACACTGGCTAAAGGGCCAAAGGCGCCTCGGAGGAGATGCTGGTTCCACCTCAGCTGCATCCGGCATGTTTCTGTCCCAAAAACGGCAGTATTTTCCAGCCCGAGTTCCTCATTTCTCAATAAATTTATGACTGAAATCGAATTAGCTGACGGGTCGACACATAATTCACTTTGCAGCTTTTATAAGAGTTCTTGAACATCACGCGGAATTTGCTTGACAATTGGAGTGAATAAGTAGAAATAGACCACTGAACAAACACACACACACACACACACACACACACATTGCAGGGGATCCAGAGCTAACAAACAGCACATTGTGCTGCTCAGGCTAAAGTGGACTTCACCCTTCCTGCTATCGACCTCTGGTATGAGCAAAGTCTCACTGTACTGATTACCTGGTATGTAAAAAAATGTGTGTGTGTGTGTGTGTGTGTCTGCCAGTCTGTAAATGTGTGTGTGTGTCAGTAAATTTGTGTGTCAGTTTAATCCAAAGCAGCAGTGTGTCAAAGTTTTAAAATGCACATGCGTCTCATTCAGAAATCCATGATCAAGGGTGATGGGGGCTCGCAAGGCAAACAAACAGGGGTCTGGTTACACACACACACACACACACACACACACACACACACTCACACACTGGCCCATAAAGCAAACAAATAGGTCCTGATTGCAGGCGAACACAAAGGGGCGGCGGGAGGAGGTGAGCTTGTTTGGGCTTTCCGCAGCAGTTAACCCTTCACCCTTTTGAAGGCAACACACGGAATGTGAGGAATCTGCTCACACGCATGAACATAAAACACACACACACACCGCGGTGGAGTCTGCAGAAGATAGGGGTCTCCAGGAAATCCTTTGAAGCCCACCGAGTGCTGGCTGTAACGAAGTGTCGGCCGCGGACGCCGTTTCTGCGTTTGTTTTCGGCTGCCTGAGAGCGGGGGTCTGTCATGAGCTGATGGTTATCAGCTGAGGCTAATGGATATCTGGCTCGGAGTGTGTGTGTGTGTGTGTGTGTGTTTTGTCCAGCCGTTTATGGCGGACACACATACTCGTAGTTGAGAACCAACATGTAGTACATACAGTTTTTCAATCAGTTTTTACTCAACAAAAGTTACATTCGTCACTTTGAGACATTGTCGGATCCTCCGTTGCCATGGAGATGATGTTCAGTATCTTCTCTGGTTCTGATTGGCTGCTGGATCTCCTTTCAGTCACCGCGTCTCTCATCTTGGGCTACTTGAAATTGTGGCGCGATTCAGTTTTACTTATACCGCGAGAAAACAAGGTGTGTGTGTGCCTGCGTGTGCGTGCGTGCGTGTGTGTGTGTGTGTGTGTGTGTGTGTGTGTGTGTGTGTCTTCTATCACCTAGCTGACCACAGGGCAGTGTCAACCTCCTGCAGACCTCCTGTCCTCCCTCCCTCCATCATCATCTCTCCGTCCCTCCCTCCCTCATCATCTCTCCGTCCCTCCCTCCACCGTCATCCCTCCATCTCTCCCTCCATCCCTCCATCATCATCCCTCCATCCTCTCACATTCTTCTTTCACCGCACTGTTTTTCTGGTCTCTGGTCCAGCCGGGGGGGAAAAGCCCCCTCGTCTCTCCAACAACTCTGCTTTTCTTTGGTCTCTATCTCCTTCTCTCGCTCTGCAAACACACACACACACACACACACACACACACACACACACATACACACACACGAGGAGGAAGTACCTCTGCATTTTTTCCCCCCGTCAAACAATAACACCGTGGAACTCTGGGTATTATTTTAGCAGCCGGCCACCACTTTATCTGCCCTCCACAACGCTTCCTCTCCCACTGACTCACACATCCTGCCGGACAGGCGGGGGGGGCGGGGGGGGGGCGGGCGAGCCAGGGGAAGAATGAGCAGGAGGAGAGAGAGAGAGAGAGAGAGAGGTGGGAGTGAGAGAAATGTGGCAGGGAGAAATAGTCATGTTTTGTCTTCCACTGAGCGGAGTGAGGGAGAAGGAAGCGAGGAAGCGAGGGAGGGGAGAGGAGAGGAAGAGAGGAGAGGAGGAGAGGAGGAGAGGAGAGGAGAGGAGAGGCGTCGCTCACAACCCGCCGGCCTCACACCGACCACGGCCGCCGCGCTCTCACACACACTTGACCTCTCGGACCTTTTGGGCTTCGGGAGCTTTCGGGGATGCCGGGAGCCGCCGGAGCGTTCGCCGGCCTCTGCCTCCCGCCGCTTTAAAGGCGCAATTCGTAAGTTTCGGCCCCTCAAGAGTGCTTGTGTTTTCTGCTCTTTTCAAATTCTTCGTCACTTCAACACACACACATATAAAAGTGCCAGTGTTTCTGGGCATCTGTGTGTGTGTGTGTGTGTGTGTGTGACTGCGATTATGCGCGGTGACCTTTGCGGTATCAGTCAGCTGTTGCAGTTTTCTGGCCGTTAAGTGGGACATTCCGGCAGCTCCTTTCATAGAGCCTAATTCCTCAGCAGCTCAGTCTGCTGTTTGTCTTTTGTTTTGTTTAGTTTTTTCCTTCATGCATCTGACCATCAGAAACGCCGAGATTTAAAAATAGAGGCGCGCTGATTGAATTTCCTGCTTGTTTGACACGGCGGTGCCGCTCCGTAAACTGGTTATCTTGGTTTTCCACGTCAGGCTCCTGCTGTTAGCCTCCCCGCCACGGGCACAAACAAAACCGCCTTCATGTGACTCGTCCTCGCCAGCGTCCATCGTGTTTCCTGCGTCGGGTGAAGCTGCAGACCGCGAGAAGGTTTGCAAAGGATGCAGCAAAGGACCTTCTGGAGGCTCCCTCAGACCCTAGGAGCTAACTAGCAGCTAGCATCAAAGGTTGCTTCCCATCGTGGCTGTGGGAGTGCGGGAACCATGGGAGAATGTCCTCAGCTGTGCGTGGAGATCAGGTGCAGACCCACTGGGACGCTCGCATCTGATTGGCTCAATCTTTGCGCAAACAATCGACAAAGCAAAAAACTTGGATGTGACGTTCTTTTATTTTGTTGTAATCGAATCAAATGAAACTTAATTTCTGCGGCGTCTGATGGCAGGACGGCAACACAACGTGCCTCACAATCCAATTTAAGCTCTAACTCGCTTTCTTCCCTTCTTTTATGCGAGTTTCGATACAAAGCCTTCAATAAGAGCTGCGAGAACATGTCGGATTCAGGCTTTTGGGGTGAAGAAACTCCCTTTAACAGAGGAAACCCGGGAGAAAATAGATATACGCTTCAAATTTTCTTTGTAACACTTGTGAAATATGAATGAAATATTAGTTATTATTTATTTTACAGCATGAAGTCGTCACATTGTCTGCTTACACTCACACTCACACACACACAAACACACACACGGCTCTTTCTCCACTAAGAGAGCTGCACACTTTTGTTGCTGGTACATTCCGTCTCCATCTAACTTTGCCGTCACATCGTTTGTTTGGATTTTCACAGTCATCAATCTAAAAGGGGAGGGGGAGGGACCCTGTGTGTGTGTGTGTGTGTGTGTAGTTTGGATAATAGTATTTTGCCTGGTTGAGTTTGGATAGTTCCCACACATATTCATAAACTTTCTCAGGGCTAATTTCAGGACGCGGTCGGCCGAGTGGAACAATCAGAAGGAGCCTCCGACAGGAAGCGGCCGTGTTTGCCTTGGCCGCCCGCCGTCCGCCCGCCGCCCGCTCGCTCCTGCTTCGTCATAAACAATCGCGCTCCCAAACCCGTCTTTTCCTCTGCGCCAGTCGACGCGCCGGGATCCGCATTCCTCCTGGCAAATTCCTTCAAACGCTTTCTTTCTGTTTGGGAAGCGTCTGCGAGGCCTCGGGTCGGTTCGGCTTCGGCTTCGACTTCCTGAACGCACAGGAAGTCGAAGCTCAGCTGTTTCATTGGTTGATGATGTCAGCGTGGGAAGGTCAACCCCTCCTCCTTGTGTCCGCAGGCGCAGCGTCCCTCTGATCCGGCCTCACTCCTGGCACCTGGCGAAGCTGTCGGAGCTGCCCCTCCCCCTGCCGCCCCCTCCCCTGTCCCCGCCGCCGTCGCCCTGCCCACTGCTCGCCGACTCCCCACCGCTCCCCCCTCCGCCGCCGCCGCCTCCGCCGCCGCTGGCTCCGTCTGCCATGCAGCTCCACCCCGGACAGTACACACTCCCCTGGCACAGCGGCGACAACAGGTGAGACACTCGTGACGTCACATCTGCCAATGAAATTAAACACAACTGCACCAAAATTTCACGGCTTCTTCAGCTGCGTTAGAACAAACAGTAGGGGGTCCCAGTCCGATGTTGATATCGATATCGGTTCAATATCAGCCTCGGATTATATTGGTGTGCATCTAAAATCTCCGATACAAGCAGTCCTTTCCAGACTCCAGCACTTCTGTGTAGAATATTCTTCTGTTTAAGGTTCAAATGTATGTAAGTCATTGGTTAATAATCAATGGGTCAGTTTTTCTCACAGCTACTGTTGCTGACTATTGATCTCTGTTTGAGTAATATCACTTGATCAAGCCTTTTCTAACATTCCATACTACAAAATAAGTCATAAAAGTATGTTTGATTCCTGCTGATATCAGATCGGATCGATATCAGTATCGGCCGATACTCAAGGCTGTAATATCGGTATCGTATCTGAAGCGAGAAAGTTGTATCGGGACAAAACAGTGGTACTGAAAGCTCATATCTTCACTGATATTTGATTGGCTGCCCCTTCACTTAAGCTCCACCCCTCCACTAATTCTCCCTAAATTAGCAGATTTGTGCAATAATGTTGGCAGTTCTTTGTTAAATGTAACACAAACAAAAAACCCCCAAGAGTCTGAACACACACCAGAGAAAACACACACCATTATCTCCATCACGCATCTTCTGTGGACACTCATCCTCCGCGTCGCCGCCGGCAACCGTGTCCTCTGTGACTCGCCGACGAACGACAGGAAGCGGGTGACATCACGTAGTTCCCTCACGTCAACACGGGAAGTCCCGCGCTCTATTTTTGACCTCCTGATTCAACATGACAGAGCGATGACCCACTGGAGGTTTCATCACGCCTGAGCGATAACACACACTTCTGTCTGACACAAGACCCCGAGTATCAGTAGTCCCAGATAACACACACTTCTGTCTGACACAAGACCCCGAGTATCAGTATTCCCAGAGCGACGCCACGGAAGGTCAGCCCGGATTTGACCCTTCTGATTAAACTTTGCTCGGTTTGTTGAGTGTGTGTGTGTTCCTTCTATTTGCTTATGAAGCCAGATTGAAATCCTTCAAAGGGGGAAACGGGAAGCTTCAACTCGGAATATTGACTCATTCCGGGAAAAATAAATAGCCTTTTTTCGTCTTTGTGACATCACCGCCGCGCGCCACTGTTCTCCCTCTGATAGCCATCGCTGATATAATGGACCAACATTAGACTTAATAGTCCCGTGTGGTTTGTGCCGCGGTGTGTGTGTGTGTGTGTATTCCCACCGTTTCTCCTGCCTGATCTCATCACACACACACACACACACACACACACACTCAGATGAGGGGGCAGCTCCCGCCGACATACCTCTGGACAATGGCATGTGACTCCCAGAACATGTGGACAAAGAAAGGAAGACATTCAATAAACTGTGTTTGTGTGAAGGAGAGGGACATTTTGTGCAGTCTGCATCTGTGTGTGTGTGTGCGCATGTGTGTGTGTGTGTGTGTGTGCGCGCATGTGTGTGTGTTTCTCTGTAAAAGCAGGAAACCAAAGTCAGAATCCAAAAAGAAAAGAAAGAATGATTCCAGTCAGCACACACTTATCTGACCCAGTGCGTGTGCGTGTGCGTGTGTGTGTGTGTGTGCTGCTGTTTTATCTGTGTCAACCTGCTCGCTCACATGTTCCACATTGCCGTCTGATTGGGCAGGAGTGACTGTCATTTCCTGTCCAGCTCCCGTCTCATTTCCTCCCTTCCTCCCTCTGTCATCCAGGTCAAATCTATACAGCAGCTTCCTCATCTCATCATGAGCACTCACGTCCCTCAAACAGCCCGTCCTCCTGCTGATAACCCCCCACAGCCCCCCACAGCCCCCCACCCACCCGCTCTGCCTCCTTTATAAACGTCGGGCTCCATCTTGCAGTTGTTTATTTGAAAGCAGCTTCACATTCACGCGGCTCACGGGCAGCTCGCACACACTGCAGTGGAGGCTCCTGATTGGCTACGGGAGGTGCGTTAACGGCCCCGCCGCCATTCTGCTCTGAGATCGAGGCGCTGTGACGTCCCGTCCGACTGGAATAACACAGCTAAGAAACACCGAGCAGGGTTACGGACAGGAAAAGAGAGGGAATACAATCAAAGTGAATGTTTGTGGATTTGCTCCAAAGCCTGAGTGGGAACATCCAGCACCGAGAAATCTCAAAGATGTTTTGTCTTCTTTCCTGTTTGGTTCTCTTCCTTTCCTGTCATTTTTTTGGTCACGAGTTGCAAATTTGCGTGCAGGGCAAATGAAATCACAGAGTGTGGCAGTGGATTCCTCCGAGTTTGGCGATCAAATTTTTTTTTTAAAAATCATTTTTTGAAAGAGCGATGGCTCTTTGATGTGGACGAGACGGGACGTGAGGAATCTGCGGGAGGAAGGGAGGAATGAGAGGAGGAGGATGAGAGGAATCAAGGGTGGCTCAGGGACTCTGGCTGCAGGCAGCGGGAGTTGATGAGGAGGAAATCCCTCTCCGCCTAAAGAGGCTTCCTCCGAGTCTCTTTAAAAACACGTGGGTCCGCCGTGGATCTCTGGCTCGCCATTGATAGGAAACAGATTCCCCAGCTGCACGGTTCCGACCAGCGGGATCCTGTGTTTGTCTCCGGGGGGGAAACCACAACCTGTTCCTGACTGGGCCTCGTCTGCAGGCCGGTTGTTTGAAAGCAGGAATTTCTCACGCAATCGTTTGTCCGAGGCTGCAGTATTTCGTGAAACCGCTGATTGCTTGTAGAAATGAAAATGCAGGATTGGCCTTCGTGTGTTTAACTGTCCCCTCCTTGTCTCCTGGCAGTGACCTGTCCCTGCAGTGGGCTCAGCTGTCCCGGCCGTACTCCTCCACCGACCGCAGCAGCTCCCTGGGCTCCATGGAGAGCCTGGACACGCCCACGCCCAGCGCGCAGCCCTACTCCGACTCCCACAATTCACCCGTCGATCCGGTGCTCTTCAACAACAAGAGAGACTCCGCCTATAGCTCCTTCTCCGCCAGCTCCAACACGTCCGACTACGCCGCCGTGCCGCTGCGGCCCGACGAGGGCTGCTCCATGGACAACCTCCTCCAGGCCTGCCGAGCCTTCCCCGCCAGCGCCGACGAGGCCTCGTGTCGGGAGGCCCAGGCCAAGTCCAGGTCCCTGACCAGGCCTCGGCCCAGGCCCGTGGAGGTGAAGGAGAGACCCTCCTCCTGCTGTTACGACGATGAGCGCAGGGGAGGGGGGCACTTTGATGCCGTTAGAAATGGAGAGACGGGGGCCGACAGGAAGACGAATCCTCCGCAGCCTCCGACCAGGATGGACAGCTTCAGGGCCACCCGGAGTCGCCCCAACGTTCCCAACAAACGCTGCGCTTCCGCTCCGATCGAGACATGCAGAGCTCCCTTCTACTATGAAGAAAACGCGTCCCATCCCGGCGACGCATTGACTCATAGCAGCTTCACTGCGTCAGAGGAAGGCGGGAAGAACGGAGACGTCCGGGAGGCCTTTTACGTCCAGACCCATGACGAGGAGGCGGCACCTGTCGGGCGAGATGTGGGTGCGAAAAGAGAGTGCAGCTCAGAGAGCTCCTCCAAGGTCCCCGTCACCTCCTCGGGTTCTGGGTCACTGTCTGCAGAGGTCGGAGGTCACATCCTGCGCTCCCACAGCAAGCAGCCCCCCTCGGGTTTGCACCGGCACAGTGCTCCCGATAAGCTCCTCGCCACACAACTGCAGCTCCTGCAGTTTGAGAGCGACGGCTCGTCACTGGAGCCCACCGGTCAGCCCCTCACCCCGGAGCCGTCCTCATGCAGCAGCCAGTGGTCCCAGTTAGAGGGTCCCGCAGAGAACCAGGAGGCCCGTCACGATCAGACGCCTTCAAACACATGGGGAGGGAGCCGCTGCTCCACCCCGGGCTCTGTGTTTTTGCAAATGGACGGCGACGACGGGACCTCCAGCGAGAAGCTGGAAGGGATCGGCATGAACGGCAAGTCCGTGTCGCCCATCCAGCTTCACCACCCGTGGGGTCGCTCTGTGAGCGTCCCTGCGGACCCCCCGGGGTCCTGCGCCCAGGCCAGGACCTCAGACCACATACGCGAGACAGACTTTGAGCCTCTGAGCTCTGCTGCAAGTGTAGACACCTTACTGGAGGAGCGGGCGGCGGGGGGCGGGGGGGGAGGTGCAGGGCGAGCTGAGGACACAGCGGGAGGAGAGGCAGCCGTGAAGAAGTCCTCCAGGAACCACAGAAGAAACCGTCGTCGCAGTGAGCGCTTTGCAACCAACCTTCGCAATGAGATCCAGAGGAAGAAGGCGCAGCTGCAGAGCAGCCGCGGCCCTGGAGGGCTGCTCTGCAGCGGAGAGACTGTGCAGGAGGAGGAGCACCCGGACCTCCACGAGGAGGCTGAGGAACCTCATGTAGCAGCCGAGCAAAGAACCAGCAAAGTGACGCTGGACTCGTCCGTTCG
The DNA here is from genome assembly GCA_903171835.1 of Mullus surmuletus. Classification (NCBI taxonomy): domain Eukaryota; kingdom Metazoa; phylum Chordata; class Actinopteri; order Syngnathiformes; family Mullidae; genus Mullus; species Mullus surmuletus. The sequence continues at coordinate 160,777 of CAESWR010000953.1, forward strand.
TCCAGCCGAGGCTCAGAGCGCAGCCGGAGAGGAGAGCGCCCACCCTGCTGCTCAGCCACAGCCCCCCACCCACAGTCACAACCACGCCGCGTCCCGCTCCGTGCAGATCCTGGACCCGGGTCTCCCCCGCTTTGGTGTCGGTATCCGGGTGGTGGAGGAACCCGCTCCCGCTGGCAAAGCCCGGCGCTGGCGCTGGACTCCAGAACATAAGCTCCAACCCGAACCCGATCGACGGAGTGGCGTGGTGGGCGAGCGGGTGCTCGGCGTCACGGGGTCGCGGCACGGCGTCTGCGCCTTCACCGCCTCCACCTCCACCTCCAGCTCCGCCTCCTACAGCCGCTCCTCCTCCTGCTCCCGCATGGAGGAGTCGGACATCCTCCCCTTCGCCGACAGGATGAAGTTTTTTGAGGAGACCAGCAAGGGAAGGTCTGCATCCAACTTCTCCAGCCTCTCCAATCGCAGGCAGAAGTGGCCGGCCGGCCTTCGGGAGAGCCAGGGAGGGGACGCGGGCCAGAGGAGATACTCCTACCAGGGGGGGCTTCAGCAGGACGGGAGCCTGCTGCCGACCACTGCGGAGGGCCGGAGCCACTCGGTGAGCATCAGCAGGGAAAGACTGAGGGGGGGGGCAGAGGCCGGAGACGGAGGGACGCAGCAGCAGAAGGAGCGGCGGGAGAGGGAGGCGGAGACGGAGAAGACCCAGCGGCGGGAGCGCGACAGGGCCGAGGACGAGCAGCGCCTCAGGGAAGAGAGGGAGAGGAAAGACCAAGAGCTTCTCTGCAGAAACACTGACCTCCCGAGCAGGAACAACTTCCACCCCAAGCCGCCACCGCCTGTGCCGCTCGCTCACGGACACATCCAGAACCAAGCGCCGCGCTCGGCCTTCCACCCCGTCAGCTCGTCCAGCCAGGAGCAGCATGTGTACCGGAGCTACACGCCTACAGAGGTGACGTCCATCACACACACACACACACACACACACACACACACACACAGATTTTCACAACAGTTTTTGGGCTAATCGCCCACTGTGTTTTTTTTGGTGAGGAACAACAAAAGTGAAGGTTTCAGTTATAGCATCATAACATTTGTTTCCAGTACGACAGTGAACAACGAGGGACAAATTTGAAATTCGAAAAGCACCACCAATGGCGAGCAACATCATTATTTCGCTCATCAAAACATATTTTTACAGGCATTTGGCGAGTGCTAATTTCAAACCCTGGATGGTGCTCAGTGTTGCAGCTTTAGCTCTGGACCAGCTTGGAGTCTGGACTGGTTTCATGTTGGAAATATTTGATTCTGTTTGAGCAAAAACTCCTTCTTCTCCAGTTTCCTCTGAGCTCTGTGCCATCCAAAGCTTTGCAGGCAGCCACAAAGAGTGTGAGGGTGTGTGTGTGTTGACCCCAGCGGAGTGTTTGTGCAACTCGGCCCCGCCCCTCAGTGTGCATCTGCTCGGACCAGTAATGAGGGTGCACTGGGTTCGCTGAGCATTCCACTGGTGGAGCAACAGCTCAGGGTGGAACTTCGCATTTTAACGATCCATGAAGAAAATAATCCCTGCAGTCACTGATAATGGGAACTCGGTGGGAGAAGTTGAGCTCTGTCCAGTGAGAGTTTACTGTGTTTAACAGCGGAAATCACGCATGTAGAGCGAGTTTTTCTGCTAAGATCTGGACCAACAGGAGCGCTCCTCCTCCTCCTCCTCCTCCTCTTCCTCCTCCTCAGCTTATCTGTGCTGACGCGTGGAGGGACACACCCAGTTCCCCTCTGCAGGGAAATGTGCTGACCAACACTCGAGATCGACGCTTTCCTTCATTATTAACCGCCCTCAAATGTCTTCCACAGACGTGTCCCGCCCGGCAACAGGAAACCACCCGCCTCAACAGGAAGTATAGCCTGACTGAGAGGTGAGCCGCCTCCTGCAACGCACACACGCACACACGGCGATGAAAAAACATCACTTGGTTTCTGTCGTGGTTCCATCTCTGATTAGCCCTCAGAGGGGCGGAGCTACACGCCATGTGGCGCCCACCCAGTGTGTGTACTTTGCCATCATTACTTAGAGCTGTGTTTCTTTGCAGAGATTACTCGAGCTGGCGGCGGGAAGCCCCACGCCGCGATGGCGCCGCCCTGCAGCATCAGCATTCTTACACGGGCCGATGGACGCCCCAACAGGAAGACGGCAGGGGCGACCACAACGGCTACGCCTTCGCCCCCCCGCCAGCCCCGCTGGCGCTGCGGGGTCGAGCCATGTCCGAAAACGACCTCCGCTTTGACAGCAGCCACCACTGGTCGCCGTCAATCTCCATGGCGACCAGCCAGACCCTGTGCGAGGTGGAGGAGCCGTCCAGTGGGTCAGCGACCGCCACCGCGCCAAACAGGAAGAAGGTGCCGCCGCCTCCCAGACCGCCACCGCCAAAGTGGGAACAGTTTCACCGCCGGCGTGCTTCTCAAAGCGCCCTGTTCTCTTCCTCTGTCCCCTCAAACCATCACTTTGTCCCGCCTCCCTGCGGCGCCGCCAACCCGCCCGCTGAAACGTCCCGGCAGCGCTCCTACAGCCTCCCACCGCAGAGACAGGAAGTGGCGGAGGGAGGCCATCACTGCTGCTGCAACCAAACGAAAGAGCCTGCGCAGAGTCTTCCACCGCCGCCGCCACTGCTGCAGGAGCACGCCTTCCCCCAAGCCCCGCCCACGCAGAGTCAACCACCACCACCGCCGCCGCGCGAGCACATCTTTTCTCAGGCCCCGCCCACGCAGAGTCTGCCACCGCTGCCGCAGGAGCACGCCTTCTCCCAGGCCCCGCCCCCGGAAATCTCCTTCTCCATTGCCCCACCCAGTCCGATGTTCTCCCGGCGGGCCTTCAGGCCGGTGGCTCCGCCCCAGAGGGAGCGGGACGGCGGCGCCAGGGGCTCATATGTTGGGCAGCAGGGGGTTTTCCCGCCGCCGCCACCAGAGGGCAGCGTGAACAGGTGAGCCGCGCCGGCCGACCACCGGAAACACCTGACAGACTTTGTAAAGTTGTTTGTATTGATGCGGGTGTTTGTCTCTGCAGCTGCAGCACAGAGCGGGTTGCCGTGGATACCCATCCTCACCAGCAGCAGTCCGACCTCAGCTCTGGCGCAGAGTGGGAGAGAGAGCCGCCGCCCAGAGTTCCCACTGTGGTGCGAGCGCTTCCTGTGGAGAACGGAGACGCGTCACCCTCAGACTCCTTCTTCTCTGTCACCTACAAGCAGCAGCAGAGGACCCCCGAAACGGGCAACGAGTCCGAGACCACGCTCAGCCCGAGCCCCGCCCACAGCCTGGACGCCGACCTGGACGTTCCCATGGAAACCGACATTGACGACTTCCAGGAGGACGAGGGGCTTCCTGCCGAGGAAGATCTGCTCACCAGCGAGCTCCCGTGCTTCGCGCTGCCCGTCACCGTGCTGGAGACGGACCTCGACACGCTGCCGGAGGCGGCCGGCGCCTCGCCGTCGAGGGCGGAGAGCGGCTCGCTGCCGAGGGCGGAGAGCGGCTCACTGGAGGAGGAGCTGGAGGCGGCCGACAGCAGCCAGGAGGGGCTGAGCCTGGACGAGCTCTTCCCCCACAGCAGTGAGGGCGAGTCGGGCCCCGAGAGCTGGAGGGGAGCCTACCAGAGCCCGGAGCACCACACCAACAGTCTGGACAGGTGTGTGTGTGTGTGCGTGTCTGCGTGTGTGTGTGTGTGTGTTATCTGTTTCGCTTCTCACACTCACACACACTGAGAGTGAGCATAACTAGACAACACTTACGAAAGCTCCCCAGTCTAAGCACGTTTTCTCGTTCTGTCCTGAGCGGTGCGGTCCCGGTTGCCGTGGCGCTCCTCCACAGAGGATTGTGGGTAATGCACCTTTCACGTGGCTCTGCTCTAGCTTGTGTTTTCACGGATCGGATTTAGTTGTGAGGGAGGATTTCCCAGCAATGGGCTGTCAATCAAACACTCCTGGCTGCAGAGTGTGTGTGCGTGTGTTTGGTGTATCTTCTTGTGTTGTGCAGCAGTGCGTCAGCTTCCTGTTTTGGTTGCTTGTTGGAAGCTCAGATGTTTTCCATGTGACCGTTTCCCCGTGTCCACATGTCCATAAGTCCACGTGTCCATGTGTCCCTCACAGGCGCTCGGGCGCGAGCTCCAGCTGCTCGTCCTACTACAGCACGTCGGCCGCCAAGGCGCAGCTCCTGACGCAGCTGAAGGACTTCGCCGACAGCAGAGAGCGAGAGGATGAGGACGACGAGCTGGGCTACAAGGTAACGAGGGGCGTCGTCATGGCGATGGTGTTAGAATATAGAGAGGCTGCGCAGAGGAAGAGAGCTCGTTTCCGCCGCACTGGCTCAGCAGGTCAATGTTCCTCCTGTCTCAGAAACAGCTGATGGAGAGCCTCCGTAAGAAGCTGGGCGTGCTGAGAGAAGCTCAGCGAGGTCTGCAGGACGACATCCGGGCCAACGCGCAGCTGGGAGCCGAGGTCAGCAGCCGCCCTTTACATATTTTACTGCCCAGCGACGTTTGCCAGGCGCTAACGGCGTGCGCGGTCTCCCCTCAGGTGGAGAACATGGTGGTGACGGTCTGCAAACCCAACGAGGTGGACAAGTTCCGCATGTTCATCGGCGACCTGGACAAGGTGGTGAGTCTGCTGCTGTCGCTGAGCGGCCGGCTGCTGCGCGTGGAGAGCACGCTGGACTCGCTGGAGGCCGACGCCCAGCAGCACGAGCGGGTAGGTGGAGCCCAGAGCTGGCGGCGTTCAGACATCTTTGATGCCCGTACCCTTAAAACCATACAGATACCGATCGAGTGCTTCACTGAATCGCTTTTGTTCAGTAATCGTGCGGAGAGAAAGCAATCAGCTGTGATTGGTGGCGAGTAAAACCTGCGTACAAAAACAAGTGATTGCAGGTATCGTTTGGCAGGGGCAGTTTCAATACTACTTGGTACTGGTTTCTTTTGGCCCCAGTCAAGTCTGATGAAGATATTGATGAAAATCACATGAAGTAAAGTTAAAAAAAATAGATACATTATTCAGTTTTTCTTGGGAATATTCAACTTTCCCCCTTTGAGACGCATGAATTCATAATAGTGACAATAAAGTTAACCATGAGATTTAAAAGTGCGGAGGACTAAGTAGAAGAAGAGCAGGTGTGTAAAGTTCTCCTGTCCTCCAGCTCCCCCTGCTGGAGAAGAAGCGTCAGCTGATGCGGCAGCTGACGGAGGCTCAGGACCTGAAGGAGCACGTGGACCGCAGAGAGCAGGCCGTCAGCCGGGTCCTGGCACGCTGCCTGACGCCCGAGCACCACCGCGACTACAGGTGCACACACACACACACACACACACACACACACACACACACACACACACAGCACAGAGGCGTGCTCACACTGTATCTATACTTAGTCTGCGCCAGAGTTGCTGAGGTTGACGGTTGCTCTGTGTTTGTGCTCGGCAGCCATTACGTGAAGATGAAGGCCGCCCTGCTGGTGGAGCAGCGGCAGCTGGAAGACAAGATCCGGCTGGGGGAGGAGCAGCTGAGGGGGCTGCGGGAGAGCCTGGGGCTGGGCCTGGGGCTGGGCATGGGCATGTCGCTGGGCTACGGACATTACTGAGCCCCCACCACAGCTCCGGCACCAGCAGAGCTTCAGAGCTCCGGGAGGAGCAGAGCTTCAGAGCTCCGGGAGGAGCAGCTTGCCATGTTGGCTCGTCTCTCTTTCAGACTGGAAGCAGAATAACCTGAGGAAAAATGTTTAAGCTCTTCTTATGGACCACACACACACCAACACAACATCCCACAATGCCTCAGGAAAAGCCAGCAGCACTGAAAAGCTCCCGACGTGGTTAGAAAAGAAACTGTTGTGGTGTTTTTGAGGTTCCTCTTCTCAGGAAAGACCTGACGTCCCGCGGCCGTCACTTTACCCGCAGCGAGGCAAAGTGTCAGCTGCTGTTTTTGTTTTTTTATTTCGAAGGAAGATGGAGGAAGTTAGCTCCGCCTCCAATGAAGGAGGATCAAAGAGATGAAGGAAGAGGAAGAAAGTCGGAATCACGACATCAGAAGAGGAAGGAGGACGAGGACCAGCATCACAAAAACCTGCCAAAGACGTTGTTGTCCTGATGAACGTGTCACTGAGATGCTGCGTTGTTGCTATTTAAATCTCCTGGTTCGGCCAATCAGAGGAGACCTTTGTGTTTCGTTCTTTGCTTGTTTGTATCGACGTGTGTTTTGCTCGCCGCCGTCAGCGGCTCTTTGTGGTTTTTGTATTAGTGTTTGTCGCTGGCTGACACCCGACATCCTCGCTGGCGGAGTTTGAGACTCCGTGTGACCTGGTGACCCTTCGTGTACAGAGTGTGTGTGTGTGTGAGTGTGTGTGAGGGTGTGTGTGTATTCCGTGTGTATATAGCGACGTTGGAAGTAAACGTCACCTTTTTTTTGGGTCTGCTGACGTGACCGGCTGTTACGTTGAGTTTTTAGCTTCGTGCAAAGACTTTATCAATCAGAGATCTTTGATATTAGCACTGAAATCAGTCAATCAGCTCAACAGAAAGAGGGCGGAGCTTTGGGGTGAAAGTGTGTATTTTGGCTATCAAACGTTTCTCCTGCTGATTTCTCAGAGTTTTCACGCCAGCTGGTTCCTGTTTGTTTGTTTGTTTGTTTGTTTGTTTGTTTGTGTACATATTACACACGTCCTCGGGCCGTTTTTGAAACTGACTTCAGTTCATTGTTTTTCTGTCCTCCTGATGTCTCACCACTTTGTGAAGAGGCATCGCAGAAGTACCACAAATAATAATAATAATATTGGAATTTTACACAACCATCAGCTCTCCTGTGTCTGAGGTTTCTATTTGAGAATAAAATCACAGAAAATGAAGTCGTTTTTTTCGTGTTTTTGCTTTTTTTATTTTCAGATGAATCTACTTTTGCCTCAAAATCTTTTCATGTCATTCATCTTACTTTCATTTACTTCCCCTCCTCGCCGTGTTTATTGACTCCAGGCTGCTCAGCTGTTCCACCATGTGACCAGCAGAGGGCGCCGTTGAGCTGTCCTCCTCTCTGAGTGTCCTCACTTGTCCCCTGGATGTGGGACCAGGATGTGGAAAGACACGCTTGGACTCGAGGACAAGCTAGTTTGGTAGTTTGGTCAAAGGTCATTGAAGTCCTCAGACCGTCTCCAACAGGGTTGTTTTAATCATCACATGTAGGTCATGTGACCCCAGCATGTTCCAGCCGTGCCTCATTCCTGCTGAGGCCGTGGCAGCAACAGGAAGAGAGATGGATGGATAGATGGATAGATAGAGAGATAGATGGATGGATAGATAGATGGATGGATGGATAGATAGATGGACAGATAGATGGACAGATAGATAGACAGATAGATG
>CAESWR010000953.1:287973-298836 GCA_903171835.1 Mullus surmuletus
AAGTCATGTTTGTGGTGTGTGTGTGTGTGTGTGTGTGTACAGGAAGTCTATGAGCACCTCGTCATCTGTTTCAAAGAATGAGCGTCTGTCCAAAGAGGAGGAGGAGGAGGAAGAGGCGGAGGTGAAGAAGGCGCTGATGGAGATCCAGCTCAGAGACGAGAGCAACTTCCCAGCTCTCGGGGTGAGCTTTGTTTTGTTTTGTTTTGTTTTGTTTTTTTGCACGCGGTCACCGCCTACGATGGGACACAGTGACCGAGCAGGCGGCCATGTTTGTTTCCTCAGAGCGGCACTCAGGCTGACGGAGGGAAGAAGAAACCGTCTGAGAAGAAACGGAACCAGAGGGCGGCGGTGAGTTTCCTTGGTGTCGCTTTGTTGTGTTTGGAGGGAAATGTCCTCACTTATTTTTCTCCGTAGAAGAGTCCGGTTGAGGACGTCAGAGCAGCGTCGCCCTCTGCTGGTGAAACGCCAAAGTTCTGCCCGCCGCCGCTGACCAGCAGCGCCTCAGAGACGCCCACCGCCGCCCCCGCCTGGCTGAGCTCCATCAAGGCTCCGCCCCCCAACATGGCGGCGGTGGCAGCTGCGTTTGCAGGCTCCGTCCCTCAAACAATCACCACGTCTTCCGCCTCGGCTGCCAGTACGGCGACTAGCTCCGCCCCCTCTGCGGCCTCCACAAACGTCGTCCCCTTCCTCACGCCTGCGCTGCCTGCCGCCTCCTTGCCCACGCTGCCGCCGCCCACCTTCCCGTCCTCCTCCTCCCCTCCTCTTCCTTCGACGGAGCGGCCGCCCACTTTCATTGCCCCGATAGCTCCGCCCCCCAACGCCACACAGGGCCTCCCCCCCGGACCCGTGACCACCCAGTCATCCAGCCCACCCGACCTCAGCTCTGTCGCCTCCTCATCTGTCTGCCACGCTGCCGAGGCTCCGCCCACGCTGCGACAAACACCAAGTAAGAAACCTGCTTGTATGTGTGAAGTGTTGCCATGACGACAGCCAAACTCACTACCATCTCCTTGCTTCAGGTTCGGTTGCAGGCGCGTCAGTGGCGCCTCAGATCCCTCCTCAGGTGTCCCGCCCACCACAGCAGGACCAGGTCTCCATGTCCCCGACCCAAACCCCCGTCTCGCTGCCACAGATCCAGACCTGGACTCCGGCTCCGGTGGTCCAGAACCAGGTCCACGTGTCCCAGATGCTGACGGGCTCTCAGCAGTCCCAGTGTGAGGTGCCATCTTCGCTCCAAAGCCAGATATGCCATACACAAACCCAGATCCCCTCGGCTCCGGTCCAGTACCAGGCTCATGCCCCTGTGGTCCAGACCCGGAGCCAGAACCCAGACCTCCTGGCCCGGACCGGACCGCACTCCTTCTCAGAGCTGCAACCTCAGTCCCACGCCGAGGTTGGCCAGTACCCGCCACACTCCCAGGTGCAAATGGTCCACTCCGGCGTCCCAGCTCTGGGGCTCCGCCCCCCTCACCCGTCCCAGCTGCCGCCCCCCTCCCTCTCCCTCTCCACCCCCCAGTCCGACCCGTCACTCCAGGTCCAGGTGTCGGTCACTCAGAGTCAACCTGAAGCTCCGCCTCCTCCGGCCCCGCAGCCCGAGTCACTGCCTCCTCCTCTTCCTCACCCCCCCCAGCTGCCGGCAGGGCCCCCCCCCCTCCCCCACCCGTCCCTCCGAGGCACCGTCCCCCTGCAGCAGCTCTCACAGCTCTACCAGGACCTGCTGTACCCCGGCTTCCCGCAGGGCGAGACGGGCGAGCCCGCGCCCAATCCGCCCTTCTCCTCCAGCAGGGTGGGCACCGACCTGCCGCGCGGTGAGTCCGGCCCGCCTGAGCTCAGAACCAGAACCAGAACCAGCTCCGTTTGTACCGGGTTTCACTGTTCACTGAGATTACAACAAGATGGTGTTGATGTTAAAGGGCTAGTTGGTGTTTTTCTCCATGAAGGTGTATGAGCTCCTCACCATCAGTGAGCTTCATCAGCAGTGACTTTTCCTCCACTGCGTCCTGTGAGTTCCAGCCCGGTTTCTCTGTTGCAGAAAGTAAAAAACAACATGCCGTCAAAAGAGTCACACATTTGCATCTTGGCCGCAAAAAAGTCCCACCTTGTAATCACCCGGCACTATTTTCCCTCCCTTCGTATCACTGCGCGCACCTTTCCATCAGCTGAAGGAGGAAGGAGGCGGAAGGAGACCTGCACTCAGCAGAAAGAGTCGTGTCACAGCGGTCTTGTTTTTTGGAGCAACTAGTGACTCCAGCAACTAGACGGAACTACTTTCGGCAAAACCGGAACCGGGCTGGAACTCGGCTCACGGGACACATGTATTTATTTTTGTTAAAGAGACACAATGTGACCCTCTGTGTGTTTGTGTGTTTGTGTTTGTGTGTTTGTGTGTGTGTGTTTGTGTGTGCTCTTGTTCTGCAGATGTCAACATTCTGAGGTTCTTCTTCAATTTGGGTCTGAAGGTGAGAAAACTGAACCAGAACAATTAGTATCTTCAAGCCTCATGTTGGTAGTGAGTGAGCTGGTGTGTGTGTGTGTGTGTGTTTGCAGGCGTACACCATGCCCATGTGCCAGCCCTACATGTACCTCCTCCCCCTGCAGCAAGCCCACTCCTTCCAACCCAAGCCCCCGTCCCGCTCCCCCTCCCCCACCCCCCACTACCTGACCTCTAACCCCCCCTCCAGGCACCCGGAGCTCTACATGCACCAGCAGTTCCCTCCCACATCGGTGGCGCCGCAGTACGACCACCACGTATCGCTGCCTGCCGAGCCCCCCGCCCCCAGTGAGCCAGGGAGGTTCCCCATTACGCTGCCCCCACCTCAGAGGATGTCCAGCCCCTCATTGCCATGGCAACCATCCCAAGTGCCTCTGCTCAGAACCCCCAACTTCTCCGCCGGGTACCCCTGCCCGAGCCCTCCTCAGCCATTTCTGCCCCCCCCCCCCTCCTCATCTCAGGGCTACCCCCCGGCCTCAGGACCCCCCCCCATGTACCCGCCCAGCATGGGCCCGTACCCGCTCTCCTCCATGCGCTACCCGCTGGTGAGCACCCCCGAGGAGCGGCAGGCCGGTCAGATGGAGCAGCTTCACCATGGCAACGGCCCCGGGCGAGCCGCCGCCGGCCCTCTGGAGGCTGCTGCTAACACTAACAACAGAGCTGGTAAACTCACACACACACACACACACACACACAGTTCATGGTTTCCAGCACCAGGTGGAGACAAAGTGATCGTAAATTTTGTACTTCCCATCAGCCTTCAAGAACGATGCCGATAAGCTGGTGCTGCTGGTGGACCCGCCAATCAACAACATCCCCATAGTGCGTAACACACACACACACACACACACACCATATCAGAACAGTAGTCTCAGTTTTCATTTGTGTCCCTCAGCTGACTCTGCTCTCGCAGCCTGAAACCCTGGATGTCCCCGTCTCCATGGCGACCATGTCGAGGCCCGGCACCATGTCCCGTTCTCCGTCGTACATCGACAGCAGAGGGGGGCTCGTCTTCACCGGCCAACGCAAACACAAAGGCTACCACCAGGCCGAGCCGCCGGAGCACGCCGCCCATGGGGGGTTCATGAGCGGCGGCGCCATGGCGACGGAGCACCTGTCGGTGGGCTGCGGCCCCGAGGAGGACTGGGAGGAGTCTGAGGATTTGAAACAGACGGGTCACAGGGGGATGAGGAGGGGCTCCGGCAGAGGCAGGGGCCGGGGGCGGGGCGGGGGCGGGGCCAGGAGGAGGACGGGCGGGGAGGGGCGGGGAGGCTATAACCACACCCACTTCCACTCCTCCTATCAGGGCCGCGGCAGGTTCTAGAGCCAATGTGAGGAGGGAGGCGGGTCTCAGTTCTTAACCGGATGATTTCTGCTTGATGCCTTTTTTTTTTCTTCTCTTCCTCCTGCAGCCGAACATAAAGTTTGCCGGCTGCCGCCTCGCGCTCGGGTTCCTCATCTTAGTCGTTGGGGTTTTGTCAGAAGCCTGCGTCAATTCGAGGCTCACTGCGTTGCTTTCAAATAGGAGCACTTTTTGTTTCTGCACACTAACAGGTGAGGCTACGATTAGCTTAGCATGAAGCCTGTTCTTATACTCGCGTCCGTTGAGGAAGCGGGATGAGTCGGGGTGCTGGTGGGCGGGGCTTGCTCTGCCAGTCTCTGCGCGTGTCCAGCCTTCGTGCCAAACTAAGAGAAGCTACGCACCGGCCAGCACGTAATGGCCATGCACTTGAGAGAAGCGCTGAACCCGCCATAAACACTGACCCTTGAATTGGACGCTTGCACTGAAATTGTACATGAACAAAGCAGCACAAAAAACCCTGATTTGAGAGCTTTTGGAGTCGCTGGTTTTGATGGAAACCATGTTGCTGCTCCACTTCAGTCAGCTGCCTCGTTGGAAACCACCCGACCTCTTTTTCTTGGTATTGAGGGTTTCTCCTTTCTGTTTGTCTTTGTCCTTTCACCCTTGCTGTTGTTTTCTGTTGTGTGAGTGCTGTACAGAAGAGATGCTGCTGTCATGATTTCTATGTGGTTGAATAAATAAATTGTAGGTTCTGATGTTGCTTTTTTCTTGTTGTGGTCTGTTGTGTGTGTGTGTGTGTGTGTGTGTGTGTGTGTGTGAGAGCGAAAGCTAGGTTTGGGTTCACTGCCAAACTGTGCGAGCAGGGATGAGTGACCGATATACACAATAGAACTTTCTCCATAAATCATAATTTAATCCGTTTTTCATTGCTATGCGTCCTGGAAGCTTCTACGCGCCACCTGGTGGACAAACTATGTTACTGCAGGTAAATCTGATCGCTTTTGAGCCCCTCTCCATTGTCTCGTGTTGTTTCATCTAACCCCTGGCGGATTTACTGCTGAACTGCAGCAGTTACACGGGGTGACCACCAGAGGGCGCGTAGTAGCTCCCCTGTCATTATCGCTACACATCGGCCGTAGAATCAGAGCCCTGACCTCCCCAAAATGGCGGCCCGTACGGTTATTTTTATTAAATGTCAACACCCAGGAGGAGTGATTTCATCTGGAAAATTAAAATGTCGCCTGATATTGTTTAGAAGCTGCGAGCGAGCGATGAGTGACCGCTTTGCTTCTGGAATTTTCTCGCGAGATTTCACAATTTTAATCTGTTTTCGGCAGCAGCCCACTTCCGCTAAACTGCCGGATGTGCGGCCATTATGGGGAGGTCAGAACTCTTCTTCTACGGCCCAATGTCAACAAGTTGACAAGTTGAAACCGCGGTAACAATAAGTAGCACTTTAAACGTATTGCACCATGTTGATTGAATAAAGTTTCTTTAAAAAATAAATTAAAAAAATAAAATAAGTAGCACCTTCTGTCGCTCAAGCACTGTAAGATAAAATACTATGATAGTAATACGAGCATAATACTTGGATTTAATTCATCGAAACCCTGTTTGAGCCGGAAATAACGAAGGTAAAATTAAATTACAGGTTTCAAGTAATTTAATTATAAATAAATAAATAAATACTACGAATGAATAGATCGTTTTACGCGAATAAATATGAAAGACATCGCGATTTGCGGAAACGGAGGGAAAAGACTACAGGGAATCCCAGAATGCTCTTCGTCCTTAGCGCGTCCGTCTTTTTGGAAACGTCCGTGTTTCAACACTTCCTCCGGTGTTGTGTAACCATTCAGGCGAGGCATTTCCTGGAACTAACCGGTTATAAAGTATTTCAGATATGTTTTTATTCTACAGAACCATTTAAAATAATCTATGTGTTGTGTTTTTTGCGGAGGTCGGTGACCGGCGGCGGCGGACCGTTGCCGCTGTGACACCCGGCCGAGGCGGACTGTTGACGCTGTGACACCCGGCGGAGGCGGACTGTTGACGCTGTGACACCCGGCAGAGGCGGACTGTTGACGCTGTGACACCCGGCGGACGCGGACTGTTGACGCTGTGACACCCGCCGCCGGAGCAGGACGCCGCTCGCAGCTCCTTTTTTCCTCCTCCGCCGGTTTTAACCGCATTCCCGCCAAACTTTGCTCCGGTTCTCCGCCTCGATGAGCCTCCGCGGAGACAGCGACGATGACGGCGGCGGCGGCGGCGGCCAGCGGCGGGTCTCCTACATCTTCAGCCCGGAGTTCATCGACACCTGCGACTCTTTATCCAAAGTCCCAAACCGGGTCAGTTCGCCGGCGGATCCCGGCTTCCGGGTCGCGGCTCGGAGCGGTTCTAACGCGTGTGTTTGTCCCTTTTCCAGGCCAGCATGGTGCACTCTCTGATCGAGGCCTACGGGCTCCTCAAACTCATGAGGTGGGTGTGAGGGAAGCAGCCAGGAGAGCTCACACACACACACACACACACACACACACACACACACACGTTGTTTACCATTGATGCCACCCAGTAAACAGGAGTTTATCAGCTTCACTTGCAGCCTTTGTTGACATTCGCCCTGTCAGTGCAGCCAGATCTCCTCCTCCATCCATCCATCCTCCAACAGCTCCCCTTGCAGCTCATCGTGCATTCTTCTCCTCACTTTCCCCCCTAAATGTTAAAGTTAGCTTTGGCACGTGAAACCTCCTGCACACACGTCTAAACCGGGGCTTTGGAAAGCAAAAAGTTGACTAGTTTCAACCGAAAGCGTTTGTGTGATTGAACCTTCCTTGTTGTCCGACGTCCTGCTGAGAGAGAAAAATGTCCAATCAGAGAAGCACATCTGAGGTTCCCGTCCATTGAATAACGACCATGATAATGTGTGTTTATGAAGCACGTGTGTTTATGTGCTGCTCTGCCGCGGTGACTCCCTGCTCCTGTTTTCACGAATGTCTGATTGTATCTTCACTTGTTCAGAAGCTCCATCAGACCTTCTGGTTGAGCTCAGACCTGCCGGTTCCAGACAAACTTCAGCCAGCAGCTGAGTCAGTAAGCCAGTTGTTGTGGAGGCGACGTTCACCAGCGCTCTGTGCTCACTTCTCCTCCTCCAGCCTGGTGAAGCCTGGCGCGGCCTCCATCGAGGACATGGCCAAGTTCCACACGGACTCGTACCTGGAGCATCTGCACAAGATCAGCCAGGACGGAGACAACGACGACCCGCAGTCCGTGGACTTCGGCCTGGGTGAGCGAGACCCTCAGAGCCCCCTCAGAGCCCCCATCACAGCCCCTCACAGCCCCTCACAGAACCTCACAGCCCCTCACACCCTCAGAAACCCTCACAGACCTTCACAGCCCCTCAGAAACCCTCAGAGCCCCATGAACCTGCAGTGTGTGTTTGCTGACAGCAGGGGGAGCCGCAGCATCACACACACACTGCTGCCTTTTTGTTTCTTTGGAGAAAACAAGTCATCATGAGGCTTTCTGAGCTCTTGTCTCTGCATTCACAGGGATTCATTTGATTTAAGAATCATGCAAAAGATGACGGTCAGCATCTGTCTCACTGATTCGCACGTTTGAATATGTGAAATAATCCAAGAAGAGTGTTTTTAAAAGACACGAACATCACTCAGGGTCTGTTGCCGAGCATCACATCCACTTTTTTGTGGTTTTGAGGAAGAACATGCTCGACCTGCGTCTGACTCAGCAAACGTTGCTAGGCAGCGACCGAGAGTTTCCCTCCGTAAAAGCGCTGTGATGATGACGGTGTTCCTCCTCCTCTTCCTCCTCCCTCTTCCTGCTCCTCCTCCCTCTTCCTCCTCCCTCTTCCTCCCTCCTCCTCCTTCTCCTCCTCCTGCAGGTTATGACTGTCCGGTCGTGGAGGGGATTTATGACTACGCGGCGGCAGTGGGCGGAGCCACGCTGACCGCCGCCCAGTGTCTGCTGGACCAGAAGTGCGAGGTTGCCATCAACTGGGCGGGCGGGTGGCACCACGCCAAGAAGTGAGCGCACCGTCTCGCACGCCAACACTCTGATTTATACAAACGTTTTCTCCTCTACACTTTTTTAAGGTCATTGATTTATTCCCGACATTAAACAGGGACGAGGCGTCGGGCTTCTGCTACGTCAACGACGCCGTGCTGGGGATCCTCAAGCTGCGGGAAAAGTACGAGCGGGTGCTTTACGTGGACGTGGACCTGCACCACGGAGATGGTACGATAACGACGTGCGTGTGTGTGTGTGTGTGTGTGTGTGTGTGTGTGCGCACCGCCTCACCCAGCTTCTCTCCTCAGGTGTGGAGGACGCCTTCAGCTTCACCTCCAAAGTCATGACCGTCTCCCTGCACAAGTTCTCACCCGGATTCTTCCCAGGTTTGCTTCACACGCACGGTGGACGAGAGGCTGCTCACTGCCACGTGGTGTGAGAACTGTGTGTGTGTGTGTGTGTGTGTGTGCGTGCAGGGACGGGCGATGTTTGTGACACCGGGTTGGGGAAGGGCCGCTGGTACGCTGTCAACGTCCCGCTGGAGGACGGCATCAAGGATGACAGATACTACCAGGTCTTTACCAGGTAAACACACACCGACACACACACACCAACACACACACACCGACACACACAGACGTACACAACCGGCTTATTGCAGCGTGGAAACACTGAGCGATGGAGCGAGTGCTGAGGGAGTTTTTGGGCGAGTTTCAGAATGTTCCCCTGTGGAGAAAGTACACTTCTCTTCCCCGAAAGGTCAAAAGTGAGGTTCAGCTACAGAGCAGCGGCGTTCCAGCTCAGCATCCCGGCCCGGAGTCGGGGAGTGAACCTTATTTTTTCTCTCCTCTCCACTCCGGCCAGTACACTTTAAAAGATACAGATACCAATCGAGTACTTTATTTGCTACTTTTTGTGACTTCAGTCAGTATTAATCATGCGAATAGAAAGCAATCAGCTGTGCAAATGTCACCACTTCTCAAAAATCTAAAGATTTTTACACAAATACATTTTGAAAATGCTCAGATCACGCTCGCGGTGATTGGCTGACAGTAAAACCATAGAAACAGTCTTTTTTTTTTCTCGATCTGGGTACAAAAACAACCGATTGCAGGTATCGTTTGACAGGCGGCGTTTGGATACTACTTGGTGCTGCGTTGTTTTGGTAGATACCTGAAAGGCGTTGAGCACCGACACCCAGCCCTCGTCGCGCCACCGCTCAAACTTGAGGGCTTCTCATGAGAGTTTGTTAGTTTGGAGGCCTTTGCTGTGCAGCGCTGCCCCCTGCTGGCTCACAAACTCACTGCGTTCCGAGCAGGGAGGTGAGAGCAGGTCACAGGAGTCGCTCCACGCCGGGTGTAAACACACACATCAGTAAAGGTTTCACCTCCCGTCAGAGTGTGCGCCGTGTCGTTGGTGCGTGTCGCTGACCCCCCCCCGCCCCGCTCTGTCTTTGGTGCAGCGTGATGCAGGAGGTGCGGGCGCACTTCAACCCGGAGGCGCTGGTGATGCAGCTGGGCGCCGACACCATGGCGGGCGACCCCATGTGCTCCTTCAACATGACCCCGGTGGGGGTGGGCAAGTGTCTGCAGCACATCCTGCAGTGGCAGCTACCTACACTCTTACTGGGAGGAGGTACGTGTGTGTGTGTGTGTGTGTTTGTGTACATGTGTGTGTGTGTGAATGTCAGATACCGTGCGCTGTCCTCTCTGTATTTGCTGTAAATCTCAGTGATTCACTCACTTGTGCACAATTCCACACACATACACACACACACGCGTGCGCGCGCACACGCGCACACACACACACACACACACACACACACACACCGTGCTCTGTTCCAGACCCCTCAGCCCTTGGCCAGATGATAGCTACTAATTATGCGACACAATGAAGCCATTTTGCTCAACTACAATCCCACCTCTCTTCCTTTCTCTCCCTCCCTCTCTGTCCTACATACTTTCTCTCCGTTATATTCTTTCGCTCTTTCCTTTCTTCTCTCTCTCTTCCTCTTAATTTGACTCGAGTCTGTCCGCTTCATCCTTCGGCCGCGCTCACTCACTCTCCGTTTGTCTTTCCCCGCTTCGCTGGGCTGCTTTGGGCGCGTGCTCGTATGGGGGCACAACACGGGTTTACTGCAGTGCATTCTGGGTACGGCTGCTAAGGTGACAGCATATAGTCTGCATATGCGCGCACAGACACACACACACACACTGGTGTGTATTAGGTGTGAAGTCACTAATGAGTGAGTGAGATCCACGTTCTTTCTGAGTGACGATGACCCGCCTCCACCTGCAGGACATAAACAAGTCTAGATTCTGTCACACCGAACATTACCCTGGAACATTGACCTTTGACCCCCCCCCGCTGCCCCTCCCCCTCCCTCACCAGGCGGCTACAACCTGGCCAACACGGCGCGCTGCTGGACCTACCTGACGGCGGCGGTGCTGGGAAAGACGCTGTCTTCTGAGATACCCGACCACGAGGTGAGCGCATTTGTGTACCCCCCCCCACACACACACACACACACACACACACACAGACACCGAGTTAAAGCCTGCTCATTCACGGCACCACACACACATACACACGTAGAAACACACAAACACACGCCCTTGTGTTCGCCGCCTGCTGAGTCACCGCGTATAATCAAAGATGGCCGCCGGATTCTCAGTAAAGCAGGTGAGGGAAGAGGCCACTGCATCACAGTCTGTGTGTGTGTGTGTGTGTGCGCGTGTGTGTGTGTGCGCCTGTGTGAAGAGGGCTTTTATTATTATCATTATTAAACCCTCGTCACTGTGAAGCATGTAAACAAACAACTGCGGCGGTTGTTTATGGGAGTAATCCGATAAACGTGTGTGAGGCGACGGCGCGACGAGGAAAACAAACATGTTCGCCGAAATAAGGAGCTGACGTGGCTCGACTCTTCATCATATTAACTCGTAAATCACATTAACCCGCTCGCTTCAAATAGAAATCCACTGACTCCTCTGCCTCGCTCGCACTCTCTCTCTCACACACACACACACACACGCACACGCACACA
>CAESWR010000953.1:320140-330860 GCA_903171835.1 Mullus surmuletus
ACATGCATCATGCGGCTATCCTTTGAGTAAGTTAATCGCCTAATAATATGTACCAATCCCTCTCTGTGCTGCAGCCCCTCCCCCCACCACCGGCTCTTATTTAGTGAGAACATAATTGCTACAGGCAGGCATGCAGCTGCACTCCACTGATAGACTTAACACACACACACACACACATACACACACACACACAAAGATACCAAACAGCTGTCAATGGCAGGCCTGTGTGTGTGTGTGTGTGTGTGTGTGTGTTCATTATTCATCGGCTGATTACTGTCAGGGCCAGGCTGCACATGGTGTCTCTCCAGCTCGCTCGCTGCAGGAGACACGAAGCAAAACAATCAAAAACACACAAGATGGATGAATTCCTTTCAGCGCTCTGAAAGATCTTTTCCCCCCACAACAAATGGATGCCTTTTTTAATCGCCGCTGACGGGAAAATCAGCTCAAATCAGGGGCGATGTTATTGAGAAGTGTTCCAGTCCCGCTCGTTAAGGCTCGTCCAAAGCCGAGCCCGGTGGTTTTTTCGCGTCAGCGCCGGCGTGCGAACACAACACGCGTGTTTGTGGGACAAACCTGGAAAACAGGCAAACGTGAAGCATCTGCCGCTCTCTGCGTTACAGTGAGTTAAAGTCTCGGTCTGTGCCTAGCAATGGCTGAGGTGTGACATCACAAAGGCTTCGGTTCAATGTGGGGTTTACAATTTTCCTCATTCAGATCCACAAGCCAGTAACGGACGCGGTGATCCGGGAAAGACGCAGCACGCGGGGAACCATTGCTAGGCACCGTCACTCTGTTCTGCCTGTTGTCTTCCTCCATTTTGCCCATCCCATATTTACTTTGACGCAACCGAGCAAACGTCGGTTGAACGTCCCTCCCACCAAACAAAGTCGGAATTTTCCGAGTTCTGAGTGGGAATGCCCCCAGAAGTTGGAATTCCTACTCGGAAAGTCAGAGAATCCTCAACCCCTCATTCCCTCCTTCCGATGATATTGTGTTTAGTTTTTGTTGCACTAAGGATAGTATTGTTGACATCACTACCTGGAAATGCTGTGACATGCAGGATAATTGTAGTTTTTCATGCGGGAAATACAAGCTATGTAACTGGAACGCCGATAACTCGGGTGTGACGTCATTCCAAGCTCCGACTTCCGAGGTAAATGGAGCGCGGCATTAACGTCCGCGAGCTGAGGAGACAAAGGAAGCACACATTCTCTGCCGGTCCGGGTGAGAGAAGCGGCTGCTCCGGAGTGACCAGCTGGCTCCCGGTGCAGCCAGAGCGCCGCGATGGGAGCGTTTTTCCAGCAGTGCTCTTTGGCTCCTGCTCAGATAGCATCAAGGTGTCTCTGCTGGGACCTTTAATGACGTCCAGCCTGAGTGATGTCACCAGGCTTCCAGCTAACCAGCTTATCTCTTCCTGTTGGTGTCCTGGTCGTTGCGTAACGTCTCTGTCCCCCCCCCCCCCCCCCCCCCACAGACGCTGGTTGTCCCCCGGTGATGACCTCACTGCTGCTGCCTGGCGACGCCCACGCTGCCATGAAGGACCTGTCCTCCTCCAGCTCTCCTCTCACCTCCCTGCTCCACTACCCGTCCGCCAAGACCTCCGTCGTGCCCTTCTCGCCCTCCGCCGGCGCCGCCTCCTCGCCGGGCTCGCCGCTGACGTCGGCGCCGCTCTCCAAGCCGCAGCCCTTCTGCCTGCAGACGGGGCCGCACCTCATCGCCAGCATGCAGCTGCAGAAGCTCAACTCGCACTACCAGAACCTGGCCGGAGCTTCTGCCGGACACCTGACGCCCGCCGGCGGGCAGAGGGGCTTCGGCTCCTCGCCTCTGGGCGCCGGGAACCAGATCCTGGGCCCCTCCGGAGGGCTGGCCGGCGCCGGCATGGGCGTCGGCATCGCCATGGGCAACCAGGGCTCCAACAGCAGCGGGATTATCGACTTTGACCCCGTGGACGAGGAGGTCCTCATGTCCCTGGTGGTGGAGCTGGGGCTGGACCGCGCCAACGAGCTGCCCGAGCTCTGGTTGGGTCAGAACGAGTTTGACTTCATGGCGGACGTGCCGGCCGGGTGCTGAGCGACCACGACCCGAGCGGAGACGACCTTTTCTGCGTCGGCGATGCGAGCAAACAGACGGGACGCTGGGAGATCAGGAGGGCGGAGATGTTGGAGGACTTGGTTCAGCTCTGCTCTCTGTGGACAAAGACAAGACAAATACCCGCCGGCTTTGCTTTTCTTCCTTTTTCTTAATGGAGTTGTACTTTGCGGAAAAGAGAGAATTCCTTTGTTGCCAGTTTCAGGTAATCAGTGCGTTTATCCCTCTCGAGGAAAACCGACCTGAAGGCTCTTTTATCTTCTCTCTCTCGCTTTGATTTTGGTTTTTTTTCACATTCAAAGAAGGAAAGCAGAAACAAGGAGCCTTTGCTGTGAGACTCTGTGGCTCCTGTTTCCTCCGTCACTCCATCACGCCGGCTTAATGAAAACCAGCTGATTGACACATGAAGGGCTGGCGGGCGCCTGCTGGCCCCGCCCCTCAGAGTCCCGATGAGAGGACACACCTGTTGGCCTCCTCCGCCCGCCCGCCCGCCGCCCGTCCTCCCCGTCGGCGCCGCGGCCAAATGAAAATGGGATTTGTGCCTTTATGGGAGATTTTGAGACGACAAACACTACGTTTCCTGTTTTCTTAACGGACAATATTAGACGCAGGTCTCACGGGAACGCGGCTCCGGCCCCCCGGCTCCACAAAGACCCCGATTGTCTGAGAACTGGTTATCTCAACGTGCTTCTTTTTCTTTCTCTCTGTCTTTCTTTGAATTTAACTGAAGCAGTCGCATTCATACAACATGTTATTTAAGACAGCGGCTGATATCCATCAGGACTCCGGGACAAGGAGCTTCTATAGCTGCTCCTGCTCTTCCCCGCGTAATGAATTAGATCAAGGGACGAGGAGCCTTTTTCGGAGCCTCTGCGACGTGAATGGAGCAGATTGTGTCTTTGCGGCGCTGCGTTGCGGCCGCTGTCTTTGTGCTCATGCGATTTGCCCAAAGGTGCGCGGCAGAACAACCGCGCGCTGTGTTTCCTGACCTGCGGCGGGTCGACCTCGGCCCCGCGCTGAGCTCTCATCACACTTTGTGCGAGTAAACGGAGCGGATGAACACACACTTTGTGGTTTGGCTCAAAGATTCCGTTTTCTTGTTTTTGGGGGACGTTACTATCAGCCGGCGTCCACGCGCTGATAAGGGAGCGACTGTTGGCGCAGCTCGCAAAGCAGCCGTTGACCTTCGTCCTGGTGGTGTCCAGATGCTGAAACACCATCAAAGTTGGTTTGAAGGTGACAGCAGCTAGCATGGTAGCATGTTAGCATGTTAGCATCACCGAGCGTGTGTCAAACATTCGGACAGGAGTCGGGCTCACAGGCGCAGCGCCACCTACAGGAGAGTCGCGGTGAAGCTACGACCCACATCTGCTGCGGAAAGACAAGAACAAAGGCCTTTCACCAAGTGTGTCAATCATCTCCACCACCCACACACACACACACACACACACACACACACACACACACACCTGTATGGACATGGAGCAACACACTCAAACTAAAATACAAAGGGCACAACACACACTCACACACACACAGGGATGGTGTTACAGCTGCGAAACGAGAGCCATGAAACAGGCACTTGTTCAGTTACACACACACTGTGTATGTGTGTGTGTGTGTGTGTGTGTGTGAGTGTGAGGAGAGATAGCGACAAAGAGAGAGTAGATGCAAACGAATTTGCGAGTGTGAGGAGAATCAGTGAGGGAGGGAAAACACACGGGGGCAGCCATCATTTATTTAGATGTGGAAAAGGTCGTCTTACACACACACACACACACACACACACACACACACACACACACACACACACTCTTCATCACTTACTCACTTTCCTGAGCAGCACAGGTGAGCGAGTTATGAGGAGGAGGAAGGTTTCTGTCTGAGGAACAAGAAGGAGATGAAGATTCCTCTCAGATTTTTTGCTCTCAAAGTGGGTCCGAAAAACATTCCAGATGGCAGCGAGTGTGTGTGTGTGTGTGTGTGTGTTTTGTGTTCTTTTGCGGTGCAGCCACAATCCAAGCTGAGTGAATGTTATTTTTGCTGCCTGGTGGAGATGTTTGACTTGTCTGAGGGTCTCATTTCCTCTCTCCCCCCGACCTCCTGATATTGCAGATTAACCTCAGCCGCGACCTCAGCCGCGACCCCCCCCCCCACAACATAAATATGACCTAACTCACAGATATTTGGTTCCTGGTGACACAAATTCAGGATTCTTAAGCTCTTTCTCTTTTCAAACAAACATCTGACAATGTTCAGTCCAAAGTATTTGTTTGAACTCTTGAACTATTTGAAGTAGGTTTAATATTTCAGCTCAGACAAAACAAAAACAAATCAAAGACTAAATATTTTCTGTATCTTAACAAGACAATATCGCTTCCTATGTGTG
Organism: Mullus surmuletus; assembly: GCA_903171835.1. Lineage (NCBI taxonomy): Eukaryota > Metazoa > Chordata > Actinopteri > Syngnathiformes > Mullidae > Mullus > Mullus surmuletus. Next base: position 324,621 of record CAESWR010000953.1, read on the forward strand.
CGGCAGTTGATCCCAGGTGCATATTGGGTAATTACTGATCAACTCAAATCACTTGTATTTGGTAGAAAAAGGAAGAAAATCAGCCTTTTCTTGACGAATCATCGAGGTGAAAAGATCATTTTCTTTGTCACAACAGAATTTCTAGTTTTTTACAGTGTTTGATTTTGATTTTATGCTGCATTTGTTGTTTGGCTCAACTTTAAAGGACCAGTGTGGGGTTTTAAATGAACATGATCACAATCTGTCTTCACAACGTTTGGACTTTGTATGACAACATGGAGATTTTCTTTGAATGTAACTTTCTAAATATTTTTGACACACTCACAAAAATGTGTTGTTTTTTTCCCCTCATATCTCTTTCACGCCTGCATTCTGCAGCCTCACCACTGGGTGTCCCTGCATCCACTCACACTGGTCCTTTAAAGCCGTCAGAGGATGGCCTCTCCCGTCGCTCTGAGTGTTGGCGAGCTCTGCGAGGCGCAAACCCTCTGATTTACGGCCTCCACGCCGCCGCAGTCGTTTGGTTCTCACCTCAGCTGCCTCAGGGGGGGCTCGGGTGGCCTCGGGGGGCCGTGAAGAATGTTCCAGCACATCCAGGACGTGTGAAAACCTTGGCCAGAGGTCACGCTGTATCTGCGAAGGTCGCTGCTCGCCATTAATCACTCGTTTAACTGCACTGATTGATCCTGATCGTTTCAGACCTGCAGCTTCTGTCATCACTTCTTGCCGTTTCTTTTGTTTTTCTAACAATGAAAGGAATATTACTCAAAGATGATTGTTTTGTTTTTTATAAAAGCACTTTTTTTGCTCATCAGCTCTCACTTGTACATCTATATGAATATGTAAATGACTGAGATCATATTGAAAAAATGCTTGTATTTTTGTTACGGCGAGTTTGTTGGGGAAATAAAGAAGTTGATAACAAAGCTGGAGTTTGTTTTTCTTCACCACTTTGTAGAAAAGGTGGAAACATACTGTATGTTAAAAACGTATTGAGAATGTTCTGCACCAAAAGTTTCTTTATTAAGGGATTTTTCATTGTACATTGTACAATGTCTCCATCTAGTGGTAGAGAATGGTAAGTGCACCTTCACATGTTCAGCCTGTGTTCTGATCTGCTTGACTCTCTGCCTTGCTGTTGATTATCACCCATTTGTTCTAATCAACTGATCAGTTTCTTATTAACTGTCAGACTCGTGGAGTAAATCCAAAGCTACTCCTAGACTTACTGGTGTTTTTATTCAGATATTACATCAAAGAGCAGAAAGCAATGCACAATAAAATATCGAGATTACTAATTTCTGCCCTTAATTCTAAAAAACAACCAAAAATTGACTTTGCAGATGAATGGCGCCATCTAGTGGCGCTTTCACGGAATTCCATGGCTCCTCAGATGACCCCTGAGGCCCGAAGTGTCTGCAAACAGAACACCTCCATCGTTTCATTCATGCATGTATGCTGAAATCCCAGATCATCCGCAGACGTCAGAGAAAAATAATCAATAAAATGGGCAAGAAAAGAAAAATGTGTTTTAATTTTAAATTCCAAAGTCCAGATTTGTGCGCAGCTCCTGCAGCCTGGAGGAACCGAGGGCGGAACCAAGAGCAGGTCCATCAGAGCAAACACAGCTGGACTCTGGAGGAGGACGGAGACGCAAAGGCTTCAGGACAGTCTTGATACGTGTGAAATATGAACCTGAGTTTGTTGCATCTTTTCTTTGGACTCATGAGAGACAAAGACATGAGACGAACTCATGAGACGGGTTGTGCTTTGGTTTGAAATAGTCTTTTTAAGTTGTATACCTGTCATGTCAGAACGTCATGTTGATCTTAAACAACAAAAGTAAGAGAAATTCAAACAATAGATGTATATAAAGCAGTCCATGTCAACCAAACAATATAATGTATTGTATTGTAATGTAATAATGTAATATAAGATAATATCACTGTCAGTATGCAATGCAAGGAGACTTATTTAGAAAAACAAGAACCTTTGTGATGATATCAGTCGTTCAGAGTCTCTGTTTCGTGTTGAAATAACTTCATATACTCACACGAGTGGGATTTTCTCGGTTTTCTGTATTTACCGAATTTCCGCTGCGCTTTCCGTCCCGCGTGTCCCTCCCGCTCTGCCGTAGCGGCTCTTAAGCGTCACTAGCGGAAGAAGGGAGGTCCTTTTCCCCGCAGACTCCAACATGGTGAGCGCTCCCCTCCGCGACTCCTCTCCGACACAATCATCAAACATCGCTTTGGCGCGTCCACTCGACGCCCTCAAACACGTCGCACTTTATAAAAACACTTGTTATCGAACGTTCAGCGCACAAATTGCGGCCGAAACGTGCGTTTGTTGGCTTTTATCGGCGGATTGACTCGCACTTCGCCCTCGTTAGCGCGGCTAAGCTAGCGAGCTAGCTCCGCCATTAGCGCGGAGCCACGTTCCAGGAGCCCGCCAACGTGGCTTCTTTGGAGACGCATTTCGCGCCAAATCTGCTGTGGAAATGTGTGTTAATGGTCGTGGAAACGCGCGGCGGAGGTCCGGGGGCCGCCGGCGGCTGCCAGCGAGCGGCTCCGGCGGCCCCCGGTCCGTTAGCCGGTTAGCTCCGGCGGGCTAACCGGCCTCCGGCGCCGGTGGAAGCGGCTCTCTGTGCGGGCTGAGCGCTCCGTGCCTGACCGGCCCTTCTGTCTCCTCCTCATCCTCCTCTTCATCATCCTCATCCTCCTCTTCCTCCTCCGCAGGCAAGAGGACCGAAGAAGCACCTGAAGCGCGTCGCAGCGCCGAAGCACTGGATGCTGGACAAGCTGACCGGAGTGTTCGTAAGTCAGCGTCCGCCTCTCAGGGTCTTTCCTCGGGCTCAGAGTCCCGCTCACGATCAGGACGTGGATGTGATGCTGCTGCTGCCATGTTGTGTGTTGAGCTGCCAGAGGGTTTTTTTCTTGTCCACAATAACAGATAATAAGACTACAGATGCTTTAAGGTTCATCGGCTGATCTCAACACTGCAGAAATCTAAAGCTCTTAGTCTTGGCACTTCATAATCAGCTGATCACATCCATGTTCCAGGCTTGTGTCCGCTAACCCAGCTGTAGAGGCTCCAAGTCTGGAATACATCTGAATGTTCTTATGGATGGCAGGTTGTCTCTGCCCCGACATTAATCCCATGTCCTCGTCTCCCCCCCAGGCTCCTCGTCCCTCCACCGGTCCCCACAAGCTGAGGGAGTGCCTGCCCCTCATCATCTTCCTGAGGAACCGCCTCAAGTACGCCCTGACCGGCGATGAGGTGAAGAAGATCTGCATGCAGAGGTTCATCAAGATCGACGGCAAAGTGCGCACGGACATCACCTACCCAACTGGGTTCATGGGTCAGTGTGTGTGTGTGAGAGAGTGTGTGTGTGTGTGCGCGCATGCAAGAGTGTTAAGGAGCGATGATGACTTGTGGGTTTGATCACTGATGAAACTATATTACCATCCTCTAAGAAGTGCTGAGCTCCACCCAGAGTTTGTCCCACGTTTCTGATCAGAAGTTGTATTAATGTGATTTAAAGATGTGTCATGTGACTTCAGAAGCCTGTTTTGATCGGGTTTCCACTGAACAGCTTTGTCTTTTTGATCAACCTTGAGTGGATTTGCGTGTCGGCCCGTTCGGGGACACCTGTCATTGCTGCTTTGTTTGCTCCTTTCTCTATTGATGTAAAATGGAAACGTAGTCTCTGAGCAGCAGCAGGTTCCTCTGCACCTCCAACTGCCGGCAGCTTCTCTTCCAAATCCAGCAGAAGCCACAAATACACACACACAGGTTCACTGAGCTTTGCATGTGAAGTTTGATCCAGACTGGGTTTAATGTTATTGCTCATGTCACTGAGGTGACTGAATCTCTTTTCATACAGTGTGTTTGTGACGCGTCTGCATGGAGGAGGCAGGAGGCAGCTATGATTCAGTGTTTGTGTTCCGGGGATTTTAAAGCGCATTAGTTGTGGATTTAGAATTTTCTTTTTAAAAGTGTGTTGGGTTGTCAGCAGCTCAGTAGTTTTGTTTTTTTCTTTCTCAGATGTGATCAGCATCGAGAAGACCGGTGAGCACTTCCGCCTGATCTACGACGTGAAGGGGCGTTTCACCGTCCACCGTATCACTGCCGAGGAGGCCAAGGTGAGGTCACCCTGCAGACCTGTGTGTGTGTTGTGATGAGGAATACAAGTTGGATTTAACGCAGCAAGGGTGTGATCCATGTGTGCGAGGGTGTGTGACGTGTGCTCCTGCCTCCCACAGTACAAGCTGTGCAAGGTGAAGAAGATCATCATCGGCACCAAGGGGATCCCCCACCTGGTGACCCACGACGCCCGCACCATCCGCTACCCCGACCCGCTCATCAAGGTCAACGACACTGTCCGCATCGACCTTGACAGCGGCAAGATCACAGACTTCATCAAGTTTGACACCGGTGTGTTTGCGCTCTGCCGCCTCTCTCTGGCTGTGTGAGAACCGGGCTGACCTTTGACCCTGTGTGTGTGTCCTCAGGTAACCTGTGCATGGTGACTGGTGGCGCTAACTTGGGTCGTATCGGCGTGATCACCAACAGGGAGCGCCACCCCGGCTCCTTCGACGTGGTGCACGTCAAGGACAGCACCGGCAACAGCTTTGCTACCAGGCTGTCCAACATCTTTGTCATTGGCAAGGTGAGATACAGGCCACGCCCACCACCGCCACCGGGGGCGGAGCCGTGATGACTTTTTGGGTTTGATGAGCGATGAAAAAAACGCAACCGAATCCTCTAAGAAGTTCTGAGCTCCAACAGGCCGAGCGGGGAAATGCTGGGCCAGGTTTTACTAGATTGCAATTTCAATGACGAATAATAATAATAGTCGGCGACAACACGAAAGATTTTATGAGGAATTTACTTGCAAAATTTAAAAGTAAAATTGGGTTTAGAGCTTAATGATTAATGGTCTCGGAGTAAATTGATGCTTCCTGTATGTAGTTTTTATTTAATGAAGTTTAGGCATGTTGAATATAAAGGATGAAACGTCTGCAGTGTTTGTGCCACTTTAACATGTTACACGTTCGGACATGCTGACCTCTGACCTCCCGTTTCCAGGGCAACAAGCCGTGGGTGTCGATGCCCCGAGGAAAGGGAATCCGTCTGACCATTGCCGAGGAGAGAGACAAGAGGCTGGCCGCCAAGCAGGGCAGCAGCTAAGCCCCCCGCCGCGGCCCGGGCTGAACCCCCCCCCCAGCCCCCCCGGTTTGCAAATAAACTGTTATTACAAAAACACACAGCGACTCGGCCTCTGTTTTTCTGTTAGCACGTTAGCGTAGCTCTCCACCTCTCCATCCGCTCCCACCTCATCCCTCCATCCTTGCTGTGTTCTGACTCCAGCTCTCGTCCATATGGCGACCGCGGAGAAGCAGGCTGCTCAGCGCCATGGAAAAAAACACACACACACACACACACACACAGAGAGCAATCCCTCGTGACTTCCCTCACCAGCTCCACCTCCAACACATGACACTGTAGCAGCACCACACACACACACTCCCACAGTGGGGGTGTGTTCTGTGTCCAGTCCTGCTCCGCTGAGACGAGCAGCTCAGTAACCACGTTTCTTTTATTAAAATCCTCTTGTTTCCATACAGCGGGGGGGTTAACTGTTGCCATGGTAACAATCAAAACCCGTAAGGGAGAAATGAGAGAAGTTCGGTCTCTTCACAAAGTCAGCAGATGTCAGTCGGCACCATGACCTTTTCAAAACATTTGTCGAGTTTCCCGCAGCTGATGTGCGAAGAATCACGTGCGACGAGGAGGCAGATGTTCTCATCTCATTGTCTCCAGCGACGCTTCATACGATCAGCTGGTTTCTATCAGATCTAATGGGATCAGCGTGAAGAGCAAGCTGGGAGAAAAGAAAAGGCATCATCGCCACTCTGGGTAAACAAGATGGAACTGCTGAAGGCATCCAAGGGGGCGGAGCCACTGGCAAGAGCGTCCTTGTGACGACAACCTTGACCTCCAGAAAGCAGCAAGGTCACAGGGACAGTGGACTGTGAACCTGAGATGTCACATCTTTGTAAGTTTTTCCCTGTAAGTGTTGACCCTCTTATAAAAGATGAAGATTAGTCACACAAGAAACCCAAATACATGAATTTTGAGGTCACACATTTGACCTTTTGACTTGTATCATCTTGGTTGTCTCCCAAAGACCGTCAGACAGCTGGTTATGATTAGTCGCCTCAATGTGATTGACTGAGG
>CAESWR010000953.1:339458-341958 GCA_903171835.1 Mullus surmuletus
ATGTGTGTATATTTGAGGTGTGTGTGTGTGTGTGTGTGTGTGTGTGTGTGTGTGTGCGCGTGCTTAGGGTGTGTGTGGTCATTAGTTACCCGAAGGAGGATTAGGTGGAGGTGGAGCTTTTGGGGCCCCTGGGGGTTTCCATGGTCAGCGTGGTCATTAATTACGCAGAGAAGGAGCGATTTACGGGGAAAATGTGCCAAGAAAAGAGGAAATTTAGAAAAATGCCCAAAGCCCGCTGATACTGGAACCTCAGACTGGCCCGTGATGGCTCTCCCCCTCCAGATGTCCTCACAAGGATGGTTCCGAGGCACAGCTGGTCCTAACAAGTGGAGCTTTGTTAGAGCAGCGCACACACAGATCCACAATTCCCATTTTTTTCCACGACAATTCACATATTTGGGAATTACAGTTGGATTAATGATGTAGAAAAATGTCCTGTCATTTGATGTAGTGTTGCTAGGCACCGATCCACTCCCACGATGGGACCAAAAACGCCCGCCATGTTAGTTATGATGCCTTGTTTGACTAATTAATGCAGTTTAGTTGACTCCATTAGCTGAAGTCGTGGCCGAAGTATCACCCAGCCAGTGGGCGTGTCACAGTGACGAGGCCCAGCAGGGTGAGAGTGGGCGGAGCCTCTTGTCTGTAACCATATTAAAGCACTTTTTTGCAGTGAAGCGGGACGCTTCCCGGTTTTCCAGATGGCCGTGAAACGCCAGCACGCCGCCGCCAAACGGGACTCAGTCTTTGTCCCTTTATTTAAATCGCGTTTGGCTCCTGCCGCTGTGCTTTTTTTGGTCGGGCTCATTTCTATGGCAACCATCTGGAGCAGAGTACTTTTATGGCCTGTATTTTTTATTTTCTTCCTCCTTTTTTTGTGGCTTTGCCGCTTCTAGAGTCTCCTGCTGCGACCCCCATGTCTTTTTGTGATATCAGCACCTTTGTGTCAAAGCGTCTGCCAGACTCACTCGCGCACAGATCGTGAATGATAGAACAGAGCGCCGTGATGAAAATGGAGGAGGGAAGAGTCGGAAAGGAAGAGGGAGGGGGAGGAGACCGGAGGAGGGCAGATAAGAACGGAGGGAAATGATGGAGGGATGGGGAGATCAAAACCAGGGCTCAGAAGACACTTATGTAATATTGCCAACTTGAATTCCTCCCTTTGATCTTCTGCTTTGTCACTCCGGGTGCAAATTAAGTCTCAAACTTGACACCAGAACTCATCCTGATGGTCCAAAGTGCAGCTCTAACTGTTTTCTCATTTTTCAGGTCAGAGATTTGGGGGAATTCTTCTTTAGAACTTTTGAAAAATGTCAGTTTTTCACTTTTAAGAATGTTTTAAACTCCAACTGAAAGTATCACGGTTACACTTTGATGCAAGACAAATGATGCAGATTTGCAGGTGATCAATTTGATACCATTAGTTTCCTCTGCTTGTATATTTTATTGGAAATACATCTTTGGATACTTGACGTTCCATTAAATTTGGTCTTTTGTGTGACTGATGGTGAAAATGACAACAGGGTTTCATAGAGAGAGATAGAGAGAGAGAGAGAGTGTGTGTGTGTGTGTGTGTGTGTGTGTGTGTGTGTTTGTGTGTGTGTGTGTGAGGGAGAGAGCATGCAAAGATGTGTAATTTATCAGTGTTGTAATTCAGCTTGTTTTCTGTGGCACACGCACTCTCTCTCACACACACACACACGTACTGTCCGTTTCTCCGCTGCGAACATGTGGACAGTGTTTATATTCTTTCATAGAGAGCAGATCACTATCACAGAGGAATGAGAACAGGGAGAGGGGGGGGACGGGGGCCGGGGGGGCAGAGCGAAAAAATGTGACAGCTCAATGAACAAAATCTTTCAGCAAAATCCGACTGAGAAATGAGGGAAAGAATCTGTGTTTTTATTACGTTGCTCTGTTCTTCGGAGGATCCGGGCCAGTTTGAAGTGTGTGTTTGTGTGTGTGTGTGCAAATGGAGGCTCATTGTTGAAAGAGCAGACATAGACTCCACGATGGCAGCAGCATGTAAACAAAAGTGACAACACATACACACACTCCCACACGAGGGAAGATGGAGCGATAGCGCAGCCGTGTGTGTGTGTGTATATGTGTGTGTGTGTGTGTGTGTGTGTGTGTGGTTTGTGCAACCTCAGTGAACCCTATACACAAGTCTATACACACACGTACAAACTTAACGTACACAGTAAAATCTCAGCAGGTATTTTAAGCTTTAAAAAAAAAGAAAAGAAAAAGAAGTTAGCTGTGCTCATATCAGCAGGTTTGGTCAGCAGAGGGCAGCCTGTGCAGTAATAAGGAGAGTAGAAGAAGAAGTTTGTGAAAGTGGTGACAACATGCAAACTAATTAAACAAACTTGTGTGTATTGTTGCTTCTTTTCATAAATTAAGTAGTGGCGATATCATCTCTCCATCATGGCGTGTTTATGTGCATTGTGTGTGTGTGTGTATGTGTGTGTGTGTGTGGTGTGTGTCTGCTGTCTTT
>CAESWR010000953.1:346958-350886 GCA_903171835.1 Mullus surmuletus
CGTCTTTCCCCTTTAGCAGCGTCTCTGTCTTCTCTCAGCTGTTCATCAAAGCTTCTCTCTGCTGTCACAGCTTTTTATTTACTGCCAGTACCCCCCCCCCCACACACACACACACACACACACCCACACACACACCCTCCTCCTCCTCCCTGCCTGGTTTCATTCTGCAGATTGTTGAGTGATGACAGAACGCAGTTTGCCATCGACACACATAAACCTCCGGCGGGACCGAGGTGCCACGAAGGCCCGAAAAAAATAGTGTGTTTTTGAAAGAGACACCAAAAATCACACTGAAGCTGATGAAATGAAACGGCAAATCTGATTGGAGGAGGCGGCTTGTTCAGAGAGATTGGGAGGAGACAAGAGTGTCAGTACTGATCAGACTCTGTGACATCATCACAGGAACACAACCAAAACCAGTAACTGATGTGACAGAGAGCGAAAAAAGGCTGAGTAAAAGAAGGATAGAAGGGGGGAGAGATAACAGAGGAGAGGAGAGGACAAGTGTGGAGAAGATGAGAAGAATGGGGAAGAGGGAGAGAGAGACAGAGAAAGAGAAGACATAGAGAGTGGGTGGACGAAAAGAAGAGCGTTACTGTAGTACGATGCCGCCGTGGAGGAATGCATCATTCATCAGCCTCGCTATTAGCTGTGTGTGTGTATGTGTGTGAGTGTGTGTGTCTGTGTGTGTGCGTGTGTGTGTGTATGTGTGCATGCCTCGTGGTTTCTCTAACACACACAATGTCACAGCTGCTTCGAGTGTGCTGTTGTTGTTGCTCCTGCGACAGGTTTGGGGAATGCTGCCTGTCTTCTTGTTGGTGCGTGTGTGTGTCTGTGTGTGTGTGTGCGTGTGTGTGTGTGACAATGACAGACTTGTTTCTTGTTTACGTGCTCTGCCTGATGGTGCAGTTTTTGCGTCCTGCATTGTGTTTGGCACAAAGCCGGTGTTGGTCCATGTGAAGGTCGCACAATGTTTTAATGTGGAAAACTTTTCAGTGTCAAATTGAGCGAAAATGACTTCAAATTTCCGAGAGATGGAAAGTTCACGTCACACTGAGGATGAGATTAGATTAGATTAGATTAGATTAGATTAGATAACCCTAGATCAAAACATAAAATAAACCAAGACAAGACAAGACAACCAAGACGATCACATCATGTAAGCTGGAAGCATGTTTTAGATCTGGAGATTCAATTTAGTCATTTCCTTCCTTCCTCCTTTCCTTCCTTCCTTCCCTCCTCTCTTCCTTGTATGTTCTGTCATTTGTGTTTTATATTTCAAAGTCATTCCAGCTCCCTGCTCTTTCTCTCTCCCTCCCTCCCTTCTTTTAATTTCCCACTTTGTTTCTTTACTTTCCTTGCGTCCTTCCTTCCACCTTCCAATCCTCCCTAATTGGACTCCTGTCTCCTTCCCTTCTTCCCTACTTTTGTTTCCACTCTCAGCGTTTTTCCCCTCCTCCAGCGCGTTTCCCCTCTCCGTCACTCACTTCTTTCTTCTCTTCTTTACATCTTCTCGTCCTCGTTACCTGCTGCTGTTTGCCTTTCTGGCTTCCTTCCTCTGCGTCGCCGCCGCTTCTTCCTCTCGTCTTGTGTAATCGGCCTCACATGCCACTGTGTGTGTGTGTGTGTGTGTGTGTGTGCGCGCGTGCGTGTGTGTGTGCATCTCCGTCCAGCCTGAGTGTTTTGATGTAGCTGCCAGTCTGTTTCAGATGCAAATTATTTCAAGTGTGTCTCTTTCTTCTGTCATCCCTCGCTCCGTCCAGCTGCAACATGAAGGAGAGACAGAAAAAGAGAGAGAGAGAGAAAGAGAGACATAGACGGAGAGAGAGAGAGTGAGAGAGAGAGAGAGAGAGAGCATCCTTGTGTTTGAGAGGAGAGAAGCTGGATGGGATGTATGTTGCAGTGAACTCTTAAAGGAGCAGCCTGCACCACTCTCAGTGGCCTTTAGGGGGCAGCATTAGCATTAGCAATTAGCTACATACTCCAGCACTGCTTCTTCCGTGCATCATGGGAAAAATAGTTTATGTATAAAAAGAAAGGAAGGAAGAAAGCAAAAAAAACAAATAACAGTTTCTTCTGAAATTCCGGGTTCGATCGCAGCCAGCCGGATGCAGCCTTCTGATTGGACGCTCACAGCGTTTTCTCCCTGGCAACGGTTTTCTTTTCATGCTGAAGTGATTTGAAGCTGCTGGGGGGATTTTCAGAAAGTTGGCACCAAGTGACAGCATCGTCCTCTTTGGTTTCCTCCTCCGCTTCTCTCTCTCCCTCTCTCTCCCTCTCTCTCTCTCTATCTCGCTCTCTCTCTCTCTCTCTATCGCTCTCCGCCCTCGTTCTTTCATGCTGAGATTCTGTTTTTCTTTTTTGGCTTTTCCTCTCCACCTCTTTCTTCCTCCAGATTGTCCTCATCATCCAGCTCACTGTCTCGTTATCTATTTGACCTCCATCCCTGTGTCACATTTCTGATGTTTGGCGCCACGTGATTCAGGTACAAACGTTATTTTCACTAAATACGGATGACATTTTTTTCATCCATTTTTATTGCAATGCGTAAGAATTTGTAGGGAATTGGCTGACCTACAGGGGGCGCCATTTGCTTTATTTTGTGAAGTACCTGGAACACGAATGTCATCCTGTGATTATTTGACCAAAGACTTTGTTTGACAATAGTTGTTGTACCTGGAAACAAATTAACAAACCAAAAACCTGTAATTATATTTCACAAAAAATGTTAAAATATCCATTTTCAACTCAGATTTGATATTTAATCACTATTTTCTCTGTAAGTAGCAAGAAATCAGTTTTCTCATCCTTGTTGCAAGATTCTTATTCTTATTTTTAACATCTTGTTCAGTCTCTTATTTCTCTTCAAATTCAGCTGCTCACTTTGAATGTGTTTTCTCTTCTCTGGGCCACCAGGGGGCAGCAGAGATCAGTTGTCAGTGCAGAGTGTGTGTGTGTGTGTCTGTGTGTGTGTGTGTGTGTTTGTGAGATTCACTGTGGAACCATTTTTATTCCCATAACTTGTTTACTCCTTCACCTCTGCACCACCACTCTAATCCTCTTCTTCTTCTCCTCCTCTCTCTCTCTCTTCCTCTCTCTTTCTCTCTCGTTCGCCCTCATCCTCTGCTTCCTGCTTTGAAGATGCCTCTCCTCTCAGTGGGGAATATTTATATATCTCCCCCCCCATGCAGAATTTGAATGTTCCGGTGCAGGAAAAGGGGCTTCACAGCACTTTTTACGTTTATTTTGCTTATTCATGAAGGCGGCGAGGCTACAGCGCGGCTCTGGATTCGATTTTAATTGTCAGTTTTTGTTAAATTTTAGCAGAGTTTTATTTTTTTATTGAATAAGTGGCGCATCGAATTACTTGGATGACGAACTGTAGGTGCAATTATCTGACAAATTAATGTTTTTGCTTCTTTCATGAATGTGAGGCTTTTGAAAGTGTCCCTCGTCGGCTTCATACCGTCTCTTTTATTCCTTTTTTACTTTGAAGGCAAAAGCTAAAAAGCCACATTGAAAGGTGTCTGCTCTCACAATCACAGAATCACAGAATGTGTCTGTTCGGGTTTTTGATCTTGAGAATTTCAGAGCTCGAACTCTTCGTCCGCGTGTCGCCCCGACCGCCACTAGGTGGCGCTGCCAACGATGAAATAAAAGTCAAACTCGCTTCATCCGAGTTCATCTCCACCTCAGGAGATTCCTGGAGATGTGAGGGACGGAGGGCAGAAAAAGGACAAATAGAATAGAGAGAAGAAGGGAGGAATAGAGAGAGAGAGGGGATGGAGAGAAGCGTTCTTTCCACTCCTTTTAGGGATTACACTCTGCCTGCTCTCTGGCTTCATTATCTACTGTTGGATGGAGCTTTGGAAGACCACAACACAGTCAGGAGTGTGTGTGTGTGCATGCGTGCGTGTGTGTGTGTGTG
>CAESWR010000954.1:0-10997 GCA_903171835.1 Mullus surmuletus
AATCTGTCAGAGCGTTTCTCTGACTCCGACGCACGGATTCTGATGTCGGAGTGGCTGGACATGGAAACCGACGCGGAGGCTGCGTGGCCTGCCAGCTGAGCATTCATCTCCGTGGATGTGTGGCTTCCAGATGGAGATTCAGGGTCTCTTTTTATTATTGATTTTTATTTTTATTTTCCAGCGGCGTGGCTTCGGGTTGGTCAGTCCGCCGTACCGCCACTTTGATCCAAACTGGCGCGTCTCAGCGGTGATAAAATGCTTTGACTTTGGAGCGCACCTGGTATTTCCCCTCCTGACCTCCGTAAACTCTAAAGGAGCTGGGCGGAGTTTAATGAGCCCCTAATGGCCGGCAGGGGGCTTCGATTGCTTCGTTTCTCGTCTCCGTCAACATTTTTTTAAAGTCTTGCCCTTAAACGTCTCTAATGCTCTTCACTCCAGCGTGAAGCTCAGTCGGTAAATTACTGTTTTGTCGGCAGTGGAGGAGACAATAAGTGAGGGAACGCGTCAGGGCACGGCTACCATGTGATTTGCCTGCTGCCATGACGACGTGTGCACATCCGTGTCCTCGCTCCCTTTTTTTTTCCGGCTCCACGTTCTCATCCAAATGTGGTTTGCCTCTGCCGGGAAAAAAAGAGAAATGCCACAAATTGAGTTTACAAAACGGGAATCCACAAACCGAAGGGTGTCATCAGTCACGCCGACGGATTCTTCTGTAAAGCCAGTGGCGCCACCAGCTGGTCACAATTGTATTGCAGCATCTCAGATATGATGGTAATAATAGTAATAATCAATTGTTTTTTATTTATCGGTGCCTTTCAGACACTCAAGGTCACGTACAACAGAACATTAATAATAAAACTGAACAAGCAATACAACCATAATTAAATAGAAGTAAAAAATACTATAAGAACCATAAGAATACAGAGACATAAAATACACAAAGTGCTGAAACAGGTTAAAATTCAACAAGTTGTCATTCCTGGACAGAGTTTCTCTCGTTTCCTCAAGGTTTTAGTTTTTTAGGTTTTTTTGTGAAGACTCAACAACTTGAGACACTCAACACCGGGCACAAAACGCAGTTCAGATCTTTAAAAAGGGAAGAAAAGACCTGAGGTTCTTTGATTGTGGGTGGTTTATCAAAAACTTGTCATTATGGATGTTGTTCTGCCTCGCTCCCTTCGCTGACATCATCCCCTAACTGGCCGCGTTTCCTCGTCGCGCCGCAGCGACGATCGCCCAGAGAAAACGAGACGCACTCGAGCTGCCGGAGATGAAATGCAGCCGGCGCAGTGAGGAGGGGCCTGCAGACCAGAAGGCCTGGCAGCGTCTGTGTGCTCCGTCATGTGTGGAAAACTGGCTCCTCGCCAGCCCACTTTCTCCCCGCTCTCTCCCTCGCTCTTTTTGCTCACCTCTGTGATTCTAATTCGACATGCTCGACTGGTTCGCTAAGAATGCAGGGCGACCGCGTGGCGCTCGTTGGTCCTGCTGTCGCCCCTTCATGCTAAAAGTAGCTTGGCGGCCTTTGAAAATCGGCTTTGGGAGCATCTCAGATCTTCATCTAAACTTGATTCTTACCAAATAAACACTGTGATACATTGCAAAATATGTTTCTCTTCTTCTGAAAGGCTATAAAATGACGGAAATCCACCTTTGTTCTCTCTGCAGCGAAGACTACAAGTCCCACTTCCCCAACCGGAACCTGCAGGCCTTCAGCACGCGCCCCCTCCTGGTGCAGCCGTGCCACTACGCCGGCGACCCGGAGTGGGTGAGCGACACGGAGACGTCCACGCTGTGGGACGACGACTCGGTGCGCACCGACTGGCGAGGTTCCCACAAGACTCTGAAAGGGGCGGGGCCGCCGCCCGAGATCCTGTCCGCCGCCTACAGGGATGAACTTTAGCACGGCCGCAGACGGAGGCCGCAGACGGAGGCCGCTGACCCCGGCGCAGCGGGGTCAAAAGGCCACGGGGTCAGAAAGAGCCAGATGTCAGGAAGGGAAAAGGACTCTCAGACGTTTTTTTTTTTGTTTTTTGTTTTTTTTTTGTATCAGGCCGTTGGGTGTCAGGCGGCCGGCGCGTTCACAGCCCTTCAAACCAGACTGATTGATGCGGGCGGCGCTGGTGGTGCTAATATTCAGGGGAATTCAAATAAGGGACGGTGTGTATTGAGACAGGTGGTGTTTTGCCACTTTTACAGATGTCTTAGCAATTCAGATGCTTGAACTTGCACAACTGATTTTTCTCAAGAAGAATCCGCCTTTTTTAACTTTTATTTTTAAACCTTTTTTCCTTTTTTTTATATAACATTTCTACAGTTTTGGTGTATATATGTGTGTGTGGCTCGTGTGAGCAGCATCTCTGGTTGAATGAGGAGTGAACATTTTTTTTACGCTGGCATGTTTATAATGTTTCTCGCGTTATTTCTCATTGGCAACTCCGAGACGACCCTCGCTGATGTTTGTACCTCGTGTGTGAGACTGTGTCGTTGTTCCAGGAAGAGTTTCATCAGTGAAACTAACACGCTGAATGTGCATTTTGAAAAAATTCAATTTTATTGGAAGTAAACCAAACATTTGACAATCACCAATAGTTCAAGATGAGAGAAGCTGTGAGCTCCACCTTGTGGCAGTGTAAGACAATCACTTTTTTGCAGACACACTTCTGGTGATGTAACAAAATGCCTTGACTTACTTTTTGTAGCAAAACCAGCATCATTTTCAGTAATGGACACCTTCTCTCTGTGACATTTCCCATCCGATCTTCTGAACTCATGCAATTTCATTCATTGCAATTTTTTCATCAACCGCTTGTCTTGTATAATTTATTTGTTGAGTCTTAACTGATGACAGCACATTGTAAAACCCTTTCTGTGTATAGATCTTTGTCAGCAATAGTTTTGTAATATGACGGGATTTTCTGACGGCAAAATTCTGAATTAAAGTGTGTTTATTTTATTTGTCTGCCATTTCCTGAGTGGGAGACAGTGTGATCAGATTGCACTGATGCAAAGTGGCCACAAGAGGGTAGAATATTCATTATGCAATCCCAAGATGAGTCACTTCTCTTTTTGTCAATTAAAACCTAAGGGGTCTTTTTTTTTCAGAGTGTTTTCGATTTTATTTTTTCAATTTGAGGAAACGACGCATCATCGCCAGACATCTCAATCAATGGCGTTTTCCCAATTGCTGCATTTTATCTGAACATTTGACATATTTTGTCTGTTCGGATTGCCACAATTATTTGTAATGGCCTGCTTTATGTGCTCTCTTGCATAAACTAGTCACACCAGCAGCTGCTGGCACATGCAGAAGCCTATCAGGTATATTTGACCTAATTCCGCCTCGAGCCTAGAACACAGTATCTGACTTGGGAGTCGAAGTATATTATCTCTCAGAACATGCAACGTATGTGAATGTGCAGAAAGTTGCAGAAAGTTGACTATCTCCCGCCCCTCCATTCAGCTGCCGTCCTGCTCTGGGCTGTATGAACTGGAGAGAACCTCCCTGCACAGGAGGGAACCTGAGCTCGGCGCCTGATTGGCCGAGGGGGCGGAGGTGGGGACTCCTGAGGTCAGATAGTAACAGCCAGTGTCTCAGGGCAACACGGTGTAAGGTTTCATAATGTTAGACGATCAGCAGGGCTGTTTTGTTTGTTTCCTCCTGGGCTACAGGATGTGTGTTTTACACTCATCCACACACATTACACAGGGTTCTATGTTGCTCTGCTGCTCCACTTCTGCTCGGTTTAACTGCACCTGCTTCCCTTATGCTCTCCCCAACCCCCTCCACCAACACACACAGATTTATCCGGGGTTTAGATTGATATTTGGCTATAAAATCCCTGTAAAGCTGTGTAAATGCATCTAAAAACTACAGTTTGGAAGACTCGGGGGAGGTTACCGCACCACCTACAGGCCCTGCTGGCCCTTCTCTTTAATATAATGGGATATTTTTGATAGTATTGTTTCGTGATTTGTCCCATTTTGATAAAGTGACACACTGACACCGCCGTGGCCTCATTTCATAGACCTTCTCCATCTGGCGCCCACATTGCTCACATGCTTGTACAGTTGAACAGTAAGACTTTATGGGTGAGCACCTGAAGCTGGACTCATATGTGGAGTTCAAGGGAAAGTTAAGGGGGAATTAAAAGCTGCATCAAATGGCCAATTGAAAGTGTTTACAACATGTAAATATGTGGGAAAATTTTAATTAAAAAAAAAAAAAATCTAAAATTGAGTTCTGTTTTCAAATATATATATTAACTTTATTAACTAATCAATTTTGCATTCTGCTTGTGGAAGACTGAGCAGCAACGGTGTAAAAAAAAAAAGTCAATAAATTGCCAATATTATAGAATTTTACTGGAGTATATTCATGTATATTAACTAATTACATGATTAAATTGCGTAAATAATAGGTTGTAATTTGATTTTTGAACTACCTTAAATTTCCCCTTATCTTAGGAGCGTCCAGCGTGAGTCTGACTTCCTGTGCGGCTGCGCACTGCGCGCCGCGCGCTGCGTGGGAGGGGTCCGGGGTCCGGGGGGCGAGGGGAGGGGCGACGCAGCGGAGACGCAGCACAAGTCTGACAGCAGCGGAACCCGGGCTCTCGCTCCCTCGAACCCTCTCGGCTCTACCGGCCATTTTCCCGCGGTTCCTTCCCTCCGCAGCTGCGCCTCTTCGGTTCCTCGCCCGTGGACGTGAGAGCGGCTGTAAGTTTGCATGTGTGTGTGTGTGCGCGAGTGTAAGATGAAGGCTTCACACACACTCTCAGCCATTTGTGCCACGTTACTCCACGCAGAACTGCTTTCTTGTTGACATGCACTGGCGAAACATCTCGCATCTCGGACCCACGCGTGTTTATTCTGCAGCTGCTTCTTTAAAACCCGCAGAAAGTTTGCGCAGAATGTCTTTCAGAAGTTGCATAAGTGTGCGCTTGAAGTCCACGGTGAGTGTTATGCAGCCCAAAAAACTATTAACAGTGGAGTCCTGCAGGGAGTGTGTGTGCGCGTGTGTGTGTGTGTGTGAGTTGCACCAGCTGACTGTTATTAGTTTGATATTAAGGTGGAGGAGCAGCAGACGCCCACGTGACCTGACCCTCAGTGAACCCCCCGCTCACATTTAGAACCAATGCTCGCTGACTGCGTCGGTTGTCACACTCGACTATTTTGACACCGTGGACTTTGGTCGCGGCGCTGGTTTGCGCCTGAACCCACGCGTGTAGAAATCCGAGGTGTGTTTACCGACACAAACAGAACCCAGCGGGACACTTTGTTGCATGATGGTGACCCTGAATGCAACATTGCATTCCATGCAGTGTAAAGGCATGTTTGATTGGATTACAGGGGCGGTTCTAGTCTGTAAGGGGCCCTGGGCTGGACCCTCCACCCTCCACCCTTGACTCGTAGAAGAAAGCTTCCATGAGTACATTTCATCAACTTAATTTCATAGATTGGCGAGAATGCAACCTCCTAAAATTGTAAAACGAGAATACAAACGTGTTAATCTGGGTTCTGTTGGTGCAGAGGCTTAAGTAGTGTGATTACAAACACCTGTGTGAGTATTAGAAGGGGTGTTCGGCTACAGCTACCGATGTTGCAGCCTCGAGTATTGACCGATATCGATCCAATATGATATCAGCACGAATCATACATACTTTTATTGCTTATTTTGTACTATGGAATAGAAAAGGCTTGATCAAGTGACATTACTCAAACGGGCCGATATAATCCGATACTTGCTTTTTTGCTGATATCAGGCCGATATCAGCATCGGATTGGAACACCCCTATTCATATCATAGACTGGCGAGTATGCAACCTCCTAAAATTGTAAAACGACAATACAAACGTGTTAATCTGGGTTCTGTTGGTGCAGAGGCTTGAGTAGTGTGATTACAAACACCTGTGTGAGTATGAGAAGGGCTGTCCTGCTACAACTACCGATGCCTCGAGTATTGACCGATATGGATATCGATCCAATATGAATCATGTGTACTTTTATTGCTTATTCTGTACTATGGAATAGAAAAGGCTTGATCAAGTGACATTACTCAAACGGGCCGATATAATCCGATACTTGTTTTTTTGCTGATATCAGGCCGATATCAGCATCGGATTGGGACACCCCTATTCATATCATAGGTTGGCAAGTATGCAACCTCCTAAAATGTTAAAGTTATACACAAACATGTTAATGTTCCGTGGGTGCAGAGGTTTAATTAATGTGATTGGAAACACCTGTGTGTGTGAAAGAGATGTTTGAGAGAAAACTTTGTGTGATATCGATGATACCCTCCCTCTCTTAGCCCCTACATGTTACGTTGCCCTGCTAATGTTGTAATCCTGGGCTCTTCCGTCCATCCCAGGGGCCATGGCCTTCCTCGGCAGCACAGTTCGGCGGCTGGCGTCGGCTCTGCGATCTCCCCTCCCGCCCCTGTGCCGGACCAGCGCCCGCTCCTACAGCTCGGAGCACACCAAGGAGAAAAACGTCCCCTACGAGAAGACGCTCAAGCAGGCCGACGGGACCTCGGCCGGGCCGACCAAACCGTTACCGAGGTGAACTTCCTGTTGTTAGCGATGGACGAGGGCTGTGAAAAGTCGCATCGACCTCGTGCTGCTTTTGCAAAGTGGGAGTCTGAGACCCGCCTGTGTTTCGCCCTCCGCCCGCCCTTCAGATCGGCGGACGTGGTGGTGATCGGAGGAGGCAGTCTGGGCTGTCAGACCGTCTACCACCTGGCTAAGATGGGGCTGACCAACGTGGTTCTGCTGGAGAGGGACCGGCTGACTGCTGGCACCACCTGGCACACGGCAGGTAATGATCTGTGCAGCGTGGGGGCTTTAGTCTGTGGATCTAAGATAACTATAAGTAAGATGAGGGGTGTCCCACTCCGACATTGATATTGGATAATGGTCCGATAACGAGTATTATATCGGCCTGCATTGAAAATCTCTGATATAAGCACTCCGATGAAGGCAGTCCATTCCAGACTCCGCACTTCTATGTAGAATATTCTTATGTTTCAGGTTAAAATGTATGCAACCCAATGGTTAATAATAAATGGGTCAGTTTTCCTCATAGCTACTGTTGCTGACTATTGTTCTCTGTTTGAGTAATATCACTTGATCAAGCCTTTTCTAACATTCCATACTACAAAATAAGTCATGAAAGAGAGTTTTAAAAAGTATGAGCTAATCAGGCATTTAGTTTTACTCCGTAAGTGTTAATATGCACCCAAGAAAGCAGGGCTTTCAGGCCTGTCTGGTTTTCAGTAATTGCATGTAGACACCCTAGCGAGACCAGAATGGATCTAAAGGACTCCAAACATGGTCGGACCAGCCCTAACGCACCCAGGGGGCAAAACCGTCAGTCGGTTTACGTGTAGACGATTGCTTTGGTCTGTGACGTCAAAGGTCAACCAGTTAGATCCCAACAATAACACCACCAGTGATGTCACCAGTGAATCGGACTGGGCATGTAAGACTTGACAGACTGGTTCAATGCCTTGAGTGCCTGGTGTAAACGCCCCGTCGGTCCATCCAGGCCTGCTGTGGCAGCTCCGCCCCAGCGACGTGGAGGTGGAGCTCCTGGCCCACACCAGGAACGTCATCAGCAAAGACCTGGAGGAAGAGACGGGCCTCCACACGGGCTGGATCCAGAATGGAGGGCTCTTCATCGCCTCCAACAAGCAGAGACTGGACGAGTACAAGCGCCTCATGTCGGTAGGAATCCAGATTTCTTGGTTCTCCAGGTTCCTTTGTGTTCAAGCCAGTTTTTACCACAAGAAACGGCTCTTCTGTGGTTTAAAGGGCTTGTTTATATTTGAGGCATAATTGTGCAACGTGTGGAGGTGTGTTTTTGTTTACCTCCATTAGATTTGCTTCAGAAGATAAGTTGACCTTTTTAGGGTTCTTCCCCTTGGCAGCTGCGCCAAGGAGGTTTTTGATTTGTCACCCGGAAAGAAAACAAAGACGAGCATGAAAGAAAAAAAAATCTTGACAGTTCTTTGACGCAGGGGAAAGGATGATGCATGGCTCATCTTTTTTGTAAACGAGTGAACCCTCCCGGGCCGCCGCCGTAAAACATCTCTTCTGTCCCTCTGGCAGCTGGGGAAGGTTTACGGTATCGAGTCCCACGTCCTGTCGCCCGCCGAGACCAAGGACCTGTACCCCCTGATGAATGTGGACGACCTGTACGGGACCCTCTATGTGCCAAAGGACGGCACCATGGACCCGGCGGGGACCTGCACCACGCTGACCAGAGCCGCCTCGGCCCGGGGAGCCACGGTAACCAACACGAGCAGTTAATCGCAATTAATATATGCTATCTATATGTTGCTAAGTTACTTTTTGAACAAATTCTTTCTCTTTAAATTGGATTTTGTGTTTTTTTGTACAGCAGACAAGATTAAATAGAGTGAAAGCAGCAACTTCCAATTAGGAGCAATTTAAGAATCGGCTCGGGTTTGCGTTTCCGCACATGCAGTTCTCTGTTCAAATCCAATAAAGTTGCATAAACGCCCTCACCAACATACTTTGACTGCGTTAACACAGATTTGCTCAAAGATCTGCCTCTCCGTCCGTCAAAGCTGGTCCAAAGTCAGCAGGTAAAAATAGCAGCCTTATCAAAAGGAGCGAGTACAGCACAGATTAGTGTGTCGCACCTCTTTGTACAGGTGGACGTTAATCGCCGTTTTCATGGCGGCGCCGACACAGTGGCAGCGAGGGAGTTGGCGATTGCGAAACGCCAGCATGTGCTCGGTTATAATGTTAATATCGCCGCGCCGATGTCCCGCAGGTGATAGAGAACTGCCCCGTCACCGGCATCCAGGTGCGCGAGGACGACCTCGGGGTGAAGAGGGTGAAGGCGGTGGAGACGTCCCACGGGACCATCGAGACGCCGTGTGTGGTCAACTGTGCAGGTCAGAGCTTGACATGGCAAACACAAGTAGGGGTGTCCTGATACAACTCTGTCACTTACGATGCGATATTGCAGAGTATTGGCAGATACCGATATCGAATACGATACGATATCAGCACGAATCATTCATACTTTTATTTTGTAGTATGGAATGTTGGGAAAGGCTTCATCAAGTGATATTACTCAAACAGAACAATAGTCAGCAACAGAAGCTATGAGGAAAACTGACCCGTTTATTATTAACCAATGGGTTACATACATTTTAGCCTTAAACATAAAAATATTCTACAATCGAATAAAAGGATAAATCCGAAGACCCTGAAAAAAATAGCCTCAAAAGCTTATCTTGGAGATTTTAGATGCAGACCGATATAATCTAATCCGATATATTTTTGCTGATATCGGACTGATATCTGATATCAGTATTGGATCAGTACACCCCTAAACAAAAGAGAAGAAAATCAAGATGCAGCTGACCATTTTAACCTGGATGACGCAGCCGTTTTGCCTCCAATTACATTCATTCACATTTCTCTGTGCGTGTGTGTGTGCGTGCGTGTGTGTGTGTGTGTGTGATGCAGGAGTGTGGGCCACCAAGCTGGGAGACATGGCCGGAGTGAAGGTGCCCCTCATTGCAATGCATCACGCCTACGTGGTGACAGAGAGAATCGAAGGCATTCAGGTGGGGCCAGTGCACTGAGACCCCCCCACCCCCCCCCACTCCACTACCCCTCCATCCTGCTGCAGATCTGAAAATGTACTGCTGCAGTTGGACTTTGAGCTTGTTTAGAGCGTTTTGAAGCGTGTGCATTCTCTGTGTCCGTTGCGAAAAAACACAAACACAACCCCCCCACCCCCACAAACACCCACAGTGCATCAAAGCTAACAAACCAAACCTCGCATGTGAACCTTTAACCGTCACAGCAGAGGTGGGATAGAAAATCTGAACCCAAGTCGGAGCCGTTCTTGCCAATCCTTTCTTCTAAATCTGTTTTTTCCGGCTCACTTGTCTGTCAATGCTATTAATCAGCTGATTTGTCCTTTTTAAGTCCTCTTGAATACTCAAAAGGCTCCAAAAAGTCTAATTTTCTTGGCATATTTCAGTCCCAGTGGAGGCAGCGATGCGCTCCTCTGCCTGTATTGAGGTTAAATGACCAGCAGGGGGCACTGTGACCATTTTGCAGTAAAACCCCAGTCAGGTTCCAGCCAGTGCCACAGGAGTGTTTGTGCATTCAGGCTGGTGTGCACATATGCGAGGCGGCTTTTCGCACACGATCCACTGTAACTCTGGGGTTTTTTTTTCTGTGTGCGTTCAGATTTAGTTTGTGGACACACACTCATCCTGTGGGTTTGTTGTTTTTTTGTTTGTTTTTTAAGACAGACTGTCAGAGCTTGTCAAGTGATTCGCAGCCTTAAGAGCCTCTTAAGCAGCATTACGGCACCATCAGCCCACACATGAAAAACTCGCAGATGCCATCAGGAAATCTGCTCCCACCAGACTGTGCGAGTCGTCAGGTCAAACATGACCCCCCCCCCACACACACACACACCCCCTGAGTTCAAGGAGACATGTTTTTTTCCCCCCCCTGCTTTGAAGTGAAAGCCCGCTGTGTTTTCTGATACTAATCCCGCACAACGCTCCATATTGATCACACGGAGCGAGTTATCAGACTGTGGAGAGACGCAAAGAGCAGCTTGCCTTTTGTTATGTGTAGCGAGCGCTCTCTCAAATGTCAGCTTGTTCACTGGTATTTTAGCTTCGGACCCAGAAAGCCAATCGACTCCGGAATTGGGGGGGGGGGGTGCACACATCACAAATGAATGGAAAGGACATTACATGTTTGTGCAGCTATTTGTCAGGTCTTCCTCCACACATTTGGCACAATAAGAGCCAATCAGCCTTGCTCGATGTAACGGCAGCGCTGGTAAAACATGTATAGAAAGGCTTTGAAATGCTCTAAACCCTCCGAGGAGCATCACGTTCATGAATATTGAGCGCCTTTTGCTGCCAATCGAGGAAAACAGCAGCTGCAGTCACCGATGTCGCTGCGTTTGACACCTCGAAACCCTCCAGACAG
>CAESWR010000955.1:0-18838 GCA_903171835.1 Mullus surmuletus
TTGTGGTTGGAGGTCGTGCAGTTGTGGATCTGCTAGTAGTAGTTTGCTCACCAGTTGTGCTTTGGGGTGGTGCACTTGGTGTAGCAGTAGACCTGGTTGTTGTAGTTGGCTCACCAGTTGTGCTGGGGGGAGGTGCAGTTGGTGTGGCTGTAGATGTGGTAGTTGCGGTTGGGCCACCAGTTGGGCTAGGAGGTGGTGCAGTTGGTGTGACTGTAGACCTGGTCGTTGTAGTTGGCTCACCAGTTGTGGTTGGAGGTTGTGTGACTATAGAGCTGGTTGTTGTAGTTGGCTCACGAGTTGTGGTTGGAGGTGGTGCAGTTGTGGATCTGCTAGTTGTAGTTGGCTCACCAGTTGTGCTTGGGGGGGGTGCAGTTGGTGTGACTGTAGATCTGGATGTTGTAGTTGGCTGACCAGTTGTGGTTGGATGTGGTGCAGTTGATGTGGCTGTAGAACTTGTAGTCGTAGTTGGCTCACCAGTTGTGCTGGGGGATGGTGCTGTTGGTGTCACCGTGGATCTGCTAGTTGTAATTGGCTCACCAGTTGTGGTTGGAGGTGGTGCAGTTGGTGTGACTGTAGACCTGGTCATTGTAGTTGGCTCACCAGTTGTGGTTGGAGGTGGTGTGACTGTAGAGCTGGTTGTTGTAGTTGGCTTACCAGTTGTGGTTGAAGCTGATGTGACTGTAGAGTTGGTTGTTGTGATTGGCTCACGAGTTGTGGTTGGAGGTCGTGCAGTTGTGGAACTGCTAGTAGTAGTTTGCTCACCAGTTGTGCTTTGGGGTGGAGCACTTGGTGTAGCTGTAGACCTGGTTGTTGTAGTTGGCTCACCAGTTGTGCTGGGGGGAGGTGCAGTTGGTGTGGCTGTAGATGTGGTAGTTGTGGTTGGGCCACCAGTTGGGCTAGGAGGTGGTGCAGTGGGTGTGGCTGTAGATATAGTTGTGGTGGTTGGCTCACCAGTAGTAGTTAGAGGTGGTGCAGTTGGTGTGGCAGTAGATCTAGTTGTTGTGATTGCCGCACTAGTTGTGGTTGGATGTGGTGCAGTTGATGTGGCTGTAGATCTGGTAGTGCTGGTTGGCTCAGCAGTTGTGGTGGGGGTCGGTGCAGTTGGTGTGACGGTGGATCTGCTAGTTGTAATTTTCCCACCAGTTGTGGTTGGAGGTGGTGCAGTTGGTGTGACTGTAGATCTGGATGTTGTAGTTGGCTCACCTGTTGTGGTTGGAGGTGGTGTGACTGTAGACCTGGTTGTTGTTATAGGCTCACGAGTCGTGGTTGGAGGTAGTGCAGTTGTAGATGTGGTAGTTGGCTCACCAGTTGTGCTGGTCGCTGGTGCAGTTGGTGTGGCTGGAGATGTGCTAGTTGTTATTTGCACACCAGTAGAGGTTGGAGGAGTTGCAGCTGGTGTTGATGTAGATCCAGTAGTTGTGGTTGGCTCACCAGTGTTGATGACAGGAGTTGTAGTTGGTGTGGATGTAGATTGAGCAGTTGTGCTTGGCACACCAGTTGTGGTCGGAGGAGGAGCAGTTGGTGATGTTGTTGATTTTGTGGTCGTGGTAGGCTGTTGGGTTGAAGTTGGAGGCAGTGTAGTTGAGAGCAGTGTTGACCTTGTGGTTGTAGTCGGCCCCGTTGTTGAAGGGGTATTTGTAGTTGTCGTGGTTGTATTTTGACATGTATCAACTTCACAACAAACTCTAATTTGATAGTTAAAGCATTTTCTAGGGGGTCTCCACTGATCCTTTTTCCAACATTGTAAACCAATTCCTAGATCACAGCTTACTACTTGCTTAGTGTCACTGACAAAGTCATTGAAATCCATATGAGGAGCACGAGTAGACCTGCATTCAATTTCTTCAGGTTTTTCACATATTTCTTTTCCACTATTTATGATGTTCTCATATGTTTCCAAGTCATTACCATCATGTGTTGCGTTATGCACATCAAACCACTCTGACCACTCACACTTGGTAACGCATGGAGTTGTAGATGAAATTATAGCTGTTGTTGAGGTAGATTCCATGGATTTGGTAGTTGTGGTTGGCACACCAGTTGTGGCTGGAGGAGATGTAGGTGGTGTGACTGTAGATTTGGTTGTTTGGATTTGCTCACCAGTTGTGGTTGAAGGTGGTGCAGTTGGTGTGGATGTAGACCTGGTAATAGTAGTTGGCTCACCATTTGTGGGTGAAGGAGATGAAGTTGGTGTGGTTGTAGATCCAATAGTTATGATGGGCTCACCAGTTGTGCTGGGAGATGGTGGAGTTGGTGTGCTCGGAGATTGTGGAGTTGGTGTGCTTGGAGGTGTGGTAGTTGTAGTCAGCTTACCAGTCGTGGTTGGAGGTGGTGCAGTTGGTGTGGCTGTAGATCTGGTTGTTGTAGTTGGCTCAGCAGTTGTGGTTGAAGGTGGTGCAGTTGGTGTGACTGTAGATCTGGTAGTTGTGGTTGGCTCAGCAGTTGTGGTTGAAGGTGGTGCAGTTGGTGTGGCTGTAGATCTGGTAGTGCTGGTTGGCTCAGCAGTTGTGGTGGGGGTCGGTGCAATTGATGTGGCTGTAGATCTGCTAGTTGTAATTGGTTCACCAGTTGTAGTTGGAGTAGGTGCAGTTGGTGTGGCTGTAGACCTGGTCGTTGTAGTTGGCTCACCAGTTGTAGTTGGCTCACCAGTTGTAGTTGGAGGTGGTGCAGTTGGTGTGGCTGTAGACCTGGTAGTTGTAGTTAGCTCATCAGTTATGCTGGGGTGCGGTGCAGTTGGTGTTGCTGTCGATCTGCTAGTTGTGGATGGGCCACCAGTTGGGCTAGGAGGTGGTGCAGTTGGTGTGGCTGGAGATCTGCTAGTTGTTATTTGCTCACCAGTAGAGGTTGGAAGAGTTGCAGCTGATGTTGATGTAGATCCAGTAGTTGTCGTTGGCTCACCAGTGATGATGACAGGAGTTGTAGTTGGTGTGGATGTAGATTTAGCAGTTGTGCTTGGCACACCAGTTGTAGTCGGAGGAGGAGCAGTTGGTGATGTTGTTGATTTTGTGGTCAAAGTCGGCTGTTGGGTTGAAGTTGGAGGCAGTGTAGTTGAGAGCAGTGATGACCTTGTCGTTGTGGTCGGCCCCGTTGTTGAAAGGGTATTTGTAGTTGTCGTGGTTATATTTTGACATGTATCAACTTCACAACAAACTCTAATTTGATAGTTAAAGCATTTTCTAGGGGGTCTCCACTGATCCTTTTTCCAACATTGTAAACCAATTCCTAGATCACAGCTTACTACTTGCTTAGTGTCACTGACAAAGTCATTGAAATCCATATGAGGAGCACGAGTAGACCTGCATTCAATTTCTTCAGGTTTTTCACATATTTCTTTTCCACTATTTATGATGTTCTCATATGTTTCCAAGTCATTACCATCATGTGTTGCGTTATGCACATCAAACCACTCTGACCACTCACACTTGGTAACGCATGGAGTTGTAGATGAAATTATAGCTGTTGTTGAGGTAGATTCCATGGATTTGGTAGTTGTGGTGGGCACACCAGTTGTGGGTGGAGGAGATGAAGTTGGTGTGGTTGTAGATCCAATAGTTATGATGGGCTCACCAGTTGTGCTAGGAGATGGTGGAGTTGGTGTGGTTGAAGGTGGTGCAGTTGGTGTGGCTGTAGATCTGGTAGTTGTGGTTGGCTCAGCAGTTGTGGTTGAAGGTGGTGCAGTTGGTGTGGCTGTAGATCTGGTAGTTGTGGTTGGCTCAGCAGTTGTGGTTGAAGGTGGTGCAGTTGGTGTGGCTGTAGATCTGGTAGTGCTGGTTGGCTCAGCAGTTGTGGTTGGCCTTTGCTCTGTTTGTGTATTTGGAGGTTGTGTTGTAGGTGGGGTTGTGAATGTTGTGGTTGCTATTTGCCCTGTAGTTTCGGTAAAAGGAGGTTCAGTTGCCGTGGAACTGACTATTATCGGTGTGGTTGAGGGAGTTGCAGTAGAGCAGGGTTCATCTCCAAATATCACTGTTGCATTAATGCAGATCGCATAGTAGCACATTCCCAAGTTGTCAGTCACATTGTAAATAACGTCATACTCCTCATAGTAAGTCCCGTTGTATAAGCAACCATCACATTGCTCTACACATATTTGTTTGTCCTCATCAAATATGGGTTTATCCTCTGGACACACCGGGTAACAGCCTGCAGACATCACATTATGAACATTCACACAATGAACATGTTTATTGTTGTGTGTATGTGAGTGTGCATATATATGTGTCTAAGAAATGTATGTAATTAGTATATTGTGTGTGAGTTGTCCTCATACCTTCCAGTGTTGGAACAGGGTTGGTACAAATCCCCCCCTGATTTAAACAGGTTTTATAGCAGGGTTTATGACAGGGGTGATAGTGCCACTTACAGTCACCTGGGCTGTTGTAATAATCACAAAAGACAGCTGTGGAAAGAAAAATACATATAATTGTGTCTTACAAACGTCATCTCTGTAAATTGATAATATTTCTGTCTGGCCTGATAAATACATTTACATGGTAACTAGGAACCTTTGTTTGTTTGTTTTTTTACATTTTGATTGTTCAAGTTATTAAAAGGATTGACGATTTTCTTGATAATGTGCTCAATAAAAAAGAGGGCCAGAATATTTAATATAAAAAACTATATATATAACTATATATATAAAAAAACATAATTTATTTTCATTAAAAATGTTAAATTTTACGTACGACAAATTTCCGGAGTTCTCCATGCAACACACTCTCCAGCCTCATTACAGGCTTGGGCGTAAGCTGCAACTGCTGTGCAGAAACATTCACAGTCTCCACCCAAGTCACAGGCGCACGAGTCTTTCACACAATTTTCATAAAAGGGACGTGGATCAACCTACGTAGCCAAAAAGATGGCAAGTCATAAAACCAACATTCACATTTTCAACTCTGGACCTTCAGATTGTGGTCATTACTGTTGGACATAAATGTGACGTTACCTTATTGTGGCACTCCTTGAATGTATCTTCAATAATTATGCTGCACACAATTTTTGCCCAGTGATGTCGTTTGGGTGCTACTGTACAAGGATCCTCACTGATCTCTGTATCTGGGCAATTACTGGACGCTTTCCAGCTGTTTGCAAATTCTAAGACATTGCTCACTGGCAGTTGACCCTGAGTGGTAAAGTCATTCAGTGCATTGCCATCAAAATCTCCACAGAGTCCACATACCTGTCCCTGCACACGCAAAAACATCACAACAGTTATTGGCATAGTATCATGTTGCTTTACAGGAGAAAAAGTGTCTCACACTACAAACAATATACTGTGTTGGTTTTATGTCACATTCAGAGAAAAACTATACTAAGGTGCCTCAAGAACTTGAGGACTGTACATCATTCCTGCTGCCGCCATGTGGCCAATATTGGTGTTATTTAACATATCTTAAAAATCTGTTGGTCTCATCAATACTGACACTTTTTAGTCAAACTCACGCTGTGTTGAGGCTCCAATAGGATGCGAACTGCTGTTTTGCGATCCCACATCACTGCCACACCAATGGCAGATTCAATGACCAGATACAAACCAACTGGCCTTATTTTGTAGCGAATCTGAGGGCCATGACCCAGGTCCTCCTCTTCATATCGACCCTTGGACAGTTTGATTTCCATTCGCTGCAACATTCACAAAGATTATGTGCCTTTATTGTAATATAAAAAGTGATATTAAATATTAGTTTTAGAAACAGATCTTGAGGAAAGCCCTACCCCCAGCTGAATCCGGATAATTTTTGAGCATGTGGTGCCTGTAGAGCCACACGGGACATTTTCTGTGATGATTCCAAAGATGTCCTGCACTGTCGTGTTCCCACAATTGTTCTTCAAAAAGAGACATATAGATTGTTTTATGGATGAAAGAGCACTGAGCAAACCAAACTTCACCTTTTCACTTGACTATGTGGGGGTTAAAGGAGGTTAATATAATGTTATTGCAGTTCTTCATTTGTCATATCTATGAATTTTTGCATGATTAAGTCAGTCACTGCAGTTTACCTTGACTGCAACATAACTACATTCCCCTTGAAATGCAAACGCTCGCTGATCGAAGGTGTTGTGATGACCGCTGCCATAAATAACACAGGTCCCAGAGCATTTATTTGTTGTGCAAGCCCATTTTCCGCTCTTGCAGACGCTGGAGGTTTTAGAAAAAGTAAAAAAAAAAAAAAATAGTTAGCACAATAAGGCATGCATGACATTGCTTGAGTGTTTGACAGGAATTCCCGTTTTCATCATTTGTCTCTCAGCACTTTTAAATTCCATTGCTGGAATCTGATTCCATCTGGAATCTGAGGAAACTGTTGCAGCAGCTGGTTGATGGTTGACCTTCACAAAGGTCTGATGAAAAGAATATGCTCACTTTTACTCTGCAGTCACAGTAGAAGGAGCAACATGACTTAACATGCTGTGTGTGCGTGTGTGTGTGTGTGTGTCAGCCTGCATGTGTTCGTGTCTGCTTGCATGAGTGTATGTTTTTTGTGTGTGTCTATGTGTGTGTGTCTGTGTCTACATGTGTGTGTGTGGCTGTGTGCATCTGCATGTGTGTGTGTGTGTGTCTGCGTGCATGTGTGTGTGTGTCTGTTTGCGTGAGTGTGTTTTTGTGTGTCTGTGTGTGTGTCTGTCTACATGCGTGTCTGTGTGCATGCATGTGTGTGTGTGCGTGTGTGTATGTGTCTGTGTGTATTTCCGTTTGTCTGCCTGCATGTGTGTGTGTCTGCGTCTATGTGAGTGTGTCTGTGTGCGCGAGTGTATGTTTTTGTTTGCGTGTGTGTCTGCGTGCATGTGCGTGTGTATGGCCACACCATGTGTTGCACTGTTCTGTCACGTTTGCTCCTGCAGCATAGGTGTGTCCATAGTGTTGGCACGGACAGTCGTGCTCCTTCACGCAGGAGCCCTGGCCATCATCGAGAAGCCCCACAGGACACTGACAGCCAGACTCACACTCTGTGGACTCCTGGACACACAGAGAGACAGAGAGACATGAGACACACACACAGTGATCGATGACAGGTGCACATTCCTGAGTGCCAAGTGAGCTTGGCCACGGTGACCACTGAGCAGCTTACACAGTCGTCAGTCTCCAAATTCAGACAGGTGGGAGCACACTGCACGCCCTGCTGCCCCGAGACCGCAGCAGAGCAGTTGAAGTAGACTTTGGGCGAAGGACATGCTGCAACAGAGGCACAAAGTATGTTATGTTTTGTATGTGTATAGTCCAAATATACCAAATCCTGCTGATAACAAAGAGACAATCTGCCTACTTGATGAACGGACCCTCCAAGAATGGCAGTGGAGCATCCCATTGTTGCACACACTGTTTAAAATGAAGATGCAACATGTAAGAGAGGTCATTAAAAAGATGTTTCTTTTATGTATTTACACAAATGGCAATAATGTTCAGCGAGTCTCAAGTAAAGAATACTTCTTTACCTTACTGAAGTTGAAATTTAGGGTAGCGATACTTTATCAAGTAATTATTATTCATTATTAATTCAGACTGTTTACTTCTACTCCTTACATTTTCATGCAATTTACCTTTCTACTTCTTACATTTTAAAAATAGCCTTGTTAGTCTTATTTTATTTGGGCTAGTTTTCATTCCAGCTTGTCATTGTTAAAAAAAAAAAACACACAAAAAAAACGAAACCTTTCCAGATAAATTGCATCATCTAGATAGAGTGAATTTGAATGGCTAGATGAACATATATCATTCCTCAGTAGTACACATATGGCTTTTTCATGTATTTACATTATACTAAAATGTTTTCAGTTTCAATGGGCATAAATGTAGCTGAAACAGGTGCATCCCACATTTGTCAACATGAACATTTTAATATAACATTATAGTCATTATAATGGGGAGGTGGGCTAGTGCACTATAGGACCCTATGATGCTGCCTACGCTTTACCCTTTAATGGCACTTCTCCCCCCTTACATTACTTAACTTTTACACTTTAAGTAGTTTTGAAACCAGTACTTTTACACTTTTACTTGAGTAAAAAAGCTAGTTCAACTTCTACAGAAGTGTTTTAAACCCTAGTATCTTTTCTTCTACCTGAGTAATGAATGTGAATACTTTTGACACTTCTGATGTTCAGTCATTCTTCTCGGAAAGCAGGAGCCTCTTCCCGCTCATAGAGCATTTGGTGTGGACCAAAGTTACGTCAAAAACATTTATTTGAAATGTGGTGCCGCTGAAACTGACCAGTGCTCATCTCTGATGCTGATGGACCTTCCTGGCTTGACGAGGACTTCATTATGGTAGCAGGGACATTTGTCCTTGGGGATGCAGACGCCCTTGTCATCCAGGTAGAGGCCCTCTGAGCAGGAGCAGCCGTCCAACGGCAGGAAGTCAGTTGTGCAGCTGTGCTGGTCTGAGCTGAGCGATCTACACGTCAGCTGACATCGCTGGTGCTTGTAGGAGAAGCTCTGAGATGCCGGGCAGCCCTTGGTGTATTTATCTGTCACACAGTGTGATGATGTTCGTGTAAAATGGTTGTCAATGCATAATCATCAGTCACACTTTGGTCATCAGTGAGCGTCTTACCGCACACACTCTCCCTCCAGTCTGCTAAGAAGACTCCCTGTGCTGCACAGGCTCGCGCGTAGGAGGAGAAAACGGCGCACAGGCAGCTCTCACTCTTATCACAGTTACAGCTGGCATAGTGGCATCGCTGCCAAAGAGAGGAGACTGTTCAGGGAACTTGAGTCCCGTCAGAGTTAAACGTGCTCAGCCGTCGTGGCTCTACCTTGTAGTACATCTCCGGGTCCACAGCCGAGCGGCACCGTGCAAAGGTGCTGTTTGGATTCGTCAGCAGTGCGCACCAGTGTTTGGCGTACAACTCTGAGGAGAAATAAACCCAAAGTGTCGCTCAGAAAAGAGAGCAAAGAACTCCTGAGATGAGCAGCAGAGAGCAGCCAGATGCCTTTACCACTTTCAACACTGAGGGAGCAGGGGTCGTCCAGTCGCTCCTTCGTGTCTCGGCACATCAGGTTGGCCTTCCAGGAGTTTCCGAAGGTTGCTGCTGTTCCCTCCACAATGCCCTGAGGAGTCCTCATGTCATCAGAGAGGACCAGGTTGTAGTTCCCACACAAACCTGAACATAGAAGAAGTTGTTGAGTGCCGGCACTTCCACAACTCGCCCCACCTCAGCCACTGCGGAACCCACCTCTGGTCTGCGCTCTGTAACTGGGCTCCAGTCTTACGTAGACTTGCATGAGAGGCACATGCTGGATTTGAATTTGCAACCCAAAGCTGCTCTGGAGCAAAATATGAAAGGAAGAAGCGCGGAATATGTGGATGTCACCTTTGAGAGAGAAAAGAAAAGAAACCACAGGATGATTTGGAAGCACAAATGGAAAATGGAAGCCATGTTTTGCTCTCCCCGAGAAGCCCACCTGACTGGTACGGCAGGCTGACGCTCTGCTTGTTCTGCGTCACTGTCCCGTCAGAAGTGAACATCAACACCTGCACGTAAACACAACAAGTCCCATCAGTGTCCTGGAGATTAGCATGAATTGCAACACGCCTGAAAGATCTCCACCCACATTGTTTTTGTCATTGTTCAGCAGGATCTTCAGAGTCTTCAGGCAAGTGTCGTACTCTTGGTTTGCACACGCCGCCAACTGGACCAGGATGGTGAACCTCGGACCTGCTTTATCCTGAAATATCCTCACAGGAAGCAAGAGTCATGTTATGTTCATATCAGATCAGCTGATCTCTGGGTACTGCTACTGAATTGTACCCGGCAGCAGCTCGCTCACCTTGCTCTCCACCTTGGCAAAGGTGTAGTAACAGTTCCCATGGAAGGTGTACGTTTTCCCATCAAAGGTGGTCATGTGCGAGCCCTCTTCCACTGCACATGTGGCAGCTGTTTGAAGATTCTCACAAGACCATTTACCCTGGAAACAAGTGCTGAGACAACCAAAGCACTTTAGTTTGAGACGTTGTCTTAGCACACACCCTGAAACTTACAAGAGGAAGCAGGAGTGTGAGACACACCAGTTCTTTCTGTCCTGCAGGAGAACGTCACCAGGGTTGTAGATCTTGTCGCGCTTGCACTGACACTCAGACCGAGCGATGCAGCCCCTTGAGGAAATGTCGTCAACCACGGTCCCTGGAGGACAAAGTGAAATGCCATCATGAGCACAACACCAACCTAGAAGCGCCGGTGTGGGAGGAGGAGC
The DNA here is from genome assembly GCA_903171835.1 of Mullus surmuletus. Lineage (NCBI taxonomy): Eukaryota > Metazoa > Chordata > Actinopteri > Syngnathiformes > Mullidae > Mullus > Mullus surmuletus. The sequence goes on from CAESWR010000955.1 coordinate 10,190, forward strand.
ACTAACCGGAGGGACAGAAGCAGCCGTCCATTCTGTGCTCCTCACACATGGAGCTGGTGTCCAAGTGTGTGCAGGTGTCCAAGCAGGGGGAGCCGCTCTCCTCATGCACCATGTTGAGCGGGCACTGAATTGCTGTGAAGAGAGGGAGCGGCGCAACCAACATTCAGCGGCGGCACATTCACAAATACTCTCATGTGAATCTAAAGCCCATCTGAGTCCGCCTTAAATGAGCATTTTCACTTTTAAGAAGTTGATATTTGATATGTATAGTTCAAGCTGAAGCTTGTCAACAAGACTGACTAATTTCAAGTTGGAACAAATCTTAATATCTGATATTTTACAGCAGTCTATGCTATAAAAAAAAATCTGTCACTGTAGAAAAAATAAGAATGCCTCAAATTCAATGTTGCTGCTAATCATTGACCCATCTGAGGCTCTAATAATAATAATACCTAAATCTTCCTTGAATTGCATTTTATTTAAATTATTAGAAAATTCAAATACTGTGGAGTTACGTGAACAAACTGGCATTTAGAGGGTTAATCCCCCCAAATAATGCACACGTTATAAATTATATCATAGGCTGAAGTTGATTGAAAAGATCGAGTCATTTAAAGTGTAATAAATACGAATATATGTTATTTTACATCGGTTTCTAGGGAGGGGATGTTTTTCGTCCTGAGGGACGATTGATAAATCTTATCTTAAAGAACTCTTAAGGGTTAATCAATCGAACGATGAACACTGAACAGAACAAGCATACCACAGAACTGAGGCGTCCTCCAGGTGGGGGGGCGTCCACCAGCGTGGGAGCACTGTCGAGAGAACTCAGACAAAGTGCTGCAGACGCACGAGTCCTGGCTGGCGTTGGTGCAGCCACACATGTCCTGCACGCAGGCCTGGATGTAGGGCTCGGGCTCCAGCAGGCTGCTGCAGGAGCTCCAGGACTCTGAGCGCAGAATCTGCCTGCAGGTGGTTTGCTGCAAGGTGGGAGTGGAGGTCAAAGTGCTGCCTGAAGTTGGAAATGATCACACTTGGGTTGTTGATCAAACAGCCGACTCACAAACTCCCTGCATGACTCTGGAACGGCGGCGGCGTCCGGGGCGTCCTCGTCCTCCTCGTAGGGGTCCTCACACTCATCGTTTGGACGGTGTACCTTTTGCTGGTTCCCAAACTCAATGTGGCTGATTTTTCGACCTGCGTTGCATTGGTGAGGTCAAATGCCAATGACACAATAACAAAGTATGAGTACGAGCTGCCTGTGAACGCACCAGAACCCGCTGATGTGTCATGGACGGGTGCAAAGTTCTGTACCGACCGTTGTGAATCAACTCATTGTGGACAGGAAGGCCGTTGAAGTCTCCGCAAAGTCCGCACGTGCGATTAGCATAATCACGATCGAGTTCTACCTGCAAGAGTCATAAAAAAAGAAAACAAGTGATGATCTTTTTTTCTTTTCTTTTTTTGTGTGCAATGAGACAATACAGTGAAAATACAGCGACATGGACAGGCAAAGAAAATAAATGTGAGTAACAATATTCATGGTAATGTGTGTGTGTGTGTGTGTTAAGAGTATAACTGGTGATATTCACAGTTGTATTGTTGCACAGAAAATTATATTAGTGATAGTAAAGATAATAATAATAATAGTTACAAACCTTGTAATAATAATAGTAATAATACAATTATCAGACATTCAAGAGAAACAATGATAATCATAAAGACAAATAAATACAAACATAAATTAGTAATTAGCAATGTCAACTTCATTTTTTTAACATAACAGTAATAATAATGATGATAATAATAATAACAGGAGGGTGGGTGGAGGAGGAGGGGATGGTGGTGGCAAGTCTCCTAAATACCCCGGCCATCTCTCCCATCCCTGGACACCGAGAAGTGCAGACACCTTAGCCTGTATCTCTGTGTTTTATCAAGCACCTCACAGTGTATCTAAAGTTGGGCTGATCCTACCATGACTGCATCGTCGCCGTTCCACATGACAATGATGCCAACTTTGGACTGCAGCTTGATGTAAACCGCATTTCTCTCCACTTGCACCCCGCCACTGTGATATGGCAGCCTCACACTGGGGAGAGGAGAAGGTCAGTGGAATCATCAAATCAGAGAGGGAGGAAGACGGGCGCTCAAACAGACTCCTCAGCTTCTCACGTACGGCAGGTCGTTGACCTTGACTGCGCTCTTGGTCAGGCGGAAGATGAGCTCGTTGATGGTGACCACCACGTAGCTGACCGTTGGGTTTCCGTTGGTGCGTTGCCTCCTGAGATGCACTGAGAACTCCTGGTAGGACTCATGACAGTCGGAGGCCAGGTTGTATTCACAAGTGCCGGGAAACTGGTACACGTCGCCGTCGAACGTCTTGAAGTGCTCTCTGCCCCATGTGCTGCAGATGGTGCCGACGTGGTTACGAACTGAGGAGGAAAACATTGAGGAGAACATAGTGGGTGAAGGATTCTGCAGGCATGAAGACCAGAGAGATTGACATGCAGCAATACATAAATGGATTCCATGTGTCCTACCCAGTCTGGCGCTGACATCCATCACACTGGCGAAAGCCAAAGTGTGGAAACACAACCACACACACTTCAACCTCATGGTTGCAACCTAAGGAGGAATTGGTCCAGCTTCTGCATGACCTCTTATATTGAGATGTTCTGCTCACGCCTTCTCTCGACGTTTTTTACTGCTGTGACGTGGAAAACATGTGCTGAATGGACATCTGACGCCTTTCACAAGTCACATTTAATGACCTGCAAATCTTCCTTATGGGTGGACTGAACAAACATACCTGCCTATCAATTAAGACATGTTATTTGGCCACCGATCAAACAATGTCGTCTCTATCTGAAATAAACAAAACAGTTGCACAGAAAGATTCTTGTGAAATGAATTAAACATACTTATACAATATAAGATTGTGATATTTTGATTGGAGTTATGTTATATAATGTACATTTCTGCTATATTTCTGACAGATAGATAGATAGATAGATAGATAGATAGATAGATAGATAGATAGATAGATAGATAGATAGATAGATAGATAGATAGATAGATAGATAGAAAGATAGATAGATAGATAGATAGACTCTCCAAGAGAAATTCACAATTCCAGCAGCTTGAGATGGAAACACAGGGGCATGCTGGTTTCAGAAAACAAATATAGTACTAAATACATAAGAGGCATGCAAGGTGCAAAACTATGACAATATTAGAAAGATTTAAAAAATTATAATAACAATATAAGATGAAAACTGATAGTGTAATGTGTTCTAATGAAATAATCATTTCTGTCTCCCAACATCAACATGGTGGAACCTCCTCCCAGCGCAAACAGGGCGACTCCCACAGGCAGACAGCTGTGCGACGAGGCGGCTGTATCCTCACTCCGGGATGGAGCCTTTACTGTGTTGACTCAGGGAGGACGCCACACCGACTCCGTCATCTCCAGCCAGCATCGATGAGAGTGGGCTGCTCAGGACTGTGGTCCGTGGAGACATGATTATATTTAACATCCAATTATTGGCGTCATTTCCTGACAATATGTATTTGGTGTAACTGGGACCAACCTAAATGAATGGCTGGGTCTCAGGAGGTTAAAATCGGCAGTTAATTTCTTTTATTTAACCTTTATTTTGCCAGGTTAAAACAATTGACATTAAACCTCTCAGAGTTTACACACAAGAAGAAACCAGACTACACCACTGCATCTCGATCCAATATTTCACAAACGCTTGTTTGGCGTCTTCTGCTGGGTTGGATGTCGTCCATCACTACAAATGGGATCCAAGTCCAATGATCATGGTGGGAAACTAAAGGTGAAACCATCTGAGGAAGTTACTCTGTCCACATGGAACACAAATTCCCTCTAGCACGGCTGTTACATGAAAGACTTGTTGAGGGCCAATGTCATCCAGTACCTAAACACCTTCACTTCACACCCAGCGCCCTTCAAGAAGATTGAATATAGTACGACACTGCTTCCCTGCTCTGACAGGCTCTGCTTTGTTCCTCTCACTGGTCCAATATTTGCACATTATGTGATCTGACGAGATGCTTTGCTCCAAGAAGATCACGGTGAGGAAACCTCTCGCTGCTGTCCTTGGTGACGGTTGCTCCTATCGAGGTGTCCCACAGCTGACAAAACACAGTGGATAAACGTAGTTTTTTTCGAAAAGTTAATGCACTTATGTAGCGTACTGTTAAACCGTACACTTATTTGGTACAATACTTCCCTGTTTGCGGCTGGTTCTGCGACCCAAGGTTTGAGCAATTGTGGCACTGAGGGAGAGGAGAGAGCTGTGTACTGCATCTAATGTACAAACACACTTCAAAAAACTCAACTATCCCTTCAAGAGTTCCAAGGGACGTTTTTGTCCAGACCACTTATTGTCATATTGTCTGTGCTGAATGAATGGATCTAGCTAAATTTAATCTAAAGGATATTTGTTTTCTTTCAAATGTAAAATTCTGGTGTCCATTCTTAAATTAGCCTTAAAATGGCGCTACAGACAAACTCATTCGCTGCCTCAAATTCAATGTTGTTGCTAATTATTTGAGTAATAATAGTAATAATACAGTTTTTGTATTTTTTCAATTTAGAGGGTTAAAATAATTCATTAATATTTGATATTAATTATGTATCAATTACATATTATATTTCAGGCTGAAATTGAGTAAAAAGATTGACTCATTTAAAGTGGGAATAAAATATTATTATTATCATTAATAATAATATTAATATTGCCGCAGTTTTTAGGGAGGGGAAGTTCTTCATCCTGAGGGAGGAACCGTGGAGGTCCGGGACCGGGTGGGACCAACGTGGGCTCGGCCTGATGCTCGTTCTCCTGCCGACTGCAGGGGGCGCCATTCTGCTAAACCTCCGTTCCAAGCACACGAAGAAGACTGGGCCCGGAGCGCGCATGCGCACATCGTCCAGAAAGCTCAGCGGCTTCAGAATGGTGTCATGCAGGTCTGAGGTCTCCTGGAAACCAGTCTGACCACATGCGAGAGTGGAGGACACACCTGGTTGTGTCTGACGATGGGTGAGTCCAGCTGATCCACCTCAAACACCAGCTGGTACCTGGGAGCCGGTACCTGGTACCTGGTACCCGGGAGCTGCTGTGGAGCCGCCCGGTGCTTCCCCGCGGCCTCGTTCCTCCCGCCGGTCACCGAGGAAACCGTCAGACATGAGGCTTCTTTAGAGAACATCGTTTCATTTACTAGCTGCTACTTGACATCTGCTGCAGCGACACTCAGGAAGTCATCGCCTGCATGACACGATGCCACAGAAAAGCATCAAAACTTCAAGTGACACGAACAACATTTTTGTGTGTGTGTGTGTTTTTTTTTTGGGGGGGGGNNGGGGGGGGGTTGAGGAACTCTTATCATAGAACCTTTTCCAGTGAGAGAAGCTCCCTCTCATCCACCTCACCTTCTCCTCAGACTCCAGTGCTGATGTTGGCGAGGACGTGGAGAAGGAGACATCCTCCTCGCCAAGAGGGTCGCAGTCCCCCGTGATGGAACGCAACCCCTCTCCTCCCCCAGACTCAGCAGAAGGAGCCGAGGGGGGAGACGTGGACGCCATAGGAGACACGGTGTACAGCAAGCACTGGCTCTTCAGCACGCTGACGCGCCTCATCCAGGTGGTTGGTGTTCACTGACAAGTTCAAGATGGTTTGACGTCCTCCTCAGAGATGTAGGGATGTTCCTCTTACACCCCGCCCCCCCCTTTCAGATGGTCGCACAGCCTTCAGTGGAGGCCTCTGAGAGTGGGACGGAGCTCGCTGAGGATGAGGAGGAGGATCTGTGTCGAGTCTGGGACATGGCCATGGATGAGGTAGCTGCTTCCTTCTGCTGGTTGACAGGAGTTCCACTTTTCATCCGTTTGTCTTTGACAGCATCATCAGCACTTTTGGAGGAGAGAACTGTTGCAGCAGGTGGATGTTGATGGTGTGTGTGTGTGTGTGTGTGTGTGTGTGTGTGTGTGTGTGTGTGTGTGTGTGTGTGTGTGTGTGTGTGTGCGCACTCAGGATGTGGCTGGTTTTCTTCTGGAGTTCAAAGCAACAGACATCCTACTTGGAGTGATAGCGAGGTCTCGTTGTCCGCGTCTCACAGTGAGTCCACCAGCTTGCAGCTGATGATGATGATGATGATGTGATGTTGTGATGTGATGTCGTGATGTGAATCTTGTTTGGCCTCTGCAGGAGATCTGTGTGGGCATCCTGGGGAACATGTCCTGCTTTCCTGACACGTGTTTGTCCCTCAGCCAGAACGAGGACTTGGGGTAAAGGAGTAAAGCTGATTTGTGAGCTGCTGTTTGTTGCTGCTGCTCCTCATCGTAATGCGTTTCCCCATGTGTCCACAGGGTGGTGCTGCTGCTTCTCTTTGGAGATTCAGATCCTCCAACCCTCCTGGAAACGAGCAGGTGACTGCTCTCTGTGGCTCTGAGGCCAATCCACAGGGCAGATGTGAAGCATCAGTGTGTATTTATTTGTTAGTGTGTGTGTTTGTTTGCAGATTGGTGCTGACGTGTGTGTCTCACAAAGACGTGAGTCCACTGTGGCTTCAGAGGATCCAGCAGCAGCCGTCCGTGCGCTCCAACCTGCTCTTCATCATGAGCAGTTCTACCAACAGTAGCTTGCTTCTCTCTCTTTCACCCTCTCAGTGTTGATTGTTTACCTTTGTTAACCTGCGTGTGAAGCTCCTGACCGGGTTCTTGTGTTTCACAGCTGAGCTGCTGGAGAAGGTCGGCGAGCTGGTGGACAAACTGTTTGACCTTGACGAGGAGCTGATGAAAAGTTGGGTCGTCGGCACTCCACCCAGCGAGGAGGGCAGTGATGAAGAAAGCTGTCTGGACTTGGCCTCGTGCCTCCTTGAGGCCGCCAAGCAGCTTAGGTCCGAACCTCATATAGAAATTGCAGAGAATGTGGAGAATGAGCTCGAGGTGTTTGTTGCTGCAGATCTGTGAGGGCGGACTGGTGTGGAAGCTCTGCAGGCTTCAGCTCCTGATCCACTCAGTCACGGTTCTTTGCTCTCCAGCCTCTGGAAGTTTGCGACTTCTCAACTGCACTTCCGAGGTTTTGTCAGAGGTGTCTTCATTAGGAGAAACCTTTTGTCAAAAAAAGGATGGAGGAGTTGAGATGTTCTGTCTGCACTGGATCAGAGCGCAGCTGTGTTTGTTGCTGAAGGAGTCAAGAGTCCTACAGCTCGTGTCTCTGCGCTCGCTCCTCAGCCCTCAGCAGGATTTGTACACTCTTTTCACAGATCGGAGAGTCCCGATGGTTTGGAGGTTTACCTTCATGCTCTGCACCTCCTGACCACCATAGACGAGGGCATTCAGACCTTTGGTAAGACGTCGCCACGGTTACATGACGTCACAATTTGCTCATTTAGAGACGCAGTCACCAGCACAGCAGTGTGTGTCCTCCAGCGTCCCCTGATGGAGCAGGAGAAGCCGTGTGGGACTTTGTGTGTGAGGTTGTGTGTGAGGACCTCTGCCAGACCGGTGACCTGACCGTTCCATTGCAAGAGCAGAAAGGCCTCCTGGTCCAGACCTTCTCGGTGCTGCATGCGCTCTACAGCTGCCAGGCTCGGAGGAGCAGCCGGCCACACATAGGTGAGTGCCTTGTGTGTGTGTGTGTGCGTCTGTCTTTGATGTCTATCATGAAGAAAGCGATTCTCCTTGTAACCCCATCGTCAGTCACGTCCACCTTAGATTATGGATCACCACCTTGCTCTCCTTGGTCTTAGATCTTCTCCTCAGTCAACAACGTGTTTCTGGTCTGCAGGTCTGATCGGCGCCATATTCAGCGCAATGGAGCAGCAGCACAGAGAGGGCGGAGCCAGCTCTACCTGTGAGGAAGCTGCTCGCGATGAGCAGCTGCAGACGCTCGCAGAGATCACCTCCGAGTTTCTGGCCGACGTCTGCCTGCAGATCTCCAAGGTTCACGTCTGAGCCTTTGTGTCAGATCAGAATATGCAGACATCCTCAAATCCAGTCAGCAAAGTATTATGACGTGTGTGTGTGTGTGTGTGTGTGTGCGTGTGTGTGTAGGAAACAGTGGCAGATTTGGTGAAGGAAGGTTACGTGACCGAGAGGACGTGTCAAGTGGCTGTGGAGTGTTTGCTTCCAGACTTTGCGGCTTCAGTAAGTGTGCGTGTGTGTGTGCGTGTGTGTGTGTGTGTCAGGTGTGGATGTGTGTGTGTGTGTGTGTCAGGTGTGGATGTGTGATGGACTGTTCCTAAGCGCTGTGGAAAGTCAACACCATGTTTCCACACCCGCTCTCCTCCTTCCGTGTAGTTCCAGCAGCTGCAGGCGGCGTTTTCGGAGGCAGAGCCGCGGCTGGCGGAGGCGCTGAGGAAGCCCAGCAGCCGGGCCTCGGACCAACCCGCCTGCTCTTCATAGAAGCAGCTTTCATCCTCCCCGCCGCAACCGTGACTATTTGGGTTTCCACCGGAGCGATGATGAAAGCTGGCCCGGCCCACCGCCGGCCGCTTCGCCTCTTCTCTGTGCTTCTCTTCTGTCAGCACTATTTTTATACCAAGTGATGTTTTCTAAATAAAAAGGCGCCTCCTCCCGTCCGTACTGTGTGAGACCGCTTTGGTTTTAGAAGTGTTATCATCAAA
>CAESWR010000955.1:39331-50698 GCA_903171835.1 Mullus surmuletus
GTGTGTGTGTGTGTGTGTGTGTGTGTGTGTGTGTTACAGTCTCTGGACGACAGAGCTTCACAGGCAGATAAAGACCCTCCACCCAGAGCAGGGATGTGTCCGTCTCCAGCGCGCCTTTTAACACTTTTCAAATGTTCTCTGTCTGCAGGTCGCATGTGGATCTGAACATAACTTGGCCATTGTGGGTGAGTTTCTCTCCACAGTAAGAGGAAGCATCATGTCTGTGCAGCTCTGCTAGAAAGTCGCAATGCAGAGGAGATCTTAAACACTTAGAGCCTCCAGCTCCAGCCTGTAGAAGTAGCTGAAACAAGAAGATTTTGATTTAAAGTTTTGATGAAAGCAAATTGAAAGCACACAGGTGACTCGCCGTCATTTCAGCCCATCCTCTAGCACACGTCATCGTGGAACATCAGTCCTTCTGCTTGTGCTGCAGAGGATTTCTGAGGCGGCTTGCTGCTCTGTGGCCTTTGCATCAGGAAGTAATTACTGCATTGTTGGATGGCTATCACTGACAGCAGCAATTACCCTGACAGGCCTGTGAAAGAGCTGAATGACTGAATGAACCACACACACACACACACACACACACACACAGTTTTTTTTAGGGGAGCCGCATCCTCTCACCCACACTGCTGTGGTTGTGCGTGTATATGCCTGTGTATGTGTATGTGTGTGTGTGTGTGTGTGCGGTTCTCAGGTGTGCTCGTTGTCCCTCTGCGGTTCCCAGAAGTCTCCTCCTTCTCCAGCATTACCAACAAATCAAATGTTTCACATGAAGTTGCGAGGAGTGCCCCAGTTTGTACACCAGTATCAATAAAAGCAGTGAAGCTGGAGCACTGGCCTCCTCCAGAACGGAGAGCAGGACATGCAGGTGCTCCTCAGGATTCCTCAGCTCTTACGGTGATGGCGATGGTGAGAGCTGTGTGGCGGAGGTCGCTCCTGCTTCCCCTCCATCTCTGGCGTGGTGGCAGGAGTGGCGAAATAGCAAGAGAGGCATGGAAGCAGAGACCTGAGTGCTGCTATTTCTGGTGCTGAAGTAGGTCAGGCAGAAAAGAAGTTTGAGCGCCGCTGCCGCACGATGCTGGTGATATCTGCTGCCGGCTCAGCCACCGGAGCGAGCGACGCTCATCTGTCAGACTCAGCAGCGCTGGTCCGAGGTGGGAGAGAGGCCAAAGGGGCTGCTGGCACAGCTCATCCAATCTGAGGAAAGATTTTGGTTAAAGTGAAGGTGTCAGACGCATCAGGACAAACGCGTGTAAACCAGGAGCTTCCTGCAGGTTCTGCAGGCGCTCACCACGCTGCCGCATCCTGGGCTGCCACACGTACAACATGGTGCTGGGAAACCGGTTCTGCTCTTGCTGTCTTCAGGGCCACCCATTTTTGTGCTTCAGAATACTGTGCAGCACTTAGTTGCCATGGAAACATGGACGTGCTGTCCTCCGGTCAGTGAGTCCATGAATTCAGAACAGCACCAAAATATGGATCCCCCCCCCAAAGCACCAAACGCTTCAAGACATTCAGTTCTCAAATCAAGATCGGAGCAAGTTGTTGTCAGGCAGGCAGTGACAGTGAGAGGGGGGCGCGGCTGGAGGCAAAGTCTCTGTCACGTAGGATGGTCTGACTGCCTGCATATCTGTCTGTCTGACTGTCCGTCCATCTGTCTGTCTGAGCACTGATTATTGACAGACGAGCTACAAACAGCAGAGACAAAGGCGACCCACGATGAAACACATGAAAAGACAAAGCATGAAAGACACGACTGCAGAATGGGGAAAGCTCGGAGATGTGTTACCCTTGAGAAAGCAAGCTCTCTTCTGTTGCCATGGCAATGGAGCCTATTAGGTAACCGTGTTGCCATGGCACGTGTCCTTTCAGTGATGCAGACCTGACCACACCTACTAACAAGCTCAGCAGCTGTGAGGAGCAGGCAGGCTGTGTGCGTGTGTGTGTTTGTTTGGGATGTCTCTTTCTCTCCTCTTCTTCCAGGTGTCTAATTTTAGTTTCCATAGTAACATACAGACAAGCCTCCTTTGTTCTATCAGCACCTTTGACCTATAAGCCTTCTTTTTTTCAGGGGACCGTCTCTTATCCTGGGGCTGGAATGAACACGGAATGTGCGGCACTGGTTCGCTCGGTATCGTCTTTGAGCCTCGGCAGGTTCCCGGTGTCAGACCTCTTCTGATTGGCTGCGGGGCCGGACACTCTCTGGCACTGAGTGTGGCGAGGGCCACTGAGGAGAAACACCCCCCCACCCCTCCCCCAGTGGCTGAGCCAGCTGATTCACATGTGGCTGACAAGTAACCTGTTGAAGCTGCTCACTGAGGTGTAACTTTCTCCTGCTGAATCTGTGTGTGTGTGCGTGCGTGTGTGTGGTCATAAATGTGACGTTTGGGCTGAGTTATGTCACATGTGGTCAGAGGCCGTCACTCCTCCCAGCCACCCGCCTCTTTGTGTCTCTGATGGACATGATGGGGGAGCGGGGGCAGTGCCGGCCCACCTGCCGTGCTGCTCCTGCTGATTGGAGCCATTAAGGCTCCTGTGAGCGATGGGCCACAAGGCTTCTGCTGCTCCATCTTCTGGTGTCGGAGCTTTTACTGCTGTGACAAGCGGCCGTCAATCTCACCTGATGGTGAAAAGGCTCCGGGTCATCTCTTGATTTACCAGTTACGCATCAATTTCTCCCCTCACTTATTTATATTCCTGTCACGCTGACACGCCCGTTGAGGTTGTGCCTTTCACTGTCAGCCTTTTTTATACCGTACTTTCTTCATAATTAACCCCTTTGGGGAAATTTGACCCTTCTTGCATATTTATGAACGCTGAGCATCCGCAGTGCAGCACCCGGGGGGCCAAGGTCAGGCCAAGGCTGGTGCTGAGACTGGGCTCAGGGATGAAATTGACTTGTTTTGTAGAGGTGTTTTCATTTGATCATCCATTTATGCAAATTGTATCGACATCAACTTTCTGAACACTGTTACATTAATGTGCTTTTACTTAAATTAGTTTGAAAGAACAAATAATAAATCAACACTCGCTGAAAAATCATTTCATTTCTGTGTCTTTTTTATTTATTTATCACTATTTATTGTACAAGCCTGAACTGTACCGGTCAGAAAAGACACCAAAAATCCCTAAACAACAAACCAACCAACGCATCACTGAAAACCAACCACACGATGCACGCTGTCCAGAACACACACTTGGCTCTCACGCAGCGGCGGCCTGCCAGTGGCATTACTGAGTCTGTTAAATGATTACAGCCGCTCTTTGTTGTTTGTCTTTATTGTCTGTGTTGGACCTGCCCCCCCCCCCCCCCCCAACCCCCATCTCGTGCTCGGCCCTGTTGTCTCTCAGCAGGTTGTTGGCAGTGTGTTTGCAGGTGTTTGGTACAAAAGTTGGTCCCTTCCCTCTAACTTTTCCACCCAAACATGGAAGCTGTTCACTGTCCTGGTTGTTTCAGTGTCTCCTGCTTCCTGCTTTAGGTGCCCTTATTGTATCTGTGTGTTTTGTGGTACAGAGGTGACGCTTGGCTGGTGACTGGTGGCTAATTTCAAATGATACCTACATGAGCTCCGCACGTATTCTCCTGAATGGTGAGAAGAATTTGCATAACAGAGGCACTTTGTCCTGGATGATGTGTTCAGTGTTCTGTTCTGACACTGGTTCGTGTCATGCCTTAACAGAGCAGTTTCCATCCATGCAGAAGGATGTGACGCCAGTTCTGTCAGTTAGATTCTCAAATACAAACAGAAAACTATGTTGGATGATCAACAACTGAGCTGTTTTATTAAAGTCCAGCTTGTTCTGCAACTGTGGTTTGTCAACATTCAGTGTTTGCTGAAGAAAATTTAAACTTGACCAATTCCTTATTGCATGTTTACAGTTTAATGCCTCGTGAGTATAAGGTACGAGTGCTGTTTGATCTTTGAAATTCTGTGAAATGTGTCTCTATGATGCCTGAAAACATATCAAAGGAATGTTAAAAGTTCACTGGTGCAAAAGAGTGCAAAAAGTCTACAAAGGTGTGACCATGACAGTGCAAGTCCTCAGCTGTAAGTCTGCCTGACATGACGAGTTTGTGTGTGTGTGTTTGTGTGTGTGTGTTCGTAGGGGGAGGGGTGATTAAAATCGGAGCAACATTTTTTTTTCTTTCAACAGAAGAAGCACACAGATATTTGATGATCACTCAAAACATTGGTACACGCAACTTCAGCACACAAAAAGCGTATTTACAGCACTGCCACACACCAAAAAAGAGGCACACAAATTACAACACAGTAACCAGTCACATATACTGAGCTACATAAGGCTTGACAACAAAACTTCCTCAGTGCTACATCTATGCTGAGTTAGTGATGCACAGGTTGTCACTGTCACACCCATTTAAAAAGACTAAGTAATACACACAATGCTACAGCACTATCAGGTGGGGGATGGGCCGTTATGGGTCATACACATAGTGGTTGGGACACCATGGTTCATAACACAAACTGACTCAGTTGGTTGTCTGCTCCGCTGCTGTCGCTGGGTCTCTATAAACATATAAAAAAACAATAACAAAAGCAAATTATTACACAAATTATGTCGAATGGCGGAGATGATGGCGATGATGGACGCCTGCGGGGGGCAGGGCGGGGTGAAATGATACTCGGCAGGGTAAAGAAAATGTGCTCCGTTAGTTGGTCATGGTAAAGCCAGGTTTACCATGTGACTCCCATGCGTAGTAGCCAAGGCATCAGACAAAGACGTGTTGTCTGTGTGCAGAGGTCTCACTCTGAGTCGGTTAATAAGACATGCCCGATCATGCTGCGCTCTACGGGTCAATGTACAGTCGCTCAGTCATTGTCATGCATTTGTTTACTCCGGCTCATGCTCTCGCCAAGGCCTCATCTTTTTCTGTTTGCTCTCTCTGAACTCTACGTGGGTTGGCGAGCGGACGACCAGCTGTTAAATGCCCCAGCTGTGGGCCGGCGGGAGAGAAGAGGTGTGTCTGCGTGTGCTGGTGCTGCTGAATAAAAACAAGTCTAAACGCTCATTGAGTATAAAATTTATTTCATGCAAGGACTGAAATTGACATGTTTTATTTGAATACTTTTCTGTTGCATAAATGTAAAATACATGCATTTACCTTTCCCCAAGTAGACCCACATCCCAGAATGCTTTGTGATGTTCTTTTTTTCCTCTCACTTGAATTGCATGAGCATATAATTCACCTACATCCCTTCACAACAAGTATTTATTTTCTTTTCTCTTCTTTTTTTTTTAAATATTAAACGTCCATTAATTACCACAAGAGACACGACTTCAAATGTAAAACTCGGGTCATTCAAAATCAAAACAAAACTTCTAGGATGTTGCTATATCTTTATATCTAATAGAAATTTGTGACATTACTGATTGGTCAACATGAAATCTGTTAAAGTGCCCTGAAAAAGTTGTGCATAATTATTGGGACAGTATCAATACATGTGTAACAGCATTGATGTTTCACACACACCACAGGTGTGGCGGTGGCGCCTGCGTGGGCACTGAGGCCTTGCCTGTCCGCTCCCCTTTGACGATTCTATTTGTGCTTCATCATTCAAAAAGAGTTATCTTTGCAACGGGGACCGTTAAACGTGTGTTCTCAGCTTGTTGGCTCCTACTGATTCAAAATCTTTCTTTGCCGAACAACAAGAGGGCACAAGCTGCGCCGTCCAAAATAAAGAGTGTGGATGCTACACTGGGAGCTTGAACGCTCTAACGTCCAATCGTTTCAATTTATTACTCACTTTTACTTTGCCTCACCAGGGACCAAGGCACCGTTGTTTAATAATTCATGAGTGTCTCCATGATTTTGGCTTCGCGGCAGCACTAGCACTCGCTGTACTTGAAAAACTACCGGCAAAGAGTACAAAAACTAGTGATGCTCATAACGGCATTGGTCGGCTTCGTGACAGATTGTTGAAGGTAAATCACAGGATTTTACTCGGAGGCCAATGCAAGAAAACAATTACATGAATTTGGGGAAAGGCAAAGAATGGCAGCTACATAAAAATCTCTGCTCTGACTGAGTCTCTGGTAAAGCTGTCTGAAAAATGCATACAGAAATCACCAAGCTTGTGAAGCTTTGAGAGGAAACAGATACTGAGTCACACTTGCTTCTGGTTGAACACAACTTCTCATGCACGTCATGCAAATGAACAAATTGTTTTAGCTGTGTTGACATTGAATGAGTTCATCACGAGCATCATCTCCACATTGCATTGGACATCATCAACATCAGATTATTTCAATTGAACTCTTTTTTTGACGGCCGCTCGGATGACTTCGAGTCTCGCCCGGATTGCACTTTCAGAATCGTCTCTACTTTGCAACGTACAAAGCACTTAACAGCTGGCAGCGGTTTGAAAGCGATGTGTTGTTAATGTCCGGCATACTGGTAGCAGAGGTTACATCTTATGAAAATCTATTTCACAGAATTGTAAAAAGCAGATGAGATTTTTTTAAAAGTCATTGACAGAAAGGTGTGTGAGATCAAAAGCAACAGAGCAACAGGCAATGAAGGAAACACGGGACGGGGCTCGGCCCGTGGACCAGCAGAACGCTGCTTCTGTCTGCAACCGAGGTGACCCATGCAGAGTGGCCAGAGCCGGTGCTGATGTCTCGTCTAGATACGGTGACGCACCCAAGGGCGAGACTTGGGCCGTATCAGAACAGTTGAGATAGAGTTTTCCAGGAAAACAAAAGAAAATCTGATAAAAATGAGGAAGCAGGGGCGAAGGCAAGTGTGAAAGCAAAATCTGACAGGAGGGATAAGAGGAGCGGCCGTCCAATGGCAGCGTGTCTGCTACTGGACCATGCTACATAATGGATGGGATGGGAGAATGTGAGTGCTGCATTAGACAGGGTGGGCTGCAGGGCAGGGCGGACACTGAGGACACTCCAGAGGCATCCCCGCTCATGCCAGACATGCTGTTAAGGCTCCAAGGCTTTTCATAACCTTCAGTTGAAAAACAGAGAACGTTCTGAGTACACTGCTGCGCTGAATCCAGGACAGAGAGAGACGGCTTTGGTGCTCCTCAGCGGCACAACTACACCTGTTGCTTTCTTGTTTTTGTCTCCAAAGAAACAGGTCAACACACACTCCAGACATATTATTCTTCTCCATGCATTGATGCGTCAGGAGTACAACAGCATGCAGCGGGTGGTACTGGACTGGCTTGGAGGAGAACACCATCTAAGATTTCCAAGAAGGTCAGGCCAGGTAGGCACCTCAGGCAGGGAATGTCTGGCAGCTACAGGTAGAATTTTGTACTTTTGTACTGCTGGCGGGCCGGAGGCGGGCGCCACAGAGGTTCTCAGGAATGTTTTAGTATCACGTCACTCAAGGGAAAAGGACATTAAAAAAGCTGTAAACTGGTGAATTTGGCTTGTGGTGTCGCCTCCACGACTGACGTCAGCCTTCCTGTTTGTGTGTTGTGCTCCTTCACCAGACTGATAGCACCCATCAGCGAGACGCGTCATCATGCACCGCTACGGCTGAGAGCAACGTTCTCGCCATCCAGATCCCACATGGCAGTTATCGTTAAAAACACAAAGACATACAAGGTACACGCAGCGCACACTAACACCTTCTTAGGCAGGTAGACAACACACTCTAGATCATAGAAATCTTCAAAATAGCTTTCTGACTGGTAAATAAATAAATCGGGGTTTTACATTATGCATGATATCAAAAAATATATTATGTAGATGTGGACACTGATTATTGACATTTGTGGTGATTGTGCTTAACAAGGAATTGACGTATGTACAACTCCCAGGGGAGTGACTGCACTGTGTGTGTGTGTTCATGTGAAAACTACTCAGCATGGACGGGGTGGGGGGCTTTTCCTGTCTACAGTCTAGCAGTGGATGTCAGTGTCTTACGGGGGCCAGTGTCTGGCTGTTGCTGTACGTACCCCTCCTCACTCGGCCCCCCGTGTGGTTGGGGCGCTCGGCGGTGGTGACCAGGAAGCAGGGCCGCTCTCGCTCGTTAGGGCTGAAGATCTCCTCCGGAGAAATGGCCTGGTCTATATGAGGGCAGTCCTCGTTGGCCAGGGCGGCATTGGCAGCCTCACCATTCAGCTTGGAGTCTTCAATAGACGGCAGAAAAGAAACAGGTAATAAATCTGCTTCCGCATGTGTAACATCTGTAGTTTACAGGTCAGGCTGAGAGCAGGGAGGGTATGCTGGGGAGAGACGCAGTGACACTGGGAGGGCCACCGGGCCACCACAGAGGGACATCAGGGCCCCCTGGAAGAACACCGGACCCCTGGAGAGGGATGCGGTGGGAGGGACATCGGACCTCTGGGGGGGAAGAAGGGGGCAAAGGGATGCCCGGCCCCCGGGGCTCTGGGGAAGGACACCAGGCCACTGGGGAAGACACTGGGGATCTGAGGAGGGAGGCAGGGCCGCCATGCTACCGGGGAAGGACGCAGGGCCAGGATGCATGCCAGGATGCAGGGCCACTGGGGAAGGACACCTGGCCCCCTGGGAGGGACGCTGGGCCACCAGGGAGTGACACAGGGATGCTGGGAATCCGGGGAGGGACACAGGCACACTAAGGAGGGACACAGGGCCACCAGGGAATGACACAGGGACATCGGGTAGGGACACAGGGACAACGGGGAGGGACACAGATAGGGCTGAAACGATTCGTCGAGTTATTCGATTAACTTGATTACAAAAATTCCTTGAGGCAAAATCTCTGCTTCGAAGCATCGTTAAATTCCTATGACGTGCACTATACGCGCACTAAACCCGCCGGCAGCTGATTGTTCCACGGAGCGTTGTTCAGGAAGCACACCAGCGCGTCATGCTGTGTCCCAAATCGCATACTTCCATACTCAATGCTTAAAATTTTGAGTATGCGAGGTCAAAATGAAAAATAGTATGGATAGTATGGGAGAAATTGTGTATGCAAAAGTACCCGGATGACGAACTCAAACGGGTCAGGATTCTGAGTCTGCAGCAGTGGACACTCAGCGCACGGTGGACGAGGCTGCTCTTTACAAACGGAAGTTAGAAATGCTGTCTTTGACACTTTTCTTTCCACCAAGCACCACCAGCTGTGTCATTTTCAGTACATTTGTGGTGTTTTTCGTTAGTTTTTAAGTTAGTTAGTTTATCGCGAATGCTAATGCTAGTTCGCTAACAGCTGCTGGGCTCCGAAGCGTCACCCGAAGAACCGGCGAATAAAAACCAGCTGCTCAGGAAGGTGGAGGAGGCTGCTGTCAGAGGACTGAGGAGGGTTTCAGCGGAAATACTCTCACAATACGGCAGCTCGATAGACGGCCTGTGAATAGTTTACAAGTCATCAGCTGTGAGGTTTATCTGCAGCATGTCACGTCATTATTTGTGTGTTTGCTGTTTGTTCGATGTCTTTAACGTTATACGTTATACTCTTTCTAGGGAGTATGCGATTTGGGACTTTACATTGATGTTCGCTGATTTTGATTGCATACTGTATTTGTTGTGATACGGTTTGACTAGATATGATGTGTTTTTTTTTTTATCCGATTAATCGATTAATCGATCGGTAAAGTGCTAGATTAATCGATTACAAAAAGAATCGATAGCTGCAGCCCTAGACACAGAGCCACCGGGTAGGGAATCCGGGGAGGGACACAGGCACACTGGGGAGGGACACAGGGCCACCAGGGAGTGACACAGGGACATTGGGTAGGGACACAGGGACAACGGGGAGGGACACAGGGACAGCTGTGGGGGGGCACAGGGCCACAGGGTAGGGACATAGGGACACTGGGGAGGGAAACAGGGCTCCGGGGAGGGACACAGAGATGTCCGGGGGGGGCACAGGGATACCAGGCCAGCAGGCCACCAGGGAAGGACATCAGGCCTCTACTGAAGTATGCCGGGCCACTGGCGAGGGACACAGGGCCTTCGGGAAGGGACACGAGGCCACTGGCGAGGGACACAGAACCTTCGGGAAGGGACACAGGGCCACTGGCGAGGGACACAGGGCCTCTAGCATGCAGCTGCCTTCAGTGGAGTATTTGCACTCTGCTCACCAGAGGATCCTCTTACTCCCCTAAAAGTGTTCTACGCACTTCTGAGAGAATGATGAAGTACTATTACAGTAGAGTATTACGAAGTAGGTGGAAGTAACTAGACAAAGGTTTGAGTCTAAATTGACAAAGGTACAGATTTGTAACAATCTTCTCCTCGTGCTCTTTCTGGTGACTGTTTGGTGGCAAACTTTGGTGCGATAATCAGTTAACTGAGGCAGCAGCAGCTTCAGCAGTAGCAGCAGCTTCAGCAGCTTCAGCTTCAGGAGCAACAGCAGCTTCGGCAGCTTCAGGAGCAGCTTCAGCTTCAGCAGAGTGAGTGTGAATCAATATTGTAACAGCTGGTTTCTCGCGTCTGTATCTTACCTTGGAACTTGATCTCAAACACGTCGTCGTGAGGGATGGGGCTCTGGGGCTGTGAGCTGATGCTGGACTTGCAGAAGTTGGGAGAACCTGGCTGGGGAGCTCGAGGGATGTGCCTGTTTTTTTTCTTTGGTAGTTTCTGCTTCGCCATGGCCAAGGAGTAATACATTCCAAAGTTGTTGACGATGACAGGAACGGGCATGGCGATGGTCAGCACGCCGGCCAGGGCGCACAGGGCTCCCACTAGCATTCCAGAGGTGGTCTGAGGGTACATGTCTCCGTAGCCCAGCGTGGTCATGGTGACCACGGCCCACCAGAATCCGATTGGGATGTTCTTGAAGTGCGTGTGCTCGCTGGCCCGTGGGTCGTTGGGGTTGGCTCCAATCCGTTCCGCGTAGTAGATCATGGTGGCAAATATGAGGACCCCGAGGGCGAGGAAGATAATGAGGAGCAGGAACTCATTGGTGCTGGCCCTCAGTGTGTGGCCCAGCACCCTCAGGCCTACAAAGTGACGTGTGAGCTTGAAGATCCGCAGGATTCGCACGAAGCGTACCACTCTCAGGAACCCCAGCACATCCTTGGCTGCCTTGGAGGAGAGCCCGCTGAGGCCCACCTCCAGGTAGAAGGGCAAGATGGCCACAAAGTCAATGATGTTCAGAGCGTTCCTAATGAAGTCACACTTGTTTGGGCAGAAAGTTATTCGCATTAGAAACTCAAAAGTGAACCACACCACACAGACGCCTTCGATGTAGGTGAGGTAGGCCGCCGTCTCCGTCTCCTGGTAGGTGTGCTCCACAATGGTGTTGTTCACCACCTCCAGCTCCGTGCGGTTGATGATGGGGTTGAAGGCCTCGTGGGTCTCTAGGCAGAAGGTGGTGATGGACACCAGAATGAAGAAGAGCGAGGCCAAAGCAACCCACTGAGCAGGAAGGAAGGAGGGGGGGGGGGGGGG
>CAESWR010000955.1:75947-89280 GCA_903171835.1 Mullus surmuletus
GAAGTCGTGTCAGCCTCAGCACACGATAGACAGGGAGGCAGTGAATGCTCTGTGCTAGTGTGTGTGAGTGTATGTTTGATTGCGTGTTTGTGTGAGTGTGTGTGTGTGTGTGTGGCTGTAAAAGCTCTTTCAGGTGTGTTGGGCGTTGGCTGGGCTGGGTTGGGCTGGAACTGAGTCAGGAATATGTCCTCACTGTACAGACTGGTTTGGTATGTGTGTGTGTGTGTGTGTGTGTGTGTGTGTGTGTGTGTGTGTGTGTGCACTACAGAGAAGAAGCACAATGCAGCTCACCCTTCCCCTCTGCTCACATGGGAAGTGTGTGGGAGTACACTAATATAGACACACACAAACACACATACATGCCCACACACACACTAATGAACTTTTTTAAAAATCACGTGTGACAGCAGAAACAGCAGTGTTACATACGTTGTGTGTCTGCCAACTGACACATACACAGCTCTCACACCCGCTAACCATACACACGCTGCGACGAGTGCAGACAGATGTGTGGTTCACCTGGTCACCTGACCTCAGCCAGCCAGGTGACACTGTGGGTGAGGCTTGTGGCTGCGTGCCTCCGCCCTCTGGGACACTGCCGGACAAACGCGGGTCAACCCGGGGCAAACGCGGGTGATTTGGGCATGTGTGTGAAAGGGTTCACGCAGCACTTGGACCCGGATCCGCGTCATTTGTTGCTCGGTCTGCCCCAGTGCATCACCCGGCCCATGATAACCGTTAATTTACCTGATGACATCACGTGCCGTCTTTGCCATATCACATGACATTTGATATAGGACCAGATCAAGCAGAGCAGAACCAGAACCTAGCAGCTGATCGGGCAGCCAGCTGAGGCCCCATGTCGCTGTTCAGACTTGTTCAGCTTGCTGAGAAAGCGTCACAAGTCGCTGCAGATCCTCAGAGCGCGAGTTGATCCAGCAAAGACCTGGCTCTGGTATCGACCAGTCACAGGGTCGTGTGAGTGTCCGGAGACATCCAGACACCACCGGTCTCACCTCTCATGTCTTGTTCACGCGTTTGGATGCGTGAATGCAGCTAGGAAATTCAAACACCAGTAAATAAACCTTTGTTGGCATCCATGAAAGCAGCATGTGGCCCCGCCCACGCCTCACCCACAGCTCCACCCACAGCTCCTGCAATAACATGGCAGTGGGTCTTGACTGCTGGAGGTGTGAAAGGTCCAAATGCTGAACAAAGGTCTGTCAATCCACTTTTGAAAATGCCGCCTCAACGCGGTCATTTCAGTGTCCAATCAATGGGAAGCAGAGAAGCCAAACCTGAAGTGCAGCAACAGGACACCTGCAACTCAAACTACCCAGCATGCAAATCTTTGTTATGATATCAAGGTATACCTTCATTTGGACGCCTTTGTTTTCCATTTGTTCACAAAACTGACTCTGATGGAGCTTATTTCATAAATGGCAAGAGAATTGATAACACAAACACACTGAAAACGGGTCAGACGTTTCAGAGAGTTTGAGAGCGTTCAGGATGTAGGTCAGGTCAGACAAAGCTGAGAAACAAACTGTTGGAGGCCTTTTGGATCTCGATGGCGTCAGCAGATCTTAATCTCTCGACCAAACAACAAGCGGGTCGCAAAGGTGCTGAGACATAATGTACCATGGCAGAAAAATCGCTCTTGTCCTATGTTATCCAGTGACTCTGTGTGTCTGTGTGTGTGTGTTTAGTAATGGTGTGTGTTTGTCTTTGCTTCTTCCAGACTATGGCGGCACCTCGACAGTGAAATATCAGACCTACAATCCCAATTACAGCTCAAAATCCAGCTTCATGATGTCAGGCTCCAGAACCATGGTGAGTTCAGCACCATCATCCCCTGCAGTCACAGGGTGTCATGGGGGTCATGACCCCAGGCACTCAAACACCCCCCCCCCCATCACGTTGGAGCCTCTGTTGGCTCCTCCAGCTCAGCATGTGTGACATTTCACGGTACACTGTGAGCAGATCAGCTCAGGGTCTTGGCTCCTCCTTCGAGATTCCTCCAAGCTAAACACACACACCAGTGCCGGCTGCTGGTCTTTCAGACCAAGAGCGGAAGCTCATTGTCGGCCTCCATCATAAAATTTGTCAATTTAATTATTTTAATTATGTTAAACTGATAGGGAAATACTGTGGAAATACTGCTAGTGTGTTTTATTTACAGTGTAAGAAATGAACAATGGAAATGTTCAAGCAGTTTTGCCAAGCAAATACCAAGAAATAGATTGCATTTTGTCTTTTGACTTTACAAGCAAAATCTGCGATGGGACTGAGCTCCCAATGCTCAAGCGACAGTGTATATCTCAAATAGCTATCAATCAAAAAAGGATTCAGCCTTTCCACTGATCCTCCATTCACCCCCAGAGATGCCGAGCCTCCGGGGGCGGGATAGAATCCTGGCATTTATCCAATGAACATCAGGTTTCAAGGCGATGACAAAAAACTGTTCTATGCAGCCCCAGTGAAGGACATGGACGCTCGGCTTCAACGGGAAAATGCACTGATGATATGGGAATGTATGTGAAGTTAACAAAATCGAGTCCGTCGACTTGTGATAAGTAGCTGATTCTGAACAAACTCATCATCAACTCGCCTTTGTAGTCAATGAAATATGAACACAGCAGTACATATTCGATCATTTAATAATTTACATTTTAGGGGAAGCTGAGCTTCCCATGCAGTCTTAGAGAAATCGCCTCTGACAAACACACACAGTATAACCATTGGCGTGTTGTTGGTGCAGGGCCCGCGCATGGCTCAGAGGTCGGGCTTCAGTAGCCAGTCTGCCGGCCCAGACATGGCCCAGATGCACAGGATGAGTGTGAGCGGCACTGGAGGCGGCGGCGGCGGCGGCGGCGGTGGCGGTGGCTTTTACCGTGAAGATATGCACATTGGCAACTATCAGGGGAGTATGAGGCCGGAGACGCTCTCCATGCACTCCATGAGACAGTCCATCCCGGTGAACTCCTGGATGGTGGACGGCAGCGACGCCGGCAGCCTGGTCTCAGAGCGGGATGCCACCTTTGGGCGCCAGTACGCTCACAGCGCTGTCAACGGCTACAGCACCCAGGTGAGACAGGGAGGAGGCACCATGAGCTTTCAGGCACCCATGCGTCGATCCCTCAGCGGCACACTGTCCCGGGGCGGTGGGATGGCAGAGCGCGAAATTGAGATCACCCAGCAGCACTCCTTCAAAGGACCCGCCTACAGAACCATCAACAGGATCAACAACAGAAACAACCGCATGAGCATGGGGTCTGGGACCGTGCAGCGCCAGATGTCCTCAGCAGGGAGCTCCTACGGTGGGATGGACAAGGTGGACAGGGGCTTCATCACGGGAATGTCCTCCGGTTCCCAAGGCAACCTGATGATGCAGCGCCAGGGCACCATGTCCCGTGCCATGTCTGTCAAGAGCATGCAGAGTGTGGGTAGGGGAGCCGACATCTTTAACGGCCAGATGGAGATGGGATGCAGCATGGGCAACCTCAGCGGGTCAGTCTGCGCACACACCCACACACACACACACACACACATGGACATGTTCTGTGAACGCACACGACTCAATGCAGAGTCTGAGAGGGGAGCAGTGTGCCTCTTGAGGGCTGTGTGTTGTGCTGTGGCCTCCTGGAACTGGTTTGAGGAGGTTTTGGGTGTGGCAGCTCAGTTTCAGCCCCCCCAGCCCAGCACACAAACACACACAGCCTGCGGTGTGTCGCGTGCGTTCACAGAACATATCCATCCAAGTTTTGAGTAGAAATACAACAAACTTAAGCCTAGGTCCTTGAACGATGAGTGCCCCCAGCAGGGGCTCTGTCACCGCCCTTGTGTGTTTGATTTGTGATGTCAGACCCTCATGTGTGTGATTTGTGATTTGATCCCCGGGCAGGATCAACGCCCTGGACATGCCCACGGCTGTGCAGTACCTGAGGGAGTCCGACCCCAATCTGCAGGTTCTGGGTGCTGCATACATCCAACATGAGTGTTACAACGACAGCGACGCCAAATTCGAGGTACTGTACGCAACAATCTGACTATGACATGAGTGAACCTGAGGTCATTGACTTCTGTGGGTGTGTTAATGCTGCTGCTGAAAAACTGCGGCCACTTCTCTGTTTTAGAAGTTGATGTTTTACGTGATTACATATTTGTACAGATGTGGTTCATAAAGATAGTCTTCCTCGGTTCATTTGGCTCGTCAGGCAGAGGGGTCACTGGATGAAGTCAGCTGTTACCATGGTGACAACGGTTTCACTCTTCTTTTACAACTTGTACAACCAGAAAAGCCAGTTTGTGCTTTCACCTGCCTGAAATGGCGTTTGAGTGCCTGCGGGCGATCAGGCGGCGCTCCCCACATAAACCAGAGCTATGGTTTACTGGGTGCTGTGGCTTTGGCTGTTTCTTGGTGTGTCTGGGAGGAGGTTTGTTCAGTGCTCGCCTCCATGTCCGTTCGGTGCTCAGCTAAGCTAGCGGGCAGAAGCTTCTTGTTTCATTTGTTAGATGAGAATGCTCTCCTCCAACTCTTCGTGTTGAAGCAATGAACCCCAAACCACAAGCGTGCCTGTCCGACATCCTGTAATCACACAAGCGTAATGCTGCGGTGAAACACTCAGCCATTGTTGAGGAGCTCACAGAGCTTCAGATGATTAAGTCATTGGAAGGTGGAGTGTGCTGTGAGTGTTTGTCCTTCCAAGTAAAACCACTCAGACATGATTGTTGGCTGATGGCTGAACGTTTGTCTGAGTCTGTGTCTGCTGCAGTCGAGAGCCCCGATGGCTTCCTGGTAATAAAACCAGCACTAATTGTGACCTTCTCCTCCTTGCTCCACCTCCAGGTGCGCCAGTACAAAGGCATCGGCGAACTGGTGAAGCTGTTCAACTCTGAAAACCAAGAGGTGCAGCGTTACGCCACTGGAGCCACGCGCAACCTCATCTACGAAAACATGGACAACAAGGTGGCTCTGATCGAGGAGGGCGGCATCCCACAGCTGGTGCATGCTCTGGAGGAGAAGGATGATGAACTACACAAGAACATCACTGGTAGGAAAAGTCGGCAGGCAGCATCTCAGAGCTCCTAACAAGCCCTGAGAACGGGAGCCCCTCAGGGCTTGTTAGGAGCGTTTCATGCAAATCAGCCAGACTGAGAATTTGGATGTAACATGATCTGGGAGGCAGAAGCTCTGTCTTCTGAAACTGCTGAAGCTGCTGGAGGCTTTGGCTATTGTTCTTCACCAGTCAGAGAGGTGGACCATGACGCAGCTTTGTAATCAGACACTCAAATCAGACTCCATGTGTTCATGGATTAATACGCAATAGTTTCGGATGTGTGTATGGACGCAACTGTGTGTGTGTGTGTGTGTGGGTCTGAAGGTCTTGTCCTGTCACCAGATGATCACTGGAGCTGCGTATACCTTCACTGTCAATGCAGTCTCAGGAGTTCGATTGCCTACATTTGACCTTTGATGGAAGGGTCAAATACTTTAGTACAAGTAGATCACTCAGGAAAAACATGGGGAACGTTTGCACACTTTCCTGAGGCTGCGTCTCTGTGCAGGTATCCTGTGGAACCTTTCCTCCAAAGACAACCTGAAGGAGAAGCTGGCCCGAGAGATCCTCCCCGAGCTGACTGAAAAGGTCCTCATCCCTCTGTCGGCCTGCAGTGACTCAGACGGCATCAAGCAGTCGTCCTCAGAGGCCGACATCTTCTACAACACCACAGGATGCCTCAGGTGCTGCTCCAATCCTCTTTCTCTGAGCTCCACTTGTGCTTCTGCTGGTGCTTCTCCTCCTCCCATCATGGCAGTTTGGAATGTTCTCCCCTGAGAGGGTTCATACCCACAAAGAAGTATCTGTCACACCTGTGCTGTAAAGGAGGAGCTCAGCCAGCTGACCTCTGACCTCCTTGTCTGCTCAGGAATCTGAGCTCTGTGAGTGAGAAGACCCGTCAGCAGATGAGAGAAACGCATGGGCTGGTGGATTCCTTGGTGGGCTACGTGAAGGCCTCGCTGGAGGATGGCAAGGCAGAGGACAAGGTGTGAGCGCCTAAGAAGCTGCAGCTGACTTTGACCTGCTGCTGCTTCACTTTGTGTACTCATGTGTGTGTGTGTGTGTGTGTGTGTTGTAGGGGGTGGAGAATGCGGTGTGTGTCTTGAGGAACCTCTCCTACCAGCTCTACGGTGAGATGCCTCCATCGGCGCTGCTCCGCCTGGAAGGACCCAGCCGAGCTCAGGACACAGGGAAGGGCGACGCCATCGGCTGCTTCACTCCGCAGAGCAGGAAGGCCAAGAATGTAGGAGAGCAGCCGAGTCCGTCAGCGCTGCTGCCGCCTCACGCTGCTGCCTCTCAACATTGTCGTCTCTCCTCCCCACACAGAGCAAGAACCAGGACTTGTCTACCTTCACCGAGGTTGCCCGCGTGCCCAAGGGCATGGAGTGGCTGTGGCACCCTCAGATAGTGGGCGTGTACAACCGTGTCCTGCATCAGTGTGAGATCAATGCCGTGTCCCGCGAGGCCGCCGCCGGGGCGCTGCAGAACATCACCGCCGGGGACAAGAGGGTCAGCATTCCGACGGGACGTCCTGTCTGATGATGAGAGGGGGCAGAGCCACTTTGTCTCACATTGTCTGTGTGTGTGTGTTGTCTGGTTGTGGTTCTGCAGTGGGCGTCGGTGATGAGCCGAGTGGCTCTGGAGCAGGAGCGCATGCTGCCGGTTCTGCTGGACCTCCTGCGCACCAACAGTGACCTGGAGCTGCGCTCGCTCACCGGCTTCCTCCGAAACCTGTCCCGCCACGCCAGAGACAAGAACGACATGGGTCAGTCCACCTGCTCCTCCGCACTCTGATTAGAGTCATTCTTTAAAACTCCTGTTGGTCTTCACTCAGGTGCCAATAAGGTGCCAGTCATACACCTGTGAGTGGCACACACTCTCAGCACATGTTTTGGGGCCGTTGCCCACGTGTTTAGCCGCTTTGCTCATTCCAAGAATACACGATCCAAACAAGTTGTACCTCACTGTAAAGGTGACTAATCAGGCTTTCCAACGGTATGAAATACAACACAAATTGGTATTATTAAAGGGGAGAAATGATTGACTGAAAAGGAGGAGGAGGTTGAGGAGGTTATTTTTGAAGGATGTTTGAGACACATAAAAGGTTCAAAGATGGTTTGAGGTCTGAGTGGAACGCTGCTCATGTTTTACTCTGCATACTGGTTTGACTGTTTTCCTCCCACGTGTGACTCTGGTCTGATGACACTCACTGATGTTTCAGCCTCGAAAATGGTGAACAACCTGTTGACCAAGCTGCCTGTGGATGGACACCAGAAGGATCCTTCCAGCGAGGTGGTGGTCAACATCTGCGGCGTTCTCAACAACTTGGTGACCAGCAGCTCCATCGCCGCCAGGGACATCACCTTCTTTGACGGCCTGACCAAGCTGGTGGCCATCAAGAACTCCCACGACACAAGGTGAGGCTTCTCCACAGAGCTGCTCCTCCCAGGATGGTGCTGCAGCGCTCTCACCTGCACCTCTTTCTTCTAGCCCCGGGAGGATGAAAGCAGCCAAAGCCGCAGCCACGGTTCTCACCAACATGTTCCAGTACAAGAAGCTGCACAAAGACTACAAAGGGGTAAGAGACATTGCAGAAGAGCTCTGGGCCTGTGGGGGGATCTGGACCCCTCTCAGGTCCACCCATTGTCCTCAACCACCCATAATAAGTTGCTAAAAAGTTACATCTGTAACCTCCGGCTGAAGCAGCTTTCACACCTTCATCATCGGGACGTTTCGGCACTGAGCAGCCGTTTATATCCTGCATGTTGATGGCCGCAAAGAATTCCAAGCTCAGTGGAACAGCTTTCTCCTGACTGCCCCACCCTCGTCTTTGTGTGCGTGCGCGTGTGCGTGTTAGCATGATGTATGACATTCCTCACTCTGGGCAATAATTCCCTCATCGCTTTGATGGCACATGTTCAAAAACCATATATCTCTCAACTGTTCACACCCACAAATGCGCACACACACGCACATGCACGCACACACACACTTATTGGGCAGGTAGGTTTACTGTCTTCTAGCGCGGCCCTCCCATGGGTGCGGCCCTCTAAGCGTGTTTCCGAAAGAACAAGTCCCAGCAGAGTCAGAAATGTGTGAACGTGTGTGTTAACTTCGCCCACAGCCCCGCCACCGAAGCCGTAACACACACACACCGAAAATGAGTCTCCCTCAGACCCGAACGTTCCCCAAGAAGTGTGTGGCCCGCAACCTCTGCGGCGACCTTTATCCTACATTTGATGAATGTCGCTCGGCGTTGTTCACGTTGTTCAGACGTGTTCTCTGCTGAAAACTGCCACTTTGCATTTCTGCTCTGTTAAAATATTTCCATTTGGCTTGTTTGTGTTACAGAAAGGCTTCACCAGGCCCGACTTTGAGGACACCAGCATCTAAAACAGCACGCTGCTGCAGGAACATCTAGACCCGACCAAACTGTCGGCCCACCTCACCTTAACACCCATCAGAGGGACGCAGAGTTAATTGCACACACACACACACACAGACAGACAGACATGCACAAACTTATACACACACAGAGACACAGACAGACATGCACACACTCATACACACATACACACACAGACAGACAGACAGACATGCACACACTCACTGAGACTCACAGACACAAAAGGACATCAGGCATCAGTGTGTGTGTGTATCCAGATGATGCAGCTCGTTGTCTCCACATCATGACAGACGGTTCAGACAGTTGATGGACTTGTTTGACCACTGACATTTGTGGGGACTTTCACTGCCAAAAAGGTCCTGATGTATTTTTTGTAAATATTGTTTTGTCTTTTACACTGAAATCTGATCTCATATTGCTCTGAAAATGCTGCAGCAAAGTACTTTTGTAGTTTTTGGAATAAATAGAGCCAAAAAGAACCAGCTGTTTATTTGCAAGTCATTAATAGTAATAGGTGAGCGCGGTACACATTGCTGAGATTTGAAATGTGGGGTATGGGTTGTCCCAAAAAAAAGTTTTGTAAAATGTAGCTTTTTAAAATCTGGCTGGAAAAGACGTTAAAGTGCGACATTTAAAATCACTTAGTCACACCGGGCTCAGTCCGGTTATGCATTTGTTATTTTTTCTTTGACACGCCATTGGACCTGTGATTGTGTAATGACTGTGTGTGTGTGTGTGTCATAGAGAAATACAGATGAAAGGTAGCAGGTCTGACTTTGTCGTCAGAACAATAAATGTTGTATAATATTTGTTTTGTGTTTGATCAGAGTTGCTGAAGTCCGATAATCATCGGCTAACAGCTTCACACACCGAGCGCACACACACACTGACTGCTTTGTTGTACATATGCAGATGTATCATCTGGATTATTTTCAGCTAATAAAGACGATGTATTTGGAAATGGGATGTCATTGTGTGTCTGTGTGAGTGTTGCGTTTCTGACAGCAGCATGGCAAGCATTGGGCCTCTCCCTGTTTACATTCTTGCTCGTGCTCAGACAGGAACAATATTATGAGACCTTCCCTGCCGCTGCTCCCTCATTCAGACTCATCTTCCACTGCAGCTTGTCGTTACACCTTACAAATCGTTGACCCCCCCCTCCACACTCACACACACACACACACAACCAGCCACTTTGCCAGAAAACAAACAACTTTATTAGGATGGTTGCTAGGAGTCTGTGCGTCACACACATACAGACTCGCCGGGCTGGTGTGTGTCCTTGAAGCACCAACGGTGATCTGATATCACTTTGGACTTCTGGAGTATTTCCAAACGCGGTCAAACCCTGGAAGAATCCCTCTAAGGCAGAGGTGGGCAAACTAAGGCCCGGGGGCTATTTAATCCGGCCCGCCGAGCCGGACAATTTCTCCATAAGCCAAAGTAAGAAAGGTTTTAGACTGTAACTGCTAACATGTCCTCTCAAGACAGTAGGGCCAAAGATCCTTTAGAGCTTTATCAACCGTCTCCGCTGGGGCAAATTTCAGGCTCTTCCAAAAATCTTCCCTGACAATATTCCATTTAGCAGGATTGTTAGTTACCGCCAATTAGTTTCCCGTAGCCGGCAGTCGATCAATATCTAAAACCAAATGTGGCCCTTCAGACAACATAATTGCCCACCACTGCACTAAGGGCAGGACACCTCCCTGATGTCTGGTGTCGCTCTGCCCCCTGCTGGAGACGAGACGCTTGTGCACAAACAGCACGTTCCTTCTCTCACCGATTGACACAAATACGAGATTGTCCCTGTAAAACTTCATCAAACAATGCAAAAACAGATCTGGCACAATTCAAAACAACGCCAACTCCTTCCCAGCTGAATTGTCTTGGCATATGTGTGTGTGTGTGTAAGTGTGTGTGAGAGTGTGAGCTGTGGATCACACGTCGTCCTCAGTGACCAGACAGTAGAAGTCTGAGCGGGCTCCGTACGTCCTTGACCCCAGGTCAGAGATGTCAACGTCTGATGGTCGGAGCTCTGCTGCAGCAGTGCAGGGGGCCGCGGCTGCAGCGGGGGGGGCAGCGGGAGGGAGGATGGGAGCTCTGCAGACCAGAGCTTTGTAGGTGGGGAGACGAACGCCTGCAGCACAGGGACAAAGACGGGACATCTAACCATTCCTCCAGCACCATCAGTGTGTGTGTGTGTGTGTGTGTGTGTGTGTGTGTGAGGTATAATGTCTGCTATATAATCACAGCCCAGCACGTGACCACATTCTCACCCAGGTCTCCAGCAGGATCCGTGTCCAGGTAGTCAGGGTCAAGGGTCAACATGGGGTCATTGTCGCCCTGGAGGAGAGTCTGCGGGTCTCCTGCAGACTCAGAGTGGAAGACCACCTTGCGGGGCATCGCCAAGGCCAGCTCCTTCCAGAAGACCGAGGAGGGAGTCTGTACACATGTAAACATGATTGTGAGTGGCGTCTGTGTGTGTGTGTGTGTGTGTGTGTGTGTGTGTGTGTGTGTGTGTCTCACCACGGAGTTATGCTTCCATGTGAGGATGGTGAGAGTGTGTTGGTGCTCACTGAGCTGCTGCCTGATCTCAGGGTGCAGCTGCTTCCACTGACCCTCCAGCGTGATGAGGATGGGCTGCCGGCACAACTCCAGCAGGTGCAGGAGACCCTGCCTGACCACACACACACACACACAATGTAGTTCAGAAAACACTTAGAAGGTGTGTGTGTGTATGTGTGTGTGTTTGTCAGCCTGACCTGAAGTTGTTGCAGCACCACTCCTGCTGCAGGTAAGCGTGTGAGAGCACGATGATGAGCCGGCGAGAGCGACTCAGGCCGACCAGCAGCTCGGCAGAAGGTTCTGAGGAAACAAAGTTCATCTTCCATCTCCTGCTGAGTGCTCACAAACCAGCACCACCACAGATGGCTTTAAATCTAGAGGTGCTGTGCTCTCACCCGCCCCGGGCAGGATGTCGTTGTCCGTCAGCAGCAGCTTGTGGGCATTTCTGCTCTCCAGCTGAGGTCTGAGAATGAAGTTGACAAACTTCCTGTCCTGCTCGTTGCTGACGTAGGAGATGCAGGCGTCATACAACTTCCCATCTGAGCAGAGGGGAGGATCTGAGTCAGTGTCTCACTCTCTCACACACACACACCCCAATTCCTGGGAAAGGTTATGATGGGAAACAGGAAATGAAACAAAATTCAAAAACGTAATGAGTGCGCGTCTGTAGTTGTCATATGGTAGCGTTGATGCAGGCGATGGTGCTGTACTGTAGCTATGGTAATACAGGCTCACTAAATTCATTACGTAGCATTGGTCCGCACCACGGCACTGTTTGTCTGTTAGCTGCAATGCAGGTTTTGTAATAAAAACATCCAATGTTTGATTGAAATCGACTAATAAACTCCAACAATCCCCCCTCTTTGTTCACTGTGGTTGCTCTGATGTTTACATGTTGCTGATGGAGGCTTCCTGAGCAGTTTCTGAGCTTCCACAGTCTCCAAATATCCACTTCTACAGTCTCTGACGGCTCCGCTGCAGCAGATGTCACGCACATACCCTGGAACACACACCTGGAACACACACAGGCACGCACGCACGCACACAAACACGCACACAGCAGTGTGACTCACCGTTGAGCTCCAAGTCTCCGTAGGAGTTCTTGTAGCAGAGTCTGATGTTGAGGTGACACCTGGAGTAGATCAGAGCAGCTGCAGCTAGAACCAGAACCAGCAGCAGTGCAGCAGAGACTGCAGAGGTGTGACTGGGGAGGCCTAAGGGCAGCACGTACACATGCGCGCCCACACACGCAACCACACACACACATGCAAAGTGATGTGACGTGGCCTTCATGGTGCAGAAAAATTTTAATCCAGCAGAAAGGTGTTTCTCTTGTCAGCCGGTGGGGCAGGTGTATGTGTGTGTGTGTGTGTGTGTGTGTGTGTGGCTCCGGGCGTCTTACTCGCTTCCTGCAGGTTGAAGAAGGCAGAGGTGTTCCTCACAGAGCAGCTGTACACACCGAAGTCCTCGGCCCCCCTGAGGGAAACCAGCAGCACGTTGCGGACCACCAGCTGCTCTCCACCCGGGGTCCTAACAAACAGAGCAGACGGTCGCCCTCTGTGATCAAACCTGATGCATGCTGGGAAATGAAGAATGCGCTTCAAATCACCATGAGGACGAGTTGTGGAGGGAGTGGCTGTGGTTCCCCAGAGTTTGCCCATCTTTCCTCCACTGCAGCGTGATGTCACACTGCTGGTCCTGGGGCTCCAGGTCCAGGGGGTCCTGGATATCCGGAGAGTCCCACAGGAAGCGAGCAGAGCAGGTCAGTTTCACAGCTGACCCCACCCTCCCCCACATGTGGACGCCCCCCCCATCAAGACTCAGCTGGGGGGTTGAAGAGCACCGGAGCGCTGCGGAAACACACATGCTGTAGGACTGGCTGGACCTCTTCCACGCACACACACACACACACACACACACACACACACACACACACACACACACACTTTGCATAGATGATGGCACACTGCAGACTGCGGACCTGTTGGCCAGCAGCTCCTGCGCATGCGTGACCAGACCCCGCAGCGTGCCCAACTGCCCCCTATGAATTGTGCCGTTTTGGTCTCCAAAGAAAACATCCGGGTCCGAAGTCCAGTCTGTTCTACAGGCAACACGTCTTCGTGTCACTGACACGCCGTGACCTCACACACACGGACAGTGACAGTCTCTCCATCTCTCTCTCTCACACACACACACACACACACACACACACACGGACAGTGACAGTCTCTCCATCTCTCTCTCTCTCACACACACACACACACACGACAGGTTGAAGATTCAAGAAGTGCGGTCATCCCCT
>CAESWR010000955.1:112288-124788 GCA_903171835.1 Mullus surmuletus
TCCCAGCTCCTCCCAGCTCCTCCCAGCTCCCCCCAGCTCCCCCCAGCTCCTCCTAGCTGCTCCCACCTCCTCCCATCTGCTCCCATCTCCTCCGTACTTCATCACGGTCTCTCTCAGTCAGTGTCTCTGCTGTGTTCTGGGAGGATTTTGTGGCTGCTACTGCTCCCTCTGCAGGGTGGTCCCAGTCCTCTGCTGGGAGGGGGCTCAGAACAAAGCCCTGCTGCCCACCTATATTGTGATCATTAAGTATTTCTTGCTTCTGACTGGACAACATTTCACACTATGATGTTGATGTTGAGGCTTCCTCTGTGACCCGTCCTGTAGTAAAGTTTGTTCTTGTGTGTGTGTGTCTCCTCTGCAGGAGAGGAGGAAGGTGTACGAGGCCAATCTGGAGAAGGTTGGTCTGGAGCTGGAGACAGAAGATAAATCGGTATGTCATCCATTCATTTCATTTTCATTTGATTGTATTTATATATCATCTTTAATCTAATCTTTAATCTCATTTTCGTCCAGACCACTTTTTATTTTCAAGTCATTTTCACTGTGCTGAATGAATATAGCTAAAGGATATTCATTTTCTTTAAAATGTGTAAAAATAAATTCTGGTGTCCGTTCTCAAATTAGCCTTAAAATGGCTAAATTACAAATAAACTCTCACTAGTTGCCTCAGATTCAATGTTGGCGCTAATCTTTCTGTATGCTCTATTAGTAATAATAATTACATTTTTTAATTTAAATACTGTGGAGTTATGTAAACAAACTGGTATTTAGAGAGTTAAAATCCTAAAGAAAACATTAAAATATGCTTTTTTTACAGCAGTTTTTAGGGAGGGGGCGTGTTTCGTCTTGAGGGATGATTGAGAACGTTTTTTTAAGGAACTCGTAAAACAGGAGTGTGTAAAAACAAGCCTTATGCATCCATAAATCCATAGAATACAGAGCCAACAGGGCTCAGGCGTGAAGGTCACAGGCTGCAAAGGAACCCAACGGCATAACGGAGGACAAACATCAAAGGTTTAGGGCAGAGATGGGAAGAAACGAAGTACGAATATTTTGTTACTGTACTTCAGTACATTTTTCAGGTATCTTCACTTTACTTGAGTATTTATTTTTCTTTTACTCCCTACATTGAAACACAAATATCGGTATTTTGTACTTCTTACATTCTCAAAACTGGCTGGTTACTTTTTTCAACCTCTATGGTGACGACATGACGTAGAAGACGTAACAACACAGAGAGGGCAAATCAACCGTGTAGAGAAGGCGAGGCGACTGCGTCAGGTCAGAGCGGCGGGAAGGGAGTTCTGGTTGGGCTGCTGCCGAGGGGATGTCAGCCGCCCTCTGAGCTCAGGGGAAGATGTCGCTGCTCGGTCTGATGCTGCTGCCGCCTCACTCAGATTTTGTTGTTAACAAAAGAGGAAAACTATCCTATTTTGTGTGCCAACAACTTTTGAAGTATCAAGAGACGCATCGTGTTCCAGTGAAGTTTTTACTTTTGTACTCAAGTAAACTTCAGAACCAGTACATTCTCCCTTTTACTTAAGTAAAGGAGTTGAATCAATACTTCTACTTTTGCTTGAGTCTTTTTTTGCGTAAGTGTCTGTACTTTCACTCAAGTACAGAATGTCAGTACTTTTCTCAAGTGAAATAGAATTAAAAATAAATAAGTAAATGCGTAATAAAAGTGTAGATAAATAAATAAATACAAGCGTGGCCTATTTACCTTTTACATTTACATTTATTTGTATTTATTGCCTTTTCTGTCTGAATCTCTCCTTTGTCTTATATCTTCAGGAGTCTGAAGATGGAAAGACCTACTTTGTGAAGATCCATGCTCCATGGGAAGTGTTGGCCACCTATGCAGATGTGCTGAAGATCAAGGTCCCCTTCAAGGCCAATGACATTCACGAGCACAGCGAGATGCCCATGAACTGGCTGTCCACTCCGTTCCGTCTGCCCGATCACGTCATGCACCCGGAGCCGGACTACTTCACCGCGCCCTTCGACAAGAGCAAGTCGGACTTCTTCCTCATCGACGACAAAGACACCTTCCCCACGTCGACCCGCAACAGGATCGTAAGGAAGCTCTGATCGTTAAGAAAAGTCTCAAATTGTTTAAACTTTTCAGCCATTGGTGTTGGAGCAGAGGCAGACACAGCTGCGCCCCCTGCTGAGCTCTACGCTTTGTTCATAGTTTTATTAGGGGTTATGCATCTCTCCAATCCGATACGTATCTTGATACATGAGGTACAATATGATTCAGGAACGATATATTTTGAATTGCATGGATTCGATTCCATTCAGTATTTCGATATGATTCAGTGGATTTCAATGGGGTAGTGAAACAATATTAGTGTTCTTTGTTTAAAGTAGACAATCATTTTACATTATTAATTGACATAACTTAATGCTATAAATGTGGTATTACTTGCATTCAAATAGATTGATGAAATACTAGAGAACAAGAGCCTCTCTGGCAATGAAAAACAAACAATATTCAAGTTCACTAGAGGCACAAAATAGAGCCTAAAACTTTTGGAGATGTGTGGAGCCTCAGATCAAAGAACAAGGAGCTACTGAGGTAGTGAATACAATTTCATAAGACATCCCTTGTGCAAATTCTTCTCAAAACAGAACATAAAGTGGCAAACTGTAAATATTAATATACAATATATCAGTCTGTATCAGCAGCAACACCAAACAGATTCACAACTTTGTAATCAGACCATCGCCTTCATGCTAAAAATACAAATAGAATAGAAATGTATTACATCGTTTAAATCAAAACCCGATTTCTGACTCAGATCAGTTATTTTTTACACCCCTAGTTTTTCTGTCTGATGTGAATAGTTGTCTCTCCTAAATCAGGGTGGTTTGAGGAGAAGGACGTTCTCCATGACAGATCAGCACAGTCACATTTATAGTAACACAACAGTCCTTGTAAGGGGAAGTTTGAAATGAAGTTTCAGTGATTTGGTGTCTCCTGGTGTCCAAAGTAGCTTTAACCAAAGAACAGGGATGGAGTGCAACCTCAGAAAGTACACCCAGACAAACGGAGACGAGAAGACGGTTTTATACAGCTGCATCAGCAGTGTGCAGCGCAGATGGGGGGTTGGGGTTGTTTGAGTTGACTCAGACAGTTTGTGTTTGACGGTGCATCATGTTCAGAGCTGTTTTGAATATGGAGGCAAATGTGCCAAATTTGCAAGGCTGTGAATAACAAAGTAGTGTGTTCCTTGTCTTTGCCAGGTCTACTACATCCTGTCCCGATGTTCTTACGTGAGGGAGGAGTGTGGGGACAAAGACAAGAAGGGAATCAAGCGCTTACTCAACAACGGCACCTACACCGCTGCCTTCCCCCTGCATGATGTGAGGCTGCAGCGGCCATCTTGCGCTTCTTTATAATGTTGGGGTTGATAACAGAGTACTTAACGCAGCGCCTGTGCTGTCTGTGCTCACAGTGCAGGTACTGGATCCGCTCCAAGGATTCCAACTGTGAGAGTGAGAGGTACAACCTCTACAAGCACTGGGCCAGGTTCCGGTGCTTCTTCAAAGAGCAGCCCCTCAACCTGATCAGGTGACGCTGAGACGCACAGAATCAGTGGTGTAGTCTAGGTAAAACGCAGGTAAAAAGTCCTGCATTACCGTATAACCTCTACAAATTGCGCAAAGATATGTATCAGCATGGTTTTGTGACTTTAACCTTCTCTTTCTCGTTCAAAAATTCTCCTTCTCTGTGTTACGAATTGGGAACTTTTGGACCAGAGGGGCTTCCATCAAGAGTCATTTGGACCTCACCTAACTATTACGGAAGGAGGGGAGGAAGGAAATCCTCCTCTCCCTCCTTCTTTTCTCTGTCCCTTCATAACCCCCCTTGTATCCCTCCTTCCTGCCTCCCTCCCTGTTCTCCCTTCCCGTTCTCTCTTCTTTCCTTTCCTCCCTCCTCCCTCTTTGCCTTCCTTCTTTCCTCCTTCTAATCCTTCCTTCCCTCCTTCCTTCCTCTCTCCCTTTCTTCCTTCCTCCCTCTCTTGCTTCCTTCTTTCTCTCCTTCCTTCCCTCCCTTTTTCTCTCCCTCCTTCCCTCCTCCCTTAGTTGTCCTTTCTTCCTTCTTCCCTCCCTCCTTCCTCTCGCTTCCTTCCTTCCTTCCTTCCTTCCTTCCTTTCTTCTGTCCTTCCTTCTCCCCGCAACCCCTTCCCCACCCTGTCCTCTAGAGTGGAGTGGCAGTTACTTTATCAGAGTATTATCAGAGTAGTACCACTAGAATAAACCAGACTACACCGCTGCACAGAATCTTCACACAGCTTAGAGTCTGTCTGGTTCTCAACAAGACTTGTGTTGCACCCACTAAACAGGAAGTACTATGGAGAGAAGATCGGCATCTACTTCGCCTGGCTGGGCTTCTACACCGAGATGCTGCTGTTTGCTGCAGTCGTTGGAACCATTTGTTTTCTCTATGGACTCCTCACGTACGACGAGAACCAGTGGAGGTGAGACTCAGCACAGATGCTCCTCTGTGTGTCCCCTGTGTGTCCTCTCTGTCATCTGCATGCTTTGATCTGCATGTCCTCTGTGTCATCTGCATGCTTTGAGGCTCTTATGCACTAACGTGTCTTGGTGTGTGTGTGTGTGTGTGTGTGGGTTCCTCAGTAAGGAGATTTGCAGTGAGCAGGTCGGGGGGAAAATCATGATGTGCCCGCTGTGTGACAAGAAATGTGGCTACTGGAAACTCAACTCAACATGCAACTCCTCATGGGTGAGACCCGGTGACATCATTGTGGCATCATGTGACTCATGGGTGTGTGGCACTGATTCTGACACTGATCTTCCTCTTTTAGCAATCACACCTGTTTGACAACGTGGGCACAGTGTTCTTTGCCATCTTCATGGGTATTTGGGGTGAGTCTCATCTCTGTCTGCCGCGTCTACAGGCCCAGGGCGCCACCTGCTGGGGCTTTGGTGGACTATTATTAATCGTTTTAAAGTCATCCATGCTGCAAGCAATTGATTTTTCAGACAGAGAAGTATAATTATAAGAATAAGAATAATGGTAATTCATTAACTCTTAAGAGTTCCTGGGGACATTTTTTGTCCAGAACACTTTTTACATTTTGACTGCAGAAAAAATAAGAATACCTCAAATTCAATGTTGCTGCTAATCATTGACCCATCTGAGGCTCTGATGATAATCATTAAATCCTCCTTCATTTGCATTTTATGAAAGTGTTTCTGTAATTTTTTTCTACTAAAATACTGTGGAGTTTTGTAAACAAACCGGCATTAAGAGGGTTAAAATCCCTCTAGATAATTAATATTTAATAAATATTTTTCAGGCTAAAGTTGATTATTGAGTCGTTAAGAAAATAAGAACAGACAATTAAGGACATGTGGACATGGGCGGGTGGTGTGTTCCACAGTTACACTGTTCCTGGAGTTCTGGAGGAGGCGGCAAGCCCGCCTGGAGTATGAGTGGGACTTGGTCGA
Organism: Mullus surmuletus; assembly: GCA_903171835.1. Classification (NCBI taxonomy): domain Eukaryota; kingdom Metazoa; phylum Chordata; class Actinopteri; order Syngnathiformes; family Mullidae; genus Mullus; species Mullus surmuletus. The sequence goes on from CAESWR010000955.1 coordinate 117,770, forward strand.
CTTCGAGGAGGAACAGCAGCAGCTGCAGCTGCGACCGGAATACGAGTCCAAGTGCACCAACCGCAAGCTGAACCCCATCACCCAGGTGTTTGTGTGCTCATGAAACTGTAATGATGAGGAGGTGGGGGGAGGCGTGGGTGGTAGAGAGGAGGTGGGCGAGTGGTGGTGGTGGGGGGGCGTGGGTGGTTGGTGGGGGGGAGGAGGCATGAGTGGGGGGTGGGGGGGTGTTGGGCGGCACAGACCAGTGAAATGTAGGTGGATGGTGGGCTGCTGCACTTTGCATTGACCACATGCCACCATTGGTAGGAGGCTGAGTGTTTTCTGGAGCGGAGCGCCACCGACCTGATGAGGAGCGTGTTTGTGTGCTGGGCCACCGTGCTGCTGTGGGTAAGGCGGCACGCTGACCTCTGACCTCTCTGCAGAGGCTCGCAGCCACCAGTGTCCTTGTGTGCCGCAGGACTTTATGTCGGCGTCAGCGCCTTGAGAGAAGCCTGCTGGTTGAGTTTTTGAGGGCATGGCTTCACTGGGGCACTGTGAATGAAATGCCTCCTCACAAACACAAGTGATTGGCCGTGTGGGGCGGCGCCGTGGTAACGGGAGGCGGGCCTTCAGAAATTCAAGCTCCAGGATGTAACAGAGGGTGACTGACCGCTTTGCTTGCTCACCATGTAGGAGAGGGAGCCTTACTTACCTGTAACAAGCAAGTATGCACGCGCGTGTCTGTCTGGAGCGACCGTCCTGTTGTGGGTGAGCATCTTCTCCTTGACCTTAAGTCAGGCCTTAACGCTCCATCTGTTCCTTCACTTCTCCTTCGTCCTGTTCATCTGTTTGTCTTCCTCACATCACTGATGTTATGACAAGCAGTGATTGATGTGTAACGCATGAATGAGCTTGATCAGAAGCAACATTCAACATTTGCATCCTTGCAAGTGTGTGTGTGTGTGTGTGTGTGTGCTGTCTTTTGTGGTTGCCTTTCATGTGGTCTCCACTGTGTATGTCCTGAAGATCTCCCTGATCATCGCCTGCATCATCGGAGTCATTGCGTACCGCCTGGCGGTCTACGCGGCCTTCGCCAGCATCATGAAGGACAGTCACACCTCCCAGCTGCAGGTGGTGGGCCCCTACATCACCCCACAGCTGGCCACCTCTGTCACTGCCTCCTGCATCAACTTTGTCATCATCATAGTCCTCAACCTCATGTATGAACGAGTGGCTGTTTGGATCACCGACATGGGTGAGGGCCCGAGCGACGCAGCCGCGTTGGTGTCGCCACACTTGCCCGCCCAGGCCGCCCGTGTCCGCTTCACGTTCCCCTCTCATCTTTTTATGTCACAGAAATACCAAAGACCCACCTGGAATACGAGAACAAACTGACGGTGAAGATGTTCCTCTTTCAGTTTGTGAACTACTACTCCTCCTGCTTCTACGTGGCCTTTTTTAAGGGCAAGTTTGTCGGCTACCCCGGAAACTACGCCTACATGTTCGGCAAGTGGAGCAAACTGAGGAACGAGGAGGTACCACAGAGCTGGGCTGGGTGTAACATCAACACACTAAACTCTACTTAACAACTGCATGTCTGTGTGTGTGTGTGTGTGTGTCTGTGTGTGTGTGTGTGTGTGTGTCTGTGCCCTCAGTGTGACCCTGGTGGCTGTTTGATTGAACTGACCACCCAGCTGGTGATTGTGATGACCGGTAAACAGGTGTGGGGCAACATCCAGGAGGCTCTGGTCCCGTGAGTACTCCAACTACACACACACAGACTACTCTGAAGTAGGTGCATTGTCACATAATCAGCTGAGATGCAAACACAGCTACCACGAATAATACTGATCAGGTCTCAGTCTAACCAGTAATCTCAATGTAAACCAGTAATACTGATCAGGTCTCAGTCTAACTGGGTGATACAATGGATCCGCTGAGGCTCAGTAGAACACACACCTTTCCATGTGGCTTACGGCGCCACATGCTGGCGAGGAAATCTCACTGTCACTCCCTTGTGTCCTCTCAGGTGGCTGATGAATTGGTGGGGAAGCAGGAAGGCCAGGCGGCACCCGGAGAGCCTTTACAGCCGCTGGGAGCAGGACCATGACCTGCAGGGCTTCGGACAGCTGGGCCTCTTCTACGAGTACCTGGAGATGGGTAACAGGCCTCAATAGATGCCACATACAGAAACTGCAGAACCCAGCTGACACAGACACACACGGAAACACAGCAGCTCTGCTTTATAAGAGACATGTATACATAGATGGAGGTGTGTGTGGGTGCGTGTGTGCCTGCGTGTGTGTGTGAGACTGGGAGGCTGCAGTGCCCCTGCACCCCTGCAGGTAGTGCTGCTCCCTTCTTGATGTAGGCCTCAACTGTCTGCTACAGTGATCCAGTTTGGCTTCATCACGCTTTTCGTGGCCTCCTTCCCTCTGGCTCCCCTCTTGGCTCTTTTCAACAACATCATCGAGGTCCGTGTGGATGCCTGGAAGCTCACCACTCAGTTCAGACGGCCTGTGGCCTCCAAAGCTCACAGCATCGGAGCCTGGGAGGAGATCCTGAACGGGATGGCCGTCCTCTCTGTGGTCACTAATGTGAGGCTCTGACACACTGACCCGACCATTCGGCCATGGCCTCGTCGTTCTTTTATGCCACTGGTCTCCCTGGTTTGCAGGCGTTCATTGTGGCCTTCACGTCGGACATGATCCCTCGCCTGGTCTACATGTACGCGTACCAGCCTGACGGGGAGCTGAGCATGAAGGGCTACATCAACAACAGCCTGTCTGTCTTCAACATCTCAGAGTTCCCAGACGAGAACCGGCCTGAGGAGGGAGAGAACCCGGGCTGGTTCAACAGCTCCATCACAACCTGCAGGTGTGTGTGTGTGTGTGTTCTTGTAAGGTTCTATAAGCAGAGCAAGTGTGCAGCTGTGAGTGTGGACCTCCTGAGTTCTTCATGAGCAGAGTGAACTTCTCTCAGGTACCGTGATTACCGCTACCCGTCTGGCCACGAGAAGCAGTACTCACACACCATGCAGTTCTGGCACATTCTGGCTGCCAAGCTGGCTTTCATCATCATCATGGAGGTAAGTGACTTCAGTAACCCACTCACCTCCAGAGGTCAGAAGTCACCTTCACCAAAGTCTCAGCTCAGCCACCAACTCCTGCCTGCTACTCAGTGTCATGCTGCCCATCAAATGTCAATGCCTGCGCGAGTAACATGAACCTAATGTGCTTTCTTCGTGCTTCTCTCTCCCCTCCTGTCCTCCTCCTCTCTCTCCTCCTCAGCATGTTGTCTTTATGGTCAAGTTCTTTGTGGCCTGGATGATTCCTGACATTCCTTCTGATGTGAGGGCTCGAGTGAAGCGAGAGCGTTACCTGGTCCAGGAGTATCTGCACAACTATGAGGTGGAGAAGCTGAAGATCCAGCTCAGCCAATCAGGAAACAGGGATGAGTGCACCTGCACTCCCATGATCTATCCATCCTTGGCCACCCATGAGGTGCTGTCAGAGTGCCTCTAGCACAGCACGCTGCTAGACATGACAGGGCTGCTCTCTATCTCTCTCTCACACACACACACACATGCATGCTCATATTAAAGGCTTCTCATTCTAGCTTGTAGCAGATGATAATCCAAATGTGCTGTAAGGAAGAAAACACACCGTCTACGCACGCTGATTCTCCTTCTTTGAAGACTAAAGTGTTGATCTTTATCTTTGGGTAAAACACTGTAACTATAATAAAGTGCCACCACCAGTCACTGACGAGTGGACGCCTTAAAACATCACAAACACACACACAAACACTCCTCACGGCTGCCTGTGGTTCAGGCTTGGTGTAGCATGTTTATTTGGGATGGGCTTGTTTCACAAACGTGCAGCCGATTGAAGTTTGTAGTTTCAGGTGTTTTCTTTGACACGTCTCTGACTCTAGGTTTTGCTCTAGTGGCTCTTCAGAGCTTAGGATCATTCTGTACCAGATCTGGTGTATGAAGTGAGATGTGAGAGGCCAGGTTGTGCTGCTGGAGGCCAGTTGTTGAGCTGCAGCAGGTGGTGCGTGTTGACTGTGGGCCCTGGAGATGAAAGGCGAGCAGATCTCTGTGGTCACCAAGACAGGCGCATTCAAAACTGGCTGCTCACCGACTCAACTATGTTTGCTCCATCACACAAAGCAGCAGCACCTCCTCCTCCTGCCACTGCAGCCGACACAGAGACATTAACATTATCTATTATTTTGCACACGGCACTTCATGGAGACGTCTAACTGTTGCCATGACGATATTGTCAGTATTTTGAAGCATCAATGTGCTATACTGCAGCTCAGAGGGAGTTTCTTTGATGTTAATATTGAGGTTTAATGCAATTTACATGTCTAAGATGTAGTTTTTGTGGTCAGTTTAAATGAAGGAAGGTTCATGTTTATTCTGCTGTTTTTATTCAAAGTTCTCTGTCATAAATATCTGTTGAAACATTTGAATTCTAGCTGAGCAGCTGTGCTTCAAACTCAGGCAGGGACATCCTTTCTTAGTGCTCTTCACTCAGCTAAACTAGTGCCTAATGTTTCGACTTTGTTTCCTCGTACTTCTTTCTATGTCTTCTTTGAATTGTGGGAGAAATGTCCTTTGTTGTTTTTGATGTTTTTCTTTAGTAATGTTTCATTTTATATTAGCAGCTGGAAAGATGCTTGTTTACTATATTTGTTCATTTTTAAACAAAGTTCTGTCACACAATAAAAGAAATCCAGTTCAACTTGACCTCGAGGTGTGTGTTTGTGTATGTGCGCGCGGGTTTCTTTGCTGGGGACATGAAAGGTAGTTACACAACAGATGGGAGAGAACACTGATAAGTGCTGTGTCCACTGTGTGTGGATGTGTGTGCACTCAGTGGGTGTGTGTCCCCACAATGTGAGTGTGTTTTACAGCAGAACATGCTGGCATGCTTGTTTTACTAAGACATGGGCAATGCTCAGGTTCAGGTAGGTTAGAAAAGTGCAGTGATTGTTTCTACATGTGTGTCTGTGATGCTGCGGGTGAAGTCAGAGAGAATGACCAGCTGTTTCCCCGTCGCACGCAGCCTCCAGAGGAAGCCCTCTGCGTGTCCCTCAGCAGCCGTGGACCTGCTCCTCTGGTCCAGTTATACCTGATGCCCTCCGTCTTCCTGGTCGTGCTGCTCCTCGGCTTGCCCCTCAACCTGCTGTCGCTGTGGGTCTTCCTGCGGCGCCTGCGCCGCTGGACCCGCAGCACCGTGCTGCTCTTCAACCTGACCCTGGCCGACACGTCGTGGCTGCTGGCGCTGCCGCTCCTCATCCACTACCACCTGCACCAGCTGAGCTGGGGGCTTGGCAGGCCGCTGTGCGCCGCCCTCAGGATGCTCTACCACAACTACTTCTACCTCAGCATCTATTTCGTCACCTGCGTCAGCGTGGACCGCTACCTGGCCATCGTGCACCCGCTGCGCTCCTTGGTGCTGCTGGGCCGCCGGCGGACATGCGCGGTGTGCGCGGCGCTGTGGGTGTCCACGCTGCTGCTCAGCGCGCCTGTCGCCTGCATGAGCGCGGTCCAGACCTGCCCCGGGACCAACCGCAGCGAGTGCGCCCTGTATGTGCTGCTGAGCCACAGCGGCCGCAGCCTGCCCTACTCCCTGTGCTGCTCCGTGCTCGGCTTCCTCCTCCCGCTGCTCTCCATCTGCTACTGCGGGGCGCGGAGCGTGGCGGAGCTGCGCCGCCGCGGCCCCGACACGCGGCGCAGGCAGCGGCGGCTGAGCAGGGTGCTGAGCGCCGCACTGGTGCTCTTCGCGCTCTTCTACCTGCCTTACCACCTGAGCCGCAACGCCGCCATCGCGGTGCGGGCAGCCTACCCTGACAGCCCGGCCTCCTGGAGGCCCGCGGACCTGCTCTTCGCCCTGGAGATGTGCCTGTGCAGCCTCAGCGCCTGCGTCAACCCGCTGTTCAGCTGCTTCATCGGCCGAAACTTCCGGAGGGAGTTTCGCGGCGCCGCCGCGCGCGTGGTCCCCGCGCGTCCCCAGCTGTGCGCGGGGACCACCTGCTGTGAGCGGAGGCGGGTGAGGAGGGGCCCGCGGGGGCCCGCGGTCAGTCCGGAGGCTCCATGAGCGCTCTGTGGTCTCACTCACTCACTCTCTCTCTCTCTCTCTCACACACACACACACACACACACAAGCACGCACACACACACACACACACCCTGTGAAATGTTTCCCCACTACAAATCCTACTTTCACGCAGCTGTTGGCTGCGTGCGAAATCCATCTATCTATCTATCTATCTATCTATCTATCTATCTATCTATCTATCTATCTGTCTGTCTATCTATCTATCTATATATCTATCTATCTATGATCTCTATGATCTCTACCGCAGCCAGTCTCACCTTCCTCACCAAATAAAAATCAATCATATTGAAATATCAAATCGTTGGTTTTGTTTCCGCTGTTGTCGGGAGTCAGATGTGTGATGGTGTTGAAGGCTGAGGGTGAAGGAGTCTGATCACATCGGGAGGAGGGATGATGGAGAGAGGAGGAGGCAGGATGGAGGGAAGATGGAGGGAGGAGGAGGCCGGATGGAGGGGGGAGGAGGGAGGATGGAAGGAGGAGCTGCTGACAGGTGGAGGAGCTGCGCGCTGTCCGCGGTGCTGAAGCCTCCTCCGGCCGCTGCCTCGCCGGAGCTCCGGACTCCACACAGGAACCTGCGCCGACATTCTCTCCTCATCTCTGATCTCTCTTAAAAGAGGAAGAGGAGGAAACAAAGAAAGAAAATACATCCAACTTTAGTCCCTTCCATTTTCTCTTCTCTGCGCGCCGCGTGGATCTTAAGATGGCTCTGCGTGGATCCACAGTGCGCAGGGCAGGAGCGGACTTGTTTGGCTGCTGTTTGGTGAGTGTGGAAGCAGCCCGCGCACACTGACGCGCCCCCTCCTCCCACCGCCGCGCGTCGACGCGTCCTCAGCCTCTGAAGAACCGAGAGACCGGATTAAGATCGCCCCGATGAGCGCGTGAATGCTGCACTTCCACCCGTGATCGTGT
>CAESWR010000955.1:129788-132694 GCA_903171835.1 Mullus surmuletus
ACTGTGGAGGTGAGGAGTGTGTGTGTGTGTGTGTGTGTGTGGGTGTTTGTGTGTGTGTGGTCCCAGCTGATGGCGTGCTCTTCTGGCAGGGTTTGGAATGGAGGCCACCCTCTTGCTGGTGGTGGGTTACTCCCACAGTAAGGGCATGGCCATCTCCTTCCTGGTGCTGGCAGTGGGCTTCAGTGGCTTTGCAATATCAGGTGAGTCTCACAGCAGCTTCAGGACTTGTGGACTCACTGACTCCGCCTCCTCTCTGATCATCTGCCCCTTCCTCTTCAAAGGTTTCAACGTCAACCATCTGGACATTGCTCCCAGATACGCCAGCATCCTCATGGGCATCTCCAACGGAGTGGGCACCCTGTCCGGGATGGTCTGCCCGCTGATTGTGGGAGCCATGACCAAGCACAAGGTCAGTGTGTGTGAAGAATGAAGATTGACCTCCAACATTTGATGATGATCTAAGATTTGTGTTATTTATGGTGGGTTTCCACCACATAGTACCCACTCTACTCAGCTCTACACTGCTCTGCCTTACTCTACTCTGCTCTATTCATTCATCCATTGGCCAGAATATCGTTGTTTAGATTTCAAATCTGCCCTCAGTTTATCTCGGACAGTAATTAATACAATGACGTCACGTCGACTGCGTTCGCTATAAACATATACATGTAACTGGTAGCTACAGCTGTGACCACATCAGAGCTACGTCCCCAGCTACTCCAAAGGGGGACCACCCTGTGGTGGAAACACACCTCGTACTGTGCTGAGTAGAGCAGAGCAGAGTAGAGTAGAACAGAGTAGAGTTGGTCCTGTGTGGTGGAAACTAACCATAAGTAGCCTAACACAAGTTTTAGATCATCATGAAATGTTGAAGGTCACTCTACACTAGGTCAGCGTAGTGTAGAGTGGAGCACAGTCGGTGCTATGCGATGGAAAAGCACCATTAGATGGTAGAAAAGCAGGTCAGGGTTTGCTCCTGAAGGTGCATGCTGCCAGGCTGCAGGTTCATGGACATGGGGGTCGGAGCTCCTCCCTCACAGGGGGAGTGTGCCTGTGTGTGTGTGCCTGTGTGTGTGTGTGTGGCCCTGACTACAGTGTGTATTCTGGCTTCAGACTCGTGAAGAGTGGCAGTATGTCTTCCTCATCGCCTCCCTGGTGCATTATGGGGGCGTGGTGTTCTACGGGATCTTCGCGTCTGGGGAGAAGCAGCCCTGGGCTGACCCCGAGGAGACCAGCGAGGAGAAGTGCGGGTTCATCGACGAGGACGAGCTGGCCGAGGAGACGGGAGACATCACGCAGGGTTACGGCGCTGTGGGCGGTCCCGCCAAGAGCTATGGTGCCACGGCGCAGCTGAATGGCGGCTGGGTGCAGGACTGGGACAAGACAGAAGAGTACGTCCAGGAACCGGCGGGGAAGATCTACTCAGAGCGCGGCTACTCGTAGAGCGCTCGCGCCGGTGGGCGGGTGAGTGGGAGGAGTCCGATTGCACAAACAAGCATCATGTTAGATAGAAGAACCATCTCTGTGTGCTCTAGTTCCAAATGTCCAGACGTAGTGAAATGCAATGCAGAAGAACCCTCATCAGAGCACATTAGGGCTGCAGGCCCACTTCGTAGATGTTAGGCAGCCAAACCTCGGCAGTTTACTTGAACAACACGAGCCAGCCCACTCTGCAACGCCCCTTCTCTGATTGCACTGAAACTGCGAGTATTCTCAAAAGAAACATTTCAAAAGGTTCTCCAGCGTGTTTTATGTCTTGTATATACCTGTATACTGTTTCCGTGAGACTATTGTGGATTTGGGTCGTTGATCTGTGTTGAAAATTAATATAAAGGCCATATTTTTCATGGACAGTTACCTTTTCAGGGAGACGTCTGCTTGCAAAAAAGGTATTCTCCAGCGAGGCCTGCGATACTCTTAAGACAAAAATAGCGTGAGTGACGTGGAAAACCGTAGAAATTTAGTGTGTGTTTGTTGCATGAATCGGTGTTGACAGTCACGCAGCCCACCGCCTCCCTCTTAGCTTAGTCTTCTTCTCTGTTGAGAGTAACAAAACAAACTTGCAGAATCAGGTTCTGGTTGTGATGTGAGACAAATCAAAAACCAAGAAAAAAAGAAGCCCCTTGGACAGCGTGGTCCGGAGGGCATCGTGATGTTCGGTGCGTCCCGGTCGCCACCGGCACCTTCTGTCATGTAACGTAACACTGGCTTGCTGTAACCAAACCTGGTCGTTTTGGAGTCATGTGATGATCAACATTAAGGTGTGTTTGAATGTGTGTGTGTGTGTGTGTGTGTAAGAAGAGTCCAGCTTTAGTGCTCGACCTGATTGGAGAGCGAGGAACGCCGTCGGCTGTGTGAGCTCTATTGGTGTTTCATCCTTCATCGTCACTTTATTGACACTTTGATATTGTCAGGTTTCGAGTGGACTGGCCCTTTAACGGCCGGCTCTTCCATCTCTGTTTATTTACTGTTTTAACATTTTGGTTCGCTGTATGAAACCTGCAAGAATGTTTTAAAAAGATATCTGAATATTTAAGAATGTTTAAGATGACCAAAAGATGCTTTTATGGCCTTGTGCCGCCAGTCTATGTAAACAGATCTATGTGATTTTATGGCTTCAAATATTGTGATTCATGACGAGATGTTGATGTCAAAAAGTGCTCATCATTTTATAGATATAAAAAGGAAAGCCAAAAAAATAAAAAGCTGTCCTTTGTCCTTCCTGCTTCTCTCGTGTTTCTATTGGTCTCGCCTGATAGACTGCAGCCACGCAAACCAGTGAGCCGCCTCCTCCAACCAGCACGCCTCATCTCTGAGTCCACTGGGCGGCTGGAGGCTTCAGAGAAGCTGTGAGTAGGAGAGCCCACACACTGAAGGCTGCTGCTGCTGCTGAAGCTGCCCCCCCC
>CAESWR010000955.1:159538-180147 GCA_903171835.1 Mullus surmuletus
GGCAGCTTCGACTCTCTGTGGCGGCGCTCCGCTCGCCTGGCATCCCGCTGCCGTCAGCTCTCAGCGCCGCTAAGCTAGCTTAGCATCGCCCGGCCGACGGCTGCTGCTCTACTCGAACCTCTGACCCAGACGCTTCGGCATCGGCCTGTTAGGATGTCAAACCTCTGGACTGATTTTTTTTCCTGTCTGAGTTTGTTTTGGTTCGAGGGTTCATGCGTCAGCGTTGATGCCACATCCGCACTTGTAAAATGAGTCACGGCCGCCGCCATCTTGGTCCGGGGTTGATCAAGACCGCGGCCAAAGAAGATACAACTTCACTGCTTTAATGGTGACAATTCAGATCATCGTCGCTTAAAACTGACGGTCGTAAAGTGTGAACAGGCCTTAGGTCCTTTTTCTAAAGGTTCTGTTGTTCCAGTGCAAGCAAAATAAATAAAACATTCTTATAAAAATGTGTGTGTGTGTGTGTGTTTTCGCAGTAGTTGTCATCAATCATGAAAGTAATAATTGTAATTACCAGTAATGCTGTATTATCGTCCCTCCTCCAAACAAACTACGTCATGTAACTCATCTTGCAGCTTTGAGAAAATCCATTTTCGATGTCGTTTTCATGATTTGTGTGTATTGGAATATATTCAAAGTCCCCTGACTTTGGGCTTAACTGTACTTCATAGGTGCTTCAGTGTACCTCATAGGTTAATAGAAACTAAATGGCAACACATGGAAAGCAGCAGCCTGAGACAGCAAACAACAAAAGTGTTTGTTGGTCTGTGTGACTATTGGCTGTAAAACAGTTTGCCCCACAGGGACAATAAAGAAACCTTCAACCTTGAACCTTGGAGCGAGCCGAGCTAGATGACAGATCAGATTAAAGCCACCTCATGGATGGCAACAGTTGCTTGGATGGCACACAAACACCTGTTATTATTACGTCAAGCAACTGTTGCTAGGCACCAAACACATCTGGTATTTGCAGTGGCAGAGCTATCGGGGGTTCCCCTGCCCGGTCCAGGTGAGGGGGAAATCAACTCTGTGAGAGGCAGTTACCCAGGTTGAGCAACTTTACCATGAGGAGAAAAAACGTGCTGACGTCCTGGAGGTTCGCATCAGGGACACGGAGAGGTAGTCTCGGCGCTGGAACTTGCAGCTCAATGGTGTAACAGAGAACATTTAGGATCAGCCGGTGCGAATGGAAGTGATCAAGATTTGCCAACCGTCTTACCTGAGTGTAAAAAGCGACTACGAGAGGTGATCGACACCGTCCGCGTCTTGGCACGAAGAAGACCAAAGGGCCCAGAAGCATCATCACACAGTTTCCATCCCGGGTTCACAGAGCAGTGGTCTGGGCCCAGCAATGGTGTTTTATTTTCTTATCGAGAATTTCTTCAACACTATCAGATTCCTGTAAGCCCTAAACAGTTTGCCGTAGTCTTTTCTTCTGGTGTATCCATGTTATTCAGGAGTTGAATGACTGCACTTGTTCCTGATGCCACTACTATTGAGGTGACTGATTCCTCGGTCGGTCAAATGTGTCTTAAGCCTTCTGGCCGTAAGAACAACAGTAAAATTGGTGCTCTTTTCCAATCTAATATTGTTTCTGTTTCACCTTATATCTTACTGGATTACTCGCATGAGTAACTCAAAAATTCTTTGTAGTCAAAAGGTGAAAGAAATCTCATTTAAAATTATTCATAGATGTTACCCTGTTCGGTCCTTTTTTGTGAAATTTAAATGTGATTTTGATTTAAACTGTGCCTTCTGCGACTTTCAAACTGAAACTTATTCACCTGTTCTGGAACTGTATATATACTCATAAAATGTGGCAAGACTGTGTAGATTTATCTCGGATAATATTATCTGTGATTTTGAGCTTCTCTTGCAAAATGTGCTCTTAGGTTTTTTTAAACAATGACATCTCAAATGAAAAGGAGTATTTACTGATCAGTCTTATTAGAATTCTTGCAAAATTCTATATTCACAAATGCTAATTTGCCAATGTGAAACCTCTCTTCTAGGTTTTTAAGGAAGAGTTGGAATTATATTTTCAGTCTGTAGCCTCTGCTGAAAACAAGAAAGCTGTGAACATTTTGAGACGATGCTCCCATTTCAATATCTTTCATTCAAATGAATCATTTGTGTGATCCGTGGCATCTGTTGTGTTGATTTTATTTATTTGTCCTTTTATTGTTATAAATGTACTGTTTACCCCTTTATTTGTTTGTTTTCTGCGCTGACTTTGCATGTGTTCAAGACTTGAATTAAATAAAGTATTAAAGGAGAAAAAAAAAAGCGTGGTTTCCTGGTCTTCATTTTAATTTTATTTTTTTTTATTAATTTGTTTAGCACAAATTCTGTGCAAGGTGAGAACAGAGCCTTTACAAGCTTGTACAGAGTTCCACACCCGGCCAATCAAAGAATATATTCTATGCAGGCTAAACGTAAAATACGATATAGATTCCAAAGAGAGGGAGAGACAACGAAAGTAAAATCATTTAGATCACCAACATGAAAAGAAAAGGATTGTCAAATATTAAAGTGGTGCCTCGATGTGTGTGTGCGTGTGCGTGTGCGTGTGCGTGGTAAGAGTGTTGTTGCTGTGTCTCGTTTGATCTGTATGAACATCTGAGGAAGAGATAAATACATTTTTAAGAGTGTCTGGAAAATCTTTTTTCCTATTTATGAACTTATGTATAAATAAACATGTCTGATATACATTCACTTTGTCAATAGAAAGTAAATTATATTTTTTTAAAGAGGTGCTGAGGGGGCATATCTTAGATATTTCTTCTTTAAAATACATCATTTGTTGAGATATGTACTGTTGGTCGCTGCCCACACAATGTTACAGTAATTGATGAATGGGAACAAAAAACGATAATGTAGGGTGAGATGAGCTGAGCGGTGAATTAGGGGACAAACCTTCCTCAATATGCCCAGCATCTTCAAAGATCTTTTGGATACTATGTGATTGGACCAGTTACGATTGCTACCGATGGTAATTCCTAAGAATTTGGTGTGCATAACTAATCCAATTTCAACATTATTGATTAGGATTTTAGCTTGCTCTTTAGGGAAATGCTTATTGATATTGTGAAAGACCACAAAGTAGCTTTTTTTCACATTGAGGGTTAGCTTGTTTGATTGAAACCATTCTGCTAACGTAATTTGTTCGTCATTGACAATTTCAATTAACGCATTTAAGGTCCTCTATGAGGTTTGTGTCATCTGCAAACAATACTGGGAAGAGGTTACTACATGCCATATCATTTATGTAGATCAAAAATAAAAGGCCCAGAACTGATCGCTGAGTGACACCAAATGGAATTCTGGATATCTTAGATGAAAAAACATTCAGATGGACATATTGCTATCTGTTGCCAAGGTAGTTAGTAAACCATTTCAGGGCAGTGTCCTCCACTCCATATCTGTTAAGTTTGGCTACCAATATGTCATGACTAACTGTGTCAAAGGCTTTGCTTAAATCCGGAAAAACTCTAGGGCAAATTTCTTAGTACCAAGAGCCGATGATATATGATATACAAGTTGTATAATTGCATGCTCAGTGGAGCATTTTTTGCTAAAACCGTGTTGGTGTTTATATAATATGCTGTATGGCTTCTAGGTGATTAGAGAGTCTGGTGTAAAATTTTCCAAGATTTTAGAGATACAGGGTAGAATTGATATATGGCAATAATTGCTGAGTTCCATAGAATTGCCTGATTTGAATATGGTTGCTATTTTTAGTTCCTGGGGAACAATTCCAGATTGAAGACATAAAGAAAGAATATTAGTTAATATTAGAGTAATTGGTTGAATGATTAGGTCAATGGTTACTTTAATGAGGACACTTTTGATGCCATCATGACCAGAGGCCGAGTTCTTTAATGCCATAATAATATTCCGGACTTCTTGTATAGTTGGGGGTTTCGATATTTGTGGGGGAGGGGTTTAGAACTTCTCTTTCTCTTTTCCGAGATAACTTTATTGCTCAACTGTTATCCACTGTTTTCCCCTTAGAGGAATTATTTCTAGTTTTTGTTGTGAACAAAGGAAAGCAGGTATCTAGAGCAGAATTATAGAGTGCAAAAAATAGGTATAAGCTTTATCTACCTCTTTCAACATGAGGGCTCATCCCATAACTGAACTAATGACTGACTTGAAAGTGTCTATAGGTTCCTTCTCGAGAATTTGCGGTATTTAACTGGTTCAGAAGCCACACTGGCCTTTGAAGAGACATTACAGTGGATGATATTGAACACAGGAAAATGATCAGAGACCTGAGGCCTGAGGTGACTTCAGGATTCAGAGAGTTTAACAAAATATTGTCAATAAGCATAGCAGATGAGCTGATAATTCGACAGTTTAGTAATCAAATGAAAATTAAAGGAATAAAGTGCATTTAGGAAGGCAGTTGTTGATGACAGATCACCTTTACGCAGATTGATGATAAAATCACCTAGTAAAACACAATTATGTTCCTTTGTTATTGTCTCAAGAGTGGAATCGGGCGTGTCAATGAACGTAATAATATCTGAACCCGTGGTCTATAGATACAACCAAGCAAAATACTCTTTGCATTAAGTTGCTGACATGATGGTATTTCAACAAATAAAAACTCCACTATTGTAGTGTCAAAATCGGCACTAAGGTCTTTTCATGGAATGAAATCATAGGTGTTCCAAACATACAATGAGACATTCCCTCCTCTTTCCTCTCCTCTGTCATTTCTACAAGAATGAATTGCATTATATTGAGACAGGGAGTATTAACTAACAATTTCATCATTTAACCAAGTTTCAGAAAAGGCCATGACTGAAAAACAATGTGTCAGAAAATTTTCCAGTTCATCATAGTTTTTGGGAAAACTACAGGTGTTCAAATGAAAGGTAGAGAACACATTTTGATCTGAATTTGTGTCTGTCATAGAACGAGACAAATGACTTAGTTGTGTTTCAGTATAATAATTAGATGTGAATTTTAATGAATTCAAATTAACCTGGTTGATGTCAGGATTGAAGAAAGAGTCATACATGCAATTGTTCATGTTCAACTCAAACGGCTCCTAAACTAAAGAGTCAGTGATGGAGTCAGCCGCCTCTGCGGTGCAGACTGGATACGATGCTCACTTTTTAATTTTTTTTATTGAACAAACATATATGGATACGATGCTCACTTTTTTCTTTTTTTTTCTGTGAACAAACATATATGGATACGATGCTCACTTTTTTCTTTTTTTTTCTGTGAACAAACATATATGGATACGATGCTCACTGGGGAAAAGTCAGACGCAAACTCACGTTCGGAGGAGAGGAACTCCGGGACCGCTGATCTTGGGAATCCCGACACCTCCTCCGAATCCCTCGGATGTTGACGGCACATGAATCCACTTGATCCAGCCCGACGCACAGTCCGTAGACAAAAGCCATGAGATCCATGGGGTTGGACCATGGGGTTGGACCATGAGAGCCATGGGGTTGGACCGTGTCAATCCACTTTGTGAAGACCTCGTGGCGAGGTCTGCCCACAGTCATTGGTCAGAATGTTTGCCACGAGTCTTCTGCCACGACTGTTAATTTGACAACAACCGATGTGACGTTGTTGATCATCAGTTAAATTGGTCCAGTTCGTTGATCGCTCTCACCACCATTGCCTTTTCTTCCTCTGGTGAGGCTCCATTAATGGGAATTTAATGCTCCACCCACCCAAGCTGCGCGCTGCGCTGCACTGTGTGTGTGTGTGTGTGTGTGTGTGTTTGTCTTTGCGTACGTGCGCGCGCAGCTTTGAGCGGCGGTCCGAGTTGGTCACAAACTTATTGATGAGGCTCTTTGCTTTGAAGCATGGACACCCAAGCTGCCGGAGGCTCCTCAGGTAGGACTCCAATATCTGAGTATTGATTGATGGTCGTGTTGATAGTGGCAGTGATAGATTCTCAGGTGGGACAGCTTGGTGCCTTCCTGCGTTGTTCACCTGCGTGAGGAATGTGTGTGAAATCAGACCTCTAAGTGATGAGTGTGGTGGAGTTGCAGTGTGTGTGAAGCTGTTGATTTTAGGCAGAGTGGTGCCTAGAAGCTCCTCATCAGGGGACCATGACTGTCTGTTTATATGACTGAGGAGGAGTGGATCGACTCTTCTCTGGGAATTTTGATGGACACATCTGCTCCTTGTCACGCTCTTTCTCCTGGAATCATGTCTAAAAGTGATGTTGTGGTCCTCTGTGGACCCAGAATGTCCAAAAACAATAGATGTGTCCTCCTGGAGCTCCATCTGCTGAGCCACAACACGTCCTGATCCGCCACTATTGATTTATTAATGCAGGAGCCATGGGAGATTGGATGCAGTGCCAAGTCAACACTGCATCCTGTGTGTGTGTGTGTGTGTGTGTGTGTGTGTGTGTGTGTGTGTGTTTGTTTGTTAATGGGTTGCTCTCAGACAGGGACATGCTGGGGGCAGGAAGCTTGATCAAGTGTTTAGAATTTAAATCAAAATCTGCTGGAAGCTAGAACCCCTGAGTTGTCATGGCGATTTAGAAATGTTCTTTTTGCCTCCTCTCAGTGTCTCATTGTTGCTTCCTAAAAGAGTTTGATGAAACTTTTCAATCTGCTTATCTCAGAGGGGGGACTCCTGAAGAGTCTGTGGAAAGTGTTTCCTGCCCTAAGTAATCTATGCTGACTAATGTAAACTGTTAAAGAGATGTACCGCACACACACACACACACACACACACACACACACAAACACATGCACATACGCGCACACTCTAATATATATTGTTGTGATAACTACTGATGGCTGTTATATTCAGTTAACAAGATGCTGATAAAGATGCACTCAGACTTCAGCTGCTGATGTTTCCATGATAGACAACATCAGCAGCTTGGCTTGTTAGAAGCTACTTGAAATTTGACATTAGTTATTCAGAAACCATGAGTGGTCGCTGGATTCAAACTCCCCCTCAGCCAAAGATTGTGCTCCATCTAAGAGTGGACTTCAGAAACCTTTTGAAATGTGTTTGTTTAAATAATCAATTAGCCAGGAAGTTGGTACAGGAAGTTCTCCTCATCAATCGATCTACCTGCTGTCTGGACTTTAGAAACCTTCAGCACAGTCAATCACGTACACAGCTCTAATGGACAAAACACATTAGTGAGTATTTGGCTACATGTGTGTGTGCGCGTGCGTATGTGTGATCATAGAGAGGAGGAATGTGACAAGGCCAATGGCCCCATCCACCCTGAACTGCGGTGTTGCTCTGAGGCTTCTTCCGTCAAAGGGAGTTTTACCTCACCCCTCTCAGGTTCTTCTCAGTCGCGACAAAAAAAATATGGAGAGTGATTTCAATTTCAACTGCAAACAATCACAAAGAGGCGAAGTCAAGAAGTTGATTTGTTTTTTTGAAAAAGTTATTCAACATGCACATTGCAGACTGTGTCTACAAAAAAAACCCAGCAAAGACTTTTTGTGCAGCGCAAACTAAGCAGCTTTGAGGTCAACAAGTGATTTCGAACAAAGTCTGAAACCAGTCATGGAAAGGCCACTTATTTTGCTTCACAAATTCCACAAAGTTCGAGAAGTTCAAACTGGGCTTTAAAATTGTGAGGGATTGTGTTCAATCATCACGATTTCATTATTGACCAGAAAAGTCCTGATAGTGGTCCTACATCATGGAGCAGCACCGTCTCACGGTTTATTTGTCCTCCATTGCTTCCTCATCTTCATCAGTGGTTCTTAATGCCCAAAATAACTGGGCTCCTCTGTCCTGGACTGTCAAACTGGTTTGAAGCAGCTCCCATTAAAAATTCAGCACCATCAGATGATGCTGAGGTCTTATTGTTGCCTGTTAGTGTCACATGTCAGAGTGTCAAAGCAACATTAATGAGCCATTAAACATGTATGAGCGTGCTGACACCAGAGGAAGTCCCCGTCTGGACTTCCACTGGTTTTCCAGAAGCTTTGTTACTGGTTACTGCTCTTGGGCCAGGGTCATGACACCCTTCATGATGACAAGCATTCAATGCTTTGATCGTAAATGCTGTGTGTGTGTGTGTGTGTGTGTGTGTGTGTGTGTGTGTGTGTGTGTGTGTGTGTGTGTGTGTGTGTGTGTGTGTGTGTGTGTGTGTGTGTGTGTGTGTGTGTGTGTGTGTGTGTGTGTGTGTGTGCGCGGCCTGTGTGTGTATGTTTATGTGTATGCATGTGGCCTGTGTGTGTGCTTGAGTGTGTTTGTGCATGTGTGTGTCTATGTCTTGCAGGGCTGTGTGACCAGGATGTGCGTGTC
Organism: Mullus surmuletus; assembly: GCA_903171835.1. Taxonomy (NCBI): domain Eukaryota; kingdom Metazoa; phylum Chordata; class Actinopteri; order Syngnathiformes; family Mullidae; genus Mullus; species Mullus surmuletus. The sequence goes on from CAESWR010000955.1 coordinate 167,810, forward strand.
TACCTCCCCCTGGTGGACAGTGGGCCCGTCTGCGGAGCCTGGAGGTCCTCCAGCTCTCTCCTCAGTAGCAGTCTGCAGTCTGAGCGCACAGAGAGCGACACCGACCAGAACTCAGGTCAGTTAAGAGCCGCGTAGTGGTCTGAGGTTTTCACCGGACCCCCTCATGACACGCTACTAACTTGTAGTAAGAAAGGAGCGTCGATCCCCCAGCAGTGGCTGTGGCTGCACTGAACTGCAGCTGGCGAGGTCAAATATCACTCAAGATTCGCAAAGCAACATTGATAGGGTCCAAGCCAACATGCATTCAGTGCAGAGAGGCCCTCCTGAAAACCAAAGTGAATGTATTTATTCCTTGCACATAACTGCAATTTTGACCACCTTGCTTGAAAAGTCATGAAACTTTGCAGGATTGTCAGGCCTTGTGAAAAATGTGATCATTTACAGTCTCCCAATCAAAGCAATGCAAAGTGGCGCAGTGGGGCACCCTACTCATTGTCACAAGCTGAGAGTTTGTCTGAGAGCTTTCATCTGACTGGCACAAGATTTGCAAGGACCGATCTACACCCCATGGTCTTCAAAACCATTTCAAAGCAGTGTGGCTTCCAGGGTGCCCCAAAGTTAAATGATTTTTTAGCGAATTCTAAAGTGTTATCTTGTACAGATATTTACCTGCCGGCTTCAGACTTCAGCCTCAAATTAAGCCGAGAATACTCATAATACTTTGAAGTTGACACACTTAATATTTTGCTCCTCACTGAAGGGCGTGGCTGTCACAGTCAGGCGTATTAACGTTATCACTACTTTTTTTTTTTGCTAATTTTTCTATTGAATATATAGCATCTTATAAACACATTCCACACATCAGTGTTGCTTTTTTGTTATATTTTTTGGTCCGGTTTCATCAACATAATCGTTATACATTTAGCAGCAGCTGTTAACAGAATGTGCAACCAGTACTTGTTCTTGGCTTGTTCTCAAAGCTTGCTGGGATCGAACCTAGTAATGCCACCTTCGGTTCTAATGGAAACTTCGATGGAATATTTCTGTAAGAGCTTTAGACACCTCTCCCCAGAACTGCCTCAGTTTTGTGCATATCCAGAAAATGTGGGTCTGGCTGCCCATTTGTGTACTACATTTTCTCCAACACATATTTGTGTGTGTAGGATTCATCTTTTCCAAAATCTCTGGGGTTTGAAAAAACCTCAACAGCACTTTCCATTTAAATTCCCTCCACACGTTGGGAGTTACTTACAGTATGAGCATCCCCACACAAACCTTCCCAATCCTCCTGCGGTATATTTGTATTCATCTCCAGCTCCCATCTTCTTTTTATCTGGCCGTTATTGCTCAGAGTGGCATCTAGATTATAGGGTAAAGATGGCTTAACCATTTATTCCCTCCCACCTCCGTCTGGACCTTAATCAGGAACTTTTCAATTGGAGTAGGATCTATAATTCGAGTCCACTCTTCATGTCTCATCAGGAAACTCCTCAATTGAAGAAATCCCGGAAAAATTCTGTGTTGGGGAGCTGGAGTTTGTTTATGAGTTATTCAAAGGATTAACAAAAAAACATCTCTATGGAGCTGATGTACCTGTTCAACCTGCATCAAAAATAATATTTAAAATTTGGGACTTTAAGCCTCCCAGTGTTTTTGGTAACTGCAGTATTTTTTCAGTCTTACTCTAGGTCTCCTCCCTTGCCATATGAACTTTGCAATTAACTTATCTAATTTATCAAATGTATCTCTGGGGATGTTGATGGGGAGCATCTGAAACGGATACAGCAGCTTTGGCAGCACATTCATACTACACTTTCTATCAGACCAATCAGAGACGGGAGAAGTGTTGACCATCGGTCCAGGTCCCTGCTGATATTTTGGATTATAATCTTGTAATTGGTATCAAATAATTTATATTTCATTAAGGGAATCTGAATCCCTAGATATTTAATGCAGTCTTTTGGCCAACTAAATCCGCTCTGGAGCTTAATTGTTTGTGAAATTCCACAGCCTATATCCATAGCCATTTGTCTACATTTACTTTGTAGCCTGGGAGGTACCCGAATTTTGTATATAGATATCGATATTCGATATCGAATAGTGAAGGGGATAATGGGCAGCCCTGTCTGCATCCACGTTCCATTAACCATTAACCTTCACAGCTGCTTGAGGATTAGAGTATAATATCCATATCCATTTTATACATTTTGGGCCGAATCTGAACCTGTCAAGTGTTTGAAAGAGATATGAGACTTTGTCAAATGCTTTTTGGGCGTTGAGAGATAGTAACATTGTTTCCTCCTCCTTCACTTTAAAGTGAGACATTAGATTCAGCTGCCTTCTGCTTCTGACATTGTCACCATAGTATCTTCCCGTGATGAAGCCCGTCTGATCAGGGTGCACGATATGCGTAATTACTTTCCTGACACATCTTGCTAGTATGGCGGTTAATATATGCAGGTCTGTATTTAGGAGTAAGATTGGCCTGTATGATTGCCACTTGGAGGGGTCTTTGCCATGCTTGTGAATCACAACGATTGTTGCCTCTCGCCAGGACAGAGCCACGGTCCCAGATTGTAAAGCATAGTGATATGTATGTAGTAATAAAGTTGACACTTTATTTTTGAATGTCTTATAGAATTGATGAATGAATCCATCTGGACCCAGACGGTTTTAGTTTATGTACAGTATTCGAAGATGGTTGTTTTTTTAGGCTTAATGCCAACAATCTACTCACCCTGTTGCCATTTTCGTAATATTTTTGATTAGTAAATCTCAAGTTGCCTCTAGCTCTCTACGTGCACGTTTAAGAGCAGTGAGTAACGTGTTGTTTAGTGATTTTTTATGTTGTTGTTTGAGCCTTTTTATCCGGTCCTCTACTTCAGTTTGCTTTGCCTCAATTCTTTTTTTCTTCGCGCTTGCATAAGAAATAATACAACCTCGTAGAAATGCTTTGGCACAGTCCCATAAGGGGAGATGTTTCAGGAGTAGTATTCGAATCGTGTCTAAATAATAATAGAGTTCTGTCGTTACGAAAGTAATAAAATCCTTGTGGTTGAGGAGTGATGTATTAAGTCTCCACTGTTTAGTAACTGGTCTATGACCAATGTCCCATGATACTGTTAAAAGTGCATGATCAGAGAATGTGATCGATAAGATTTCTTTTTCAGTTTTTTATCCTGTATAGCTCCGCTTTGGGGGTGAAGAAGAGATCAATCCGTAAGAATGTTTGTGAGAATAAAAGGTGGAATCTCTATTCTTTGGAAATTTACATCTATATACTGTACGTCTACAGAGCTGGCCTCAGCTGAAAGATGGTGGAGTATTTTACTCATTTTAGATGCAGGGGTTTTGGAGGTGACTGTCTATCTAAAGCAGGACAAATGGACTGAAAAACTCCTTTGTCCCTGCGACCACTGGTTTTTATTAATAGCCTGCGTGACCCCTTGGAAACATCTCTGCACCTTGACTTTTAGTATGAATGTGTGTTGCATGTATTGTGTTGAATTTGCCTTTTCTGTGTTTTCTGTGATTCGCTGCTGGCTGCAAAACAAATTGTATATAATATCAGTTATAAGTTTTCTGAGTTCTGAAGATCTTAGAACAGTAACAGTAACACAATAACGTTGGGGTAGCCGATCCCCTGCAGTACTCAGACATGGCGATGATGCCCAGTTAACTGCAGCAAAAACACATAAAATGTAAAAGTATGGGGGAAAAAAAGCTAATTTTCATTGGAATGTCGAACATTTGTCCGGTAATTAGAAAACCTGCCGATCATGTTGTCTGGTGCAGTTTTTTTCTAGCAGAAACCCTGGCCGGAATCTATTACAGTTTTTTCCAATTGTTTTGGCACATTTTTTGAATACATTGTACTTTTTCTCAAAACTCTTAAGTGCAAGTCACAACAGTTCCACGGTTCATCAAAACAATTCATCCAAAACCTTTCATTTTCATTTCCAAACCTGATTCCTCTGTGTTATTTGGTCAGTGGCTCCAAAATGATGCTTGTTTTGTAGTCGTTTGAGTCGTGCTGGTTAAAATGTTTGGATGCTTTTTCACTGTGATGGTCAGAGCTGAGAATGTGTCTCTCACACACACACACACACACACCTCCTACAACATTTGGATATATGGAATCCAGCTTCATCCTCAAAAACCCCCAAAACAAGAGCGTGGGTGGTCTGTTCCTCCACTTCCATTTTTCTCTATATGGAACACACACACATAAAAAACAGTAAGTTTCATAACAATTACATTGTTTAGTGAAGTGGAAATGTTTTCTTTTTACTGTAAGACACAGGAATCATCTCTGTAGATATTTCCGTGCATGTCCAACAGATTTTGTTAGCTGAATGTGACATTTTGCTAGTGACGACTCAAACAACAATGTTAAGAAGTTGTGAAGGGTTTGACAACATCAATGAGAATCAACTCAACTTTCACTCAGTCAAACATACAAATGAGTTTTGTGCAGATTTTCTGACAAATGTATTAAACTATTTTGCACAGGTCCTGAAACGTGCAATTTGTTGTGACAAATGAGAAATTCCAATCTGTTGTGAACAACACACTACATGCTGAGAGATTTGAGCCAAATTTTACCATTCAAAAATTGTTCTAATCAAAAAGTCCTGTGCACACCACAGGTGCATGGGTGGAACAGACGCAAATAAAAAATATGGAAGAACACCTGCAAAAAGTCAGATTCATTAGATAACCAGGCTCTCAGTACGCTCTACGTCAGACATCTTAAATACACCATGAGTACACATAAAAAGATGTAGAATATAAATACCACAATACCTCATCGCTCCCGTTCATTTTCTGCTGTCATTACTCCACGGGGCCTGAAGATCTCCATGACTGTATTCATGTCCCACCTTGCCTTAGCTTTCCTTATCGCATTGTCCTTCTCTGGTTATTTCCTTCTTCTCCTGACTCCTCCCTGTATAGCAGATTCCTTCGTTCTCATTGAAAGGTCACCTTCCGAGCCAAATTCATGTTCTGAAGGTTATATGTGTCCCCATAGCATGAGTATGAGGCCCACAAATGAAAACATTCCATCGTCTCGTTTACTTGCTTTCTCCATTTTTTGCCCACTGTGAGCTGAAAGGAGCGGATGTGAGCGTTGCCCTCCACACAAGATCAGCCTTACTATTAGCTGGAGCTAGCCTTAGCTACATGGTAGTAACTGGAACAACACATATGAACAAAATAAGAGATTTAGAAAGAAATGAACCAACCATTCTGAAACGTCCTGCTGCAGCCGCAGAATTTGTTGGTGAACGAGAACCTCTACTTCTGTGTCCCATTCTGCTTCAATTAGCTACGGTTAGACGACGGCGTTGCTGTGTTAAAAATTAGCGTATTGTACGCTAAGAACGTACACCAGCAAAAGCCGCATCCCCTGGCCAATAGGAGCGTGGAGTGGGCGTGGCCAGACACAGCTCATTAACATTTAAAGGTACAGGCACAGAAACAACCCGTTCTCAGGAGAGCTCATAGAGACACTTTTAGACTGGCTGAAGTACCAAAACTGAATTTGCGGGAAAAAACTTTAAATAATGTTTTTGGGCCTCTGGCAACTAAATGAAATGGTGTCAAATACCCCGTAGAAGGTGACCTTGAAGACACTTTTCAGTTCTGCAGTGACCTGGGGTTTGCAGTTTGGAAACACAGTGATGCTTTATTTTTCTAGGGTCACTTTCTGCACAGAACGATATAAAAGACACAGTTTCAGCAAGTTTGTTAAGATCGGAGCACTCAAATCATGTCTGTCTTCAGTCCAGCATATCACACTTTTAACAGTTTTCTCCTGTCGATCACAGATGTTCGTAAGTCGAATAAGCAGGAAACTGTTATTGTAGGATGGTCTAAAAGGCACTGGGCCAAGGTGGAGTTCTTCCTGGTAGCTGTTTACATGTTCTCAGAGTCTTCATGAGTTTGGAGCATCAGGTGAGAGAGCATCCAGGCTGTTGGTCACCTCCACCAACAGCTGGGCAGCCCAGGAAGCAGATGAATGTAACCCAAGGTGAAAAGAGCTGGGGGAACTCTGGAGGAGGATAGAATGGTGGAAGTGAGTCAGATAGATAGAGTCCCAGTAGCTCTCGTTGACGTAGAAGGAGACTCCCCCTCCCATGGATTTGTCTTGTATGACCAGTGACTGCTCAGTTGGCGCGGATTTCCAAAGGTACTTCATGTGTAGAGCCTTGTTTTTTTTCCCAACTGTGCAGACCAGTGTAATCAAAGAGATTAAAATTCCTCTTCTGTGTCAATCAGAGGTGAGAATCAACTGTTTGAATCTTTGTACTGCAGAATAATGTGGAAGAGCTAGGTTCCTCTCCATCTCAACCACAAGGTGGCAGTGTTTGAGTCCCCCTGCTCCCTCTGCAGTCTGACCTACATCTCTGAATGTAGAGAGCTGCCCACCCCATAATGAGCTGCTACATTATTCACTGCTGAGTTGAAGAAATGTGTTGTTGTTGCAGCTCAGTGACATGTGACACACAAGCTCCGCCCATAAATCCTTAATAAATATCAGAACGGCGGGAGGACGAGAGGCGTGCTGAGCATTGAGAAAACAGATGGTGTTTGCATCCACCACAGACTCCAGACTATAATACCAGCACGCACACACACACACGCACAGAGGACGACAGACCTAACAACAGAACAGAGTGTGATCATGACCCTTCCATGACTGGACCAGTTCACTCAGCGACTGTGTGACTGACAACATGACGTGACAGACAGACAGATGGTTGTTGTTTGTTGAATTGCTGGATGTTTGTTATTCAAAGATCAAAACTAAACTGAAGGCGTGCAGTCGTCCCTTCACCCTCAGTGTATGTGTTCATCAGAACCACCAGAACCATCATCTTCCTGCCTTTCAAAGAAAGCAAGATGATTATGATCATGTAAAATTCCTCTATGACAAATATTGGTTTCTGCCTTTCTCCTTAATCAAACATCTTTGTTTCACTAACAACAGCTGTTGGAGGAAAAATGAAAGAGAAGTCTGTTGTGTCACCTTTGGGTCTTACTGGACTTATTGCAGCCACCCGTGCTGATACCAGGCCAGAACTTCTGCATCACTGCATCCCAACCAACAACCACACAGACCGTGACGGAGCGGAGCGACACCTTTGGCCATATTCATTCCCATATCACCAATATGGATGTACAGACTCCCAGTGCTGCGATGCAGCCATGATGTCTGAGGGTGTTTTGTTGGAGCGAGAATTCCTGAAATTATGAAAACTGTTCGACAGATGAATGAAGAGCAGCCAGACACCAACACACCAAAAAAGATCAAACACCGAGCAGCGAAGCAGCCGGTGGGAAGCTGTTACATTGTCGTATGTGTGTGTGTGTGCGCGTGTGTGTGTGTGTGTGTGTGTGTGGCACCAGGTAACTCGATGATCGATAATTTCATCGATCCGTGTCACTGTCGGCCCGTCTGAGACTCGCAGTTTATTTGGACTCGGTACATCACTGTCTGACCCAGGAGCTCCCCTAGCGGTCGTCACCATGACAACAGCCGCAGATGGTGGGGGGAGCCTGAGACAGGTGTTGCTGGGGGTTTGCGCATCCACACTGAGATCGGCTGGCGGGATGGGACCGGCGAGGACACCCACGCGTCCACACGGCACCTCCTCGCGTTCTCCGCGCTTCTGCTCCTCGAGTGACCGGATCTGAGGGAGGCTGAGGGCAGCAGAGCGCCACCATGGTGCACCACTCGGGCTCCATCCAGTCCTTCAAGCAGCAGAAAGGTTGGTGGCTCTTGTCCCGGTTTGTCGATGCAGTCGCTCCGAGCTGCGAGGCTCCTCCGCCGCTCCTCCTCCGCTCCTCCGCCGCTCCTCCTCCACTGCTCGCGGTAGTTTTAGATGACTTTTCGATGTGTTCGTGTTTCGTGAACGTTCAGATCTTAAGCCTCGACTTTGCTGCAGTAGCTGCGTTTATTTTTCTCAACGGGAGAAGCCAGGCTGCTCCCGGACACCGACCTGCAGTCTGAGACGTGAGCTCTGTCACAGAGGACTGCGGGTCGGCCAAGTTGTCCGTGGAGGTGGTGGATGATTGATGATGGCAGTGGTGATTATGATGATGGTGATGGTGGTTGTAGTGATGATGATGATGATGATGATGATAAAGAAGTTAAACAGGGTGATGATGATAATGATGGTGAGTGGTGATGATGGTGATGGTAGTGATGGTTGTGGTCATGATGATGATGGTGATGATGATGGAAATGGTGAGATGGTGAAGGTAGTGGTGATGATGATGATGGTGAAGGTGGTGAAGGTAGTGGTGAGATGGTGAAGGTAGTGGTGATGATGATAAAGGTGATGGGGCTGATGATTTTGATGGCAGGTTTGATGATGATGGTAATGATGATAAAGATGGTGAGTGTAGTGTGATGATGATGATGGTAGTGGTCATGATGACTGTGGTGAGGACGATGATGGTGTTAAGGATGAAGATGATGATGATAGTGATAGTACTGGTCATGATGATGAAAATGAGATGTTATCGTAGTGGTGATGACGATGGTAATGATGGTGGTGAGGATCATGATGGGGATGATGAGGAAGATGATGGTGATGGTAGTGGTGATGATCAGCTGCTGTTTGCATCCAGTGTTTGCACCTCAGTCAGATCTGTGGCTCCTGCTATTGATTTCATAGTGAGATGGCTTTTCTTTTAGATGTTCTGTTAATTATTCATGTGTCAGGGGTCTAACAGTGATGGCGTTGATGCAGACGACGCATCGGGGAACGCTGATCCCCTTTCTGTTTGAGGAAGCACCCGACAAGGTGAGGGTCCATCGTGACCCTTCTGGGCTGCTGAGCTCCTGTATCAGGAATGTGCTCTGATCACGCAGCTTTGGGAGGTTTCATTCCCTGAATCTGGTGCCATGTGGACGTCAGAGTGGACATGCAGCTGTAGATTATCTCTGTTTCTGTAAAAATGTGATGGCGGGCTGGAGAAGCCCGCATAGAGCTGCTGCTCCTCTCAAAGGAAAGTGCTGTGAAAAGGCCTCAAAGTGAAAATGTGCTGCGAAAATCAGCCAGCATTCTTCTGACCTGCCACCTGGTCTCTGCACGTGATGCTCCACTCAGAGAGATAAACCTGAACTCAGCTCAGGAGGCTCACCGACACTGGTGCAATAGTGATTTGTTAGTTTGTTGTTGTTGTTTTTAACAGACACTTTGGAAGAATCCATCGAAACATATCAGGTAATTAAAAACCCCAAGTGTCTGTTAAAAAAAGAACTAACAAAATACTATTATATCCCAAAAAGGAAATAATGAACCTTGTCGGATTAACACTGGTGCAGCTTCAGAACTCCAGCACATGAACACATCCGACCGACCTTCAGCTTCCACGAAAGCAAGGAGATGTTTGAGAAACTACACACATGTTTCAGTACACACACTGTCCTCTGTCAGACTACACACTGACATGATGAAATGTGTGTGTGTGTGTGTGTGTCCTAAGCAGACCACATGGCCTCTTATGCAATCACACAGATGGTTTCACAGATACAGACGCATTTCATAGCAGATTGTCTGTTGTTTAGACAAACCACTGAGGAGGGTGAGGCAGGTAAGAGGAGTTGATCCATATGGTCTGAGCACTTACTTCATCTGAAGTGTAGCACACAGACATTTCATCAAGTTGGTTCTGACAGAAGTGCGCAGAGTTCTGACACTGAGGCAGAAGTCGGGTCACGTCAGACACTGTGATGACCCTGTTCAGGTCAAAATGCAGGACACACATATGGAGCTTTTATTTGATGATTTACAAAATCCTTTGACATCACAGAAATCACAAGCAATCAGAGGCTGCAGATAAGAAGATATTGTGACGATGCAGGAATAAAGAGATTGTGAGAGAAAGAAGATGTTTAATCTGCTGGAATGATGCAACACAGAGGTTGTGCCAGGATTGTCTATCACTGTAAAAACTGACATCTGCTCTGGCACGAGTAGATGCTGGAGCCGCTGCCGAACCGACGGTGTGCCATGTTGAATTATCACCGTACATCCAAGGAGGCGGCCAGGCTTCGCAGCTTCTCTCCTCTCTGGTTCATCTGTGGTTCTGCAGTGGTCAGCTCTGAGTAAGCACAGATTTAGAGACCGCACACTTGATGATGACAAAAGACAGATCGCACAAGATCTCTCTCTACTGATCTTATAGTGTGTGTGTGTGTGTGTGTGTGCACACCACACACTAACCGATTCTTCTTCTTTCAATATCAGGCTCTTCACACTCAATATTCCAAATCTTGCATGGTCAAACGTGACTTCAGTTTAAACAAACATGGCGGACAAACAGGAAGAAGCAATGATGGTTGTTTTAGGCCTATTACTTTTGGAAAACACACACATGCACACACACACACACACACACACACACACAAAACAATTAGGGAAAAAGAGACATCAGGAATGTGGGATGTATGCGTTACAGTGCGAGTTGGAGGTGAGTAAAAATGATCACAAGTATAACAGATAGATCGCTTCCCTGGCGCCATGTTTTATATTTGTATTTACTTCTTCTTCCGTCAGTCAGCTGACTCCCCCTACTCTGCTCCTCTCGGAACACCCCACACACTACAGGATTTCTAGTTGCAAATATTAAACATGTTCATTTTTTACGATCTCTTTACACAAAATCACTCTTAACACACCCACACCACAGGAAAATCAGACATGATGTCGTTTGCAAACATAGGACAATCGGGCCTTTGCTGGCTTTGAGCGGAAGGGGGATATCGGTACAAAAAGCAGCCTGATTATCCTGTAGTGCAGGGGTCACCAACATTTTTGACACTGAGAGCTACTTCATGTGTCCCGACTCTTACGGAGGGCTACCAGTGTGATACATTCTTCTGAAATAACAAATTTGCTTTGACCTTTGAACTAGAATAGATCAGAATTCACCTAAACGCATCTAAACTACATGTATAAACATGTTTTTTGGTGTTTTCTCTTAAGGTATTGTCATTTTCAAATCAATATAATCGCAAGAGTGATTAAAAAAGAATAGCAACAGAATAAAATAACATTTTAGAACAGGCCTGCGGGCTCCTCATGTGGTCTTTGGGGGCCACCTGGTGCCCGCGGGCACCTCGTTGGTGACCCCTGCTGTAGTGTGTACCAGCCTTTAGCTGAGAGGAGTTAGTGCACCCGAGTCAGCTGAGTTAGTTTACAGGAGTGGGCTGACAGGAGTTCAGGGCCGTCCACACCAAGAACTATAACTATAATGATAATTATAACAATGATGGTAGCATCCACACTGATGAACGATATTGCTTTGTTACTAGGCCAAGCACATCCTGCGGGCACCTCCGTGAAGAAAACATGTACTACTTATGTAGTACAAGGGTGAGACCGATCGTGTCACAGATGTCCCTCTTTCTGATTGCATCTTTATAAAGTTGCCCCCCCCGCTCAGGTGTAGTCGTTCCAAAATCCCGGATGACTTTGAAAATCCACCTGGATTAATTTTTTGAGGTCAAAACAGGACTGTCTGAGGTCGTCTGGTCTCCCTACTTTAGTGCACAGGAGTTAGCTGACAACAGTTACAGGACTTACAGGAGTTGGTGCACAGGAGGTAGTGCACATTAGTCAGCTGACTGGAACTAGCTGACAACTGTTAACTGACAAGCGCTAACTGACAACAGTTAGCTGACATGAGTTAGCTGATAACAATGGAGTGCTGAAGTCCCGCCTTTCCGTTTCCAGAATGGCCCCCAAAAAATGAATTTTTATGAATGAGAGTCAGTGAGGAGATAAAAGTTATTTTCTGGTCCCGTTGGAATTGTGCCATGGATTTCGCATATTGTTGTTTGTGGTTTTTAAAGATAATTTTTCAAGCAAAGGAGACTACAATTTAGCACAAAGAAGTTTGATCATGTTTAATGGTTTTGAGTGAGGCCGCTTGGTGAACTACAGCTCTTCGCTGCTGTTGATGCAAATGATATCCAGGGTCCAGGGTTCAGCATTTCAAATCATAGCAAACCTGACTGAAGTGGGCCATACCTCTGTCTGCTGAGACAGTCAGGACTTGATGCAGATCAGCTGATTATCATTCTAGAGCAGGGGTGTCAAACTCAATCAGACAGGGGGCCAAAATTAAGAACCGATTCCAAATCGCCGGCCAACCAGGATGGATTTTTTAAAATGTGTTTTTCTTACACTGAGACAGGATTTATTTAAGTATGGCAGTCTGTGCTTAGCCCTCTAGTTTGTCCCAAGGAAGCTTTTTCTCTTTTCGGACGCCGTCTTTTGCTTGGCCATATTTGGGGGGTTAGCCTTGTTGGGGGGGGG
>CAESWR010000955.1:195371-206051 GCA_903171835.1 Mullus surmuletus
ACATTCAATATCCAGCATCCAACACAAAACATCAACATCCAGCATCCAACTCAAAACATCCAGCATTCAACATCCAGCATTCAACATCCAACATTCAACATCCAGCACCCAGCATCCAACAACCAACATCCAAAACAAAACATCAAACATCCAGCATCCAGCACATAACATCTGCCACCCAACATCCAAAGTCAACAACAAACGACAAAGGTGGGGGCTGATTATCAGCAGCCATAGCAAGCTAAACTGTTTATATTCGAGTGTGCTAGTTTTGATGGGAATTTTCTGCATGGCTCCCAGCCCCTCCCAGACTGAAGTGTGTGTGTGTGTGTGTGTGCGTGTGTGCGTGCGTGCGTGCGTGCGTGCGTGCGTGCGTGTGTGTGTGACCATGCCCCTCAGGTATCTGGCACGGGATCCTTGAGGGCATTGGCGTGTTGGCAGTAATCACCAACGCCTTCGTCATCGCCATCACCTCCGACTACATCCCACGCTTCGTCTATGCCTTCAAGTACGGGCCATGTGCGGGGCGGGAGCACCCCCATCAGGATGAGTATGTCCCACTGAAGCTCTTAGAGGCGGCCCGGCGGCCTTCTGAGCTGCTCTGACACTGTCTCCTCCCCCTGCAGGTGCTTGCTTGGCTACATGAACAGCAGCCTGTCTGTCTTCGACATGGGCGAGCCGAAGAACAGCAGCCAGTCGCGCTACTGCAGGTACAGGGACTACCGTGCCCCGCCCTCCAGCCCCGAGCCGTACCAGTTCACCCTGCAGTTCTGGCATGTCCTGGCAGCCAGGCTGGCTTTCATCATCGTCTTTGAGGTCCGTCAGCTCTGCTCTTTCTATTAGGTTCCTCTCATTGTCGACTGCTTATCTCAACCAAACTTCTGCTATATGCAGGAAAGCTGCAGCACCGTAACACAGAGGCGCAGACTCAGTGAGGCCACTATAAGTCATCAATGACGTTTACATGCAGTCAATAATCGTGTTAAGGTTACTGAAACATTCAGAATAACCCATCTACATGATAGTTGTAATCAATATGGATGTACAGATCAAACCATCTATTATCATATTATTGCTAACATTCTGGTTAGAAAAGGCTTCTTGACTCCATGTAAACGTAGCCTATGGGGCTCATTTGTTTGGTTATTAGCATCTGTTGCTCATAACTCTTCCTGGGGTCCTGATGCAGCACGCCATTTCCAAACAGCAGCCTGTATTCGCAGCAGACACAAAAGATCATGATAAATACTACAAGTGTAAGAAATAGTTGGGAAAAAAGATGAATAGATACATTTTTAAGTTTACAACATGCAAAACCAAGAGCTGGCCTCGGGAAAAACAGACAAACGGAGAGAGCAGATGTGGAGTGACTCACTGACCGGTGGTGGCCTCTCCTCAGCACTTGGTGTTCGGGATCAAGTCCTTCATCGCCTACCTGATCCCCGACATGCCAAAGGACCTGTGCGACCGCATGCGCAGGGAGAAGTACCTGATGCAGGAGATGATGTACGAGGCCGAGCTGGAGCATCTGCAGAAGGAGAGGAAGAAGAATGGGCGGCGCTATCACCACGAGTGGCCTTAGCTTCACACACGCACACACACACACACACACACACACACACACACACACACACACACACACACACACACACATACATATCCCCCGTGTACCTCTGTGCTTGACCTTCACGCAGCTGTTTCCGTACCAAAGACACAAACTCTCCAACCCTGCCCACCTGTTTCAGACCACACCCCTCACATATACACTGCCCCCTCACCTGGCGTCACACTGTAACGCTTACTATGCAGATGATGTGTGTGTGTGTGTGTGTGTGTGTGTGTGTGTGTGTGTGTGCGTGTGTATGTCGGCTGCAGCATGACCATCGCTCAGTGACTGTGTTCTGCCTTCCAAGCATGCTGGGAAGTCTTTGCAGTCATTTTGTGAAATTGGAGGATCATCGTGGAGGATGGTAAAGTCCATCAGCAGCTCTGTGAGGAGCACGCACATGTTGTGTGGTTGCTTTTTAATGTGTGTATGTGTGTGTGTACTCACCTGTGCTACTGCTCAGCTTGACCGCCTTGAGACGTTAGGATGTTAACTTTGTGCCTACAGTCGTACATCACTGTCGTGTCTCCAACATCACGTGTGCCTGTTTGTGTTACACCAGCTTTTCACTTTTCCCGTGTAAGAAATCTGTCTCTCTCTCTGTCTGCTCTTCTCCTGTTGGTAAACTCTCTGAACTCTCCTGTGAGGTGGATTTGTTCTGGACTGGGGTCTCACCACAGTTCCAGTGCGCTCTGGGCTAATGCGCACACACACACGTAACGTGACTCCCAGTATGAACTGGCGTCTGGCAGCCACTGATCTGCTCTTCCGTTCCGCCGTTAGCCTGGATTTCATTTGCTGCTGTTCGCGGTCGGGTCGGGCCGGGCCGGCGGAGACATACCTGTGGCTTGGATGCTTGTGTGCAGAGCCTCCATCCATGGCTCCTCGCTGGCACACTCTGACGCGTTTGGCATTCAGAGAGCGGCGTCCTGATTCACGCTCACCTCTGATGTAGAACATTTGGACCGGAATTGGTTTTTTTTGTTTCTCCTCCGACAACTCAGGAAAACAGGAAGCATGAGCAACATCCATCTGTGAGTCGGAACCATTTCCTGTGGAGATGGAGCGTGTGGAGGGAGGCCCACTCATGGGGAGCGGGGGGGGGGTCATGAGGATCACATTACGCTGAGTAAGACTGCAGCTTCACCACATTATGCAGAGAAAATGTGAAAGTCGCACAAAGGTAACAAGTGGAGGTGAAGAAAATGACCACCAACTGATGTGTGGTGTGTGTACTGCTGGTCTGATCCTGGTGTTCAGTGTTTTTCTACGTTTTATTTTGTTACAACAGAGTTCAACTTTTATTGCCGTCAGCAAACGTCACGTTCGCATTCTCAGGTGTCCTCACGGTGTTTGCAGATGAGCAACTGTTTTCTAAAATGCAATCAGTAATGTGTATTTGGGACGGCAGTGCTTTTGCATGACCCTGAAGCACGCGCTGGTTTCTTTGTACTGCCTGATCAGGCCTGATTATGAGGAATGCAAACATGCACTCATTCCGTGTCGATGAAAAATATCTCATATTTGATAATATATTAAATCAAATTGGTTTTCTCATATCGCTTCACAAGTCCGAATTTTGGAAAAAGATGTTCCAGTGAGGTGGCAGCGGGCGCCTGTGTTGCTGCCAAGTGAACTCTGAATCTATGCATGTGGTTCTCCATCAGATGTTGATGTAGATCATCTTTGACAGCATGACGTCACACCCGATCACTTCTGTCAACTTGTCGGCTGCATCGCCTCCCTTTTTCAGTGTTGGCTGAGGTGAAAGCAGCAGGATTTTATACATTTCTAAGTGAGCGAAAGCAAGTTCAAGAAGAGTCCACGGCTCCATCAGAATGTTCATCTGATGACAAGGTCAGGCACCATTCAGGTCCGCCTGAAAAAAGTGTGATTAAAAATGAATGAAAAGATTCATTATATTTGTCTTATTTCAGCTCTTAGCTATCCAACGATATTTTCATTGTTTGAATCCTCTGCTGATCGCACTCTCAGTTTGGCTGGAAAATCTGAGGGAGAAGCTCAAATTATTTTCTGCATCTGACGTTTTCATGTTGCTGGAGGATTTCGGTCAAAATTGTGGTGGATTCAGCACTTCTTCCTGTTTTATGTGCCAGGAGCTGAACGGAGGATTTTGATGTAGCAGTGATGTCGTCCAGCTCGCTTTTGGATCTTGGATCAGTTGACCTTTGTGACAAACACAGATGCCGCACGGCGGAGCTGGTGGTCAGTAATAATGGCATGAGCTTGCACATCTCTAACAAATATTGCAATGTGGAGGGGATGAAGCCTTGTGTTCCCTGCTGGCCCTCCTGACAGGCCTGTGCTGGAGGGGGTTGGAGGTGCTGGAGGTGCTCATGATGTGGAGCAGGAGTAGGTCTGCAGAGGGATGCTTTTAATTGTGATATGAAGTGTATCAATAACATTGTTTACTTGATTCCTGTTTACATGTAAAAAAACAACAACAAAAAAAACAAAAACATATCGCAATGTACAAAAATAATGTAACATAAAGTAATTTTCACTCTTTTCTGTAATAAATCATGGATTGTATCTTTTAAGTCAAATGTTCTCTGGTCTTTTCTGCTGCTGCGGCAAAATGCTTTTTTATCCCCACTATTATTACAAACCACAGGCCGTCTTGGAGCGTTCATGTAACATATTGTTAAGAAGTTTGTGTTTCCATGACAAACCAACCGCTCAGATTTTCCCACACGATTAACATCACCGACACTCCGGCGTCACTTCACTGCTGAGCTGAGCCAAACATGTTGTTAACTGTCGGACTGAAGAGGCGTCCTCTCCCCTCTCTGGAAGAAAAAGGATGAATCAAAAATACAGGTCTCAATATATTACAGTGTCATAGAAAAGTTTATTTAAGTCAGTAATTCAATACAAAACTAATACATTATATTGATCTATTTCACACAGAATTAAACATTTACTGTATTGATTGTTTTAATTTCTTGAAATTATAAGGTTATGGCTCACATTTACTACTGGAAATATTCTTTTCCATGATATTCTAACTTATCATGATCCTGCAGTAGCTCAGCCCCCTCTAAAGGCAGTACAGGTTGTGTGTCACTCGAAGGCTAGAAGCCCAACTGGGCCCAGCAAAAGGGGAGCCCCCACTGTTGAAATAATGATAGTGTGTGTGTGTGTGTGTGTGTGTGTGTGTGTATTTACTATACAGGTTAGGGAGGTAATTGGGCAGGAGGACGAACCTAGTCATGACCTCCAGCACACAGATCAGCCATCAGCTGACAGAAGGACGACAGGGTGCAGCAGGGTGTTTACGGCCTCAAAAAGTCACAGCGCCTTCATTGTAAGGGATGTTTTTACATGAAAGAGCGTTTTATATGCGTCACCCTTCGTGTTTACAGACCTGATGCTCACTCAGCCTTGAACTAAAAGCTCAGTTTTGATTCTTCACACCGATCAGGACGACTGCAGGACAGCAGACCAATCACAGACAAACAAAGGAGACTCATGTGTGCTTCCATGAGATCAGCTGACAGCGTACCTGCACAGCCTCAAGATCAACTTTCCTTCCTCCTTTCCGAGCAACCAGGTTGAAATCGCTGGACTTCCCTCCTTTAAAGGGGTTTAGAATGTGGCTGCATCAGCTCATGATAGCTCCACTGTAAGATCATTCAGATCAGATCACTGTCAGATTTTCTCAAAACAACACATCCGTTTGAATCTGTAAATTCTCAGCGCTTCAAATTGCCATTTCATTTACAGCTGATTCCAGCAGTCAGCATCATCCAGCAGCATGCTGGCTTCCCCATCATCAGCCTATCACGTCTGTGCATGCCTGTTAAAATATCCTCTTTCCTCTCACTGCACTTCTGCATGATGAATCCATCTCCCCTGCTCCACCCCAGACAGCTGTCAGTTGAGCAGAATCCACCCACCATCATCAGTGTCAGGTTCCATCCACTAGCTCCACCCACCACCATTAGTGTCAGGCTCCACCCACTACCGTCGGTGTCAGGCTCCACCCACCACCATCAGTGTCAGGCTCCACCCACCACCGTCAGTGCTAGGCTCCACCCACCACCATCAGTTACAGGTTTTCCCCACCAGTTCCACCCACCACCATCCGTGTCAGGCTCCACCCACCACCGTCAGTGTCAGGTTCCACCCACCAGCTCCACCCACCATCATCAGTGTCAGGCTCCACCCGCCACCGTCAGTGTCAGGTTCCACCCACCGGCTCCACCCACCATCATCAGTGTCAGGCTCCACCCACCACTGACGGCGTCAGGCTCCGCAGAGGTTCAGTATACCACTGCCCTCAGCTTCGCCTTGGCCAGATCCATTGAGCCAAGCACCAAATGGACGCTCAGATTCAACCTGTCGCTCATTTCTCAATAAATGTATCTTTCTTACAAAGTGTTTCTCCTGATTTAAATTGTTGTTGTTGTTGTTGTTGTTATTGTTCCATGAGCTTCATCATATGGTCTATCATATTCATGTATATTTGATATATATATATATATATATATATATGTGTGTGTGTGTGTGTGTACATATACATGTGTGTGTGTGTGTGTGTGTGTTACCTAGTCTGCCAAACATTTCTCCATGTGTCAGCATCATAAGCATCATCCGCCTACATTCATAATATAAATACTGGCCGAGCGGTTCCAGGGCCTTCATGTTCACTTCCATTTCAGTGGAGAAGGTGCCCAACCTTGTTCTTTCCCAACATTATCAAGTGTGTGTGGGCTCTCGTCCACAGAGTGTGAGTGTGTCCTTTATTAAAGCAGAAGGTGAGAGAGGACTATGGTCTGCCTTGTGTCTGCTCTGAGTGCCACGTACTCTACCCTTGCAACCCATAGCTACAACACTCATTACACACACACACACAGCACACACTGCACTCACTGGATGATATCTGTGGTCAGGGGCGCTGTGTCTCTGTGTTTATTCAGGTGTTTTGCGGTCTCTGCTGGTTTTGCTGCTTTAGCAGTGTGTGTTCTTCATCAAGGCTCACACTCAGATCGCAGCCCTGACAGAAGTTGTAAGAGCTTTAAGAGATTATGGTTAAAAACAATTAAATTCTATAAAGTGCAACTCAATAAATGAATCAAATCAAATAAACTGATGAAATAAAATAAATGAATCAAATCAAATAATTTGAACTTCCCCTCTAGCTCAAGCAGTGACTTGTCCACACTGGAGAAAGCCTCTCCGATCTGCGTGACCTCATGCCAGAGGAACCTGCCGTAGTGCTCTCCTCGGCGGCGCCGATGTATCTGGTGGTATGTGGCATCTGGTGGCCAATGCTTGGTGGTATCTGGTAATCAGTGGTCGGTGGTATTTAGTGGTTGGTGGTATCTGGTTGTTTTATGTATCTGGTGGTTTTATGTATCTGGTGGTAAGTGGTATCTGGTGGTCGATGGTATCTGGTGGTTCAGTGGTATCTAGTGATATCCGGCATTTGGTGATATCTGGTGGTCAGTGGTCAATGGTCGATGGTACCTGGCGGTCTATAGTATCTGATGGTCAGTGGTATCTGGTGGTTCAGTGGTGCCTGGTGGTCAGTGCTTGGTGGTATATGGTGGTTTGGTTGTATTTGGTGGTCAATGGTATCTGGTGCTCAGTAGTCGTGGTTTCTGGTGGTCAATGGTATCTGGTGGTTGGTGATATCTGTTGGTCGGTTGTATCTGGTGGTTCAGCGGTTGGTAGTAACGGGTGAGCAGTGATATCTGGTGGTCAGTGTTAGGTGGTATCTGATGGTTCAGTGGTAACTGCTGGTATCTGTAGGTTTAGTCTGCTAGTCATTGGTGTCTAGTTGTCAGTGGTTGTTAGGGTCTGGTAGTCAATGGTTGGTGGTATCTGGTGGTCAGGGATATCTGGTGGACTTAATCTGCTCTCTGCCAGTGCCGGAATCCTGCCCTGTGATGAATCTTCTCTGCTCTCAGGCTTTTCTTCTCTTTTCTCTTCTCATATGTCATTTGCATGTCATTTCCCTCTCTCCCTTATATGATGCCGTGCCCCCTCTGTGATCTGAGGCTGTTGGTGAAGGGATGTGTTTACTACGTGCCATGTGCTTCCATTTTGTGCTGCTGAAACGCAGAGAGGCCAGTGATGATGTCATTATCCGAG
Organism: Mullus surmuletus; assembly: GCA_903171835.1. NCBI lineage: Eukaryota > Metazoa > Chordata > Actinopteri > Syngnathiformes > Mullidae > Mullus > Mullus surmuletus. The sequence goes on from CAESWR010000955.1 coordinate 203,098, forward strand.
ACAGGATGTGTGCTGGAGGGGCCCACAGCCACCCCCTCCCCCCGCACCACCACCACCACCGCCCGACCCCCACCTGACTGAAACCATCCAAGGGCTCAAGCCAGGATCCCACTCTGATTAAAGCCCTGATTTGGGATCTTCTGCTCATCAAGTCCTCCCTCCACTTTCTGTTATCGTTGGCAAAGACTAACCTATTTCCTGTCCTCTGAGTCTGCCTTATTGTGGCAGATTTTAGCACAGCATTCTCCGCTTATCAGATGAAGTACAGGAGGAGAAAAGCTCCATGTGGACTTGCTGTGTCTCCCCTCAGTGAGCTGATATCTGAAGCACCAGGGCTGAAAAGTGCTTCCACATGGAGAGTGAAATTAATGTTATATTTCAGTGACCACACACGCACACACACTATCTATCTATCTATTAGCAGGTTTACATCGTCAGAGCAAAGAAAGAAAACAAAAGAGTAGAAGGTACAAACAAAAGCCAAAACTAAAATGCAAACTGTGTTTTCATTTCTATCATCTGCAAATATTTGGGAAGAGTAAAATATAGAAACGTTTTTAAAATACAGTGTGGTGATCATATTCTCTTAGCTATGTGCAAACAGAGCTGGAGGCCCCCTCTCTCTCTCTCTCTCTCTCTCTCTCTCTCTGTGCTTGTGTGTGTGTGTGCGTTTGTGTGTGTGTGTGTGTGTGTGTGTGTGTCGAGGCGCGCTCGGCTCTGTGTCTTTTCGCTGACGGGGCTGGCTGTTGTAATCCGAGTCCAGATGTAAACCCTCTGGATCGTCAGTCCGGGTCAGACGCTGGAGGAGCAGATCCAGAGGAGGCGCACGATGGTTCCAGTCCCGCTGCTGTTCGCACTGGCCTCCTCGCTGCCGATGTGCGCGGCGGTCTACTCGGGGCCCCTCCAGGCAGAGATCTCCAACGGGACCTTCCACCACTTCTTTGTCCCGGACGGGGACTACGACGAGACCGAGGATCCGGAGCGGTGCCAGATGCTCTTCAAGTTCTCCGACTTGTATCCGTGCGGCGCGGCCGCCGAGGAGAGCGACGCGGCGGTGCGGGACGACTTCATGGTGGCCAAGCTGCAGGCGGAGGACGCGGCGCGGCTGCTGGAGAGCATCGGGCGCAGCGTGGAGCACGACCTGGATGGAGAGGACAGCTACGGCAGGTTCCTCCGGCGAGAGGTCACGCAGATCGGGGAGGCGTTCTCCAGCGTGGACAAGTCGCTGCTGGAGCTCGAGGTGAAGTTCAAGCAGAGTCAGGAGAGCGAGCTGAAAGAGGAGCAGCAGCTGAACGGCTACGTGGTCAAACAACTGGGAGACATCAGGGACACCCTGAGGGACACCGTGGACACGTCTGTGGGACTCCGAGACAAACAAGAGCTGCTGTCCCTCATCGTCCGCAGCCATGGAACCAGACTGAGTCGCCTGAAGACCGACTATCTGCTGCATCATGTGGGTTCCTAGTGTGTGTGTGTGTGTGTGTGCGTGTGTCTGTGTGTGTGTGTGTGTTGGACCCGCCAGTTAAACAGTAACAACTGGGAAGTCGAAGATCTAACAACATCTCCCACAATCCTCCCCTTCTTGGAAACATCTCTAACAAAAACACCAGACATTCCAGTATGTCTGAAGGGGCAAAGCATGAGGACGTGATTGATGTCCACAGGGTGTCGCTCTGTGTCCCCTCTGATAAAGGCGAGCGATAATAAATGTCCTTTGCCGGTCTGTCTGTTTTTTGACTAAATAAAAGCTGAATATTCATCGTGTTTCAATTGAAAGATTTTCATTCCACATTCTCGTGTTTGCTGATACACACGTTTCAGCAGCAGCTTCAGCAGCAGCAGTGTATCATCAGTGTTCCTTCTCTGAGAGAGGACGTCAGTGGCATCAGGGCGTCTGAGGGCCATCGCTGACTCCCACCTCCATCTGCAAATCATCAACTCAGCCATGAAATATGTTTTTACAAAAAGGCTCCTCCATCATCTTCTCCTCTTTGGTCTGTGTGATCGGTGGCATCACGAAGGGCCCTTTTCAACCGCCAACGACACTGGTGGGAAAGTTGCTTTGCATTGTTATAGCTTGGTGACACACACACACTTTCTCTCACAGATACACACACGTCTCTCCGCTCCGCTCAGCTTCTGCCTCCAGCCACAAAGCGGAAGCGTGCCGCCTCTTCTCAGGGATCAAGTCTCTGCAGATGTGGAGGAGCCAGATGGGCGCCACTAGCTGTGATTTCCTCTGTCTGGTTTTCCTCACAGTCCGGCTTCCCCTGAGGGACCCCTTTTCAAAAACAGCTCTTTGGAGCAGAAAGCAGAGCCACAGGAGCTACCAGTGAGCAACATGTGAACATGCTCCTTATCTTTAGGGGTTCTTCATGTTGGGATGTAGTTTCCTCTGTGTGTGTACGTGTGCAGAGGCTCATGAAAGTTTTCAGCAAACCCCAGCCGTCTCACTTCATTTGTCTTTCTTGGCCTGATTTATTAATTCCTCCTATAGAAAAACATTGGCTCTGTTCTGGTGGTATGGGGCAGGAAGGCTGGCTGCTGGAGGAATGTGTTCTCCTCACTGACATATTTGAAGGACAAACAAAGAAAGGGTCAGGAATGCAGAGCAGAGTTGACCTGAGGAGATTGATCCCTCTGTGCAGCACAAAGCCCTGAAACCAAAAGACTGAGGAACATTGTGTCTCCTTCTTCACGAAGATTTTCTCTGTCACAGCAGCCAGAGAAAACACTCCACTTCCTTCAGAAGACACAAAGCTTCAACTTCACGCTCAAGAAAAATTGATTATTATTATTGATTATTCCTAAACCCAGATAGCAAATCATTTTGGCTTTCCTTAGGCATACATTTGGCCTCTTTGGGCTTTGTTTGGCACAGGAAAAGGTCCTTCTGGGATTTTTGGACGAACTGTGGCTTTATTATGATGTGCCATAATGAATAAAGGGCGCCA
>CAESWR010000955.1:218976-229923 GCA_903171835.1 Mullus surmuletus
GTGGGGGGATTTCTATATATATTATTATCTGACTTCCTGTTTTGGGTTTATTTGACACAAGTCGGAAAATAAAATACAACTAAAGTTATTTTACTCAGGCTGGCTTTGACTTGAGCCGGAAAACCTTCTTCTGCGTTTGAAATGGCAGAGGAGACGACGGCGCACTGCTGCCCCCTGTCTGTCTGTCCGCCTGTCCTGTCTGTCTGTCCTGTCTCCTGTCTGTCCGTCCTGTCTCCTGTCTGTCTGTCTTGTCTGGTCTTGTCTGGTCTTGTCTTGTCCTGTCTTGTCCTGTCCCTGTCCGTCTGTCCTGTCTGTCCTGTCTGTCCTGTCTGTCTGTCCTGTCTCCTGTCTGTCTGTCCTGTCGTCTGTCTGTCTGTCCTGTCTCCTGTCTGTCTGTCTCCTGTCTGTCTTGTCTTGTCTTGTCCTGTCTTGTCCTGTCCCTGTCTGTCCGTCCGCTGCCAGAGTGACGGAGTCATTTGTTTGTTTCGTTCACATCAAAACGAAAATCGAATGGCTGCAAAGTCCACAGAGCAGGTCCCGGGTCGAACCTCTCTGTCACGGTGAAACTCGTTCTGACTGGAGCCCGTTTGTCTTGCAGTGAGGTCCACGCAGCAGAGTCGGTCGCCTACCTGAATCGAGCCCAGGTCAGACTGCAGGAGATCTGGGAGGAGATCGGCATCCCAGAGGAGCAGCGGCTGCAGAGAACCAAGGATGTTCACAAGCACATCAAGGTGAGTCACCCATCGGCAGGAGCTGCTTTATGTGTGTGAAGTGTGGAGACACTCGTGACGCGTGTGTGGTTCTGCAGGGTCTGCTGGACCTGATGATTGCTGAGGAGGAGCAGCTCAAACAGAGACTGCTCAAGAGCATCCAGTCCTGCCTCAGTGATCTCCAGCACTTATGCAGGGAGCTTCAGCTACCTCCCTTTGAGGTGGGTTGAAGAGGCGTGCACCTGCTTTCAAAGTCCTGGTAAAAATGGCCCATTTTGGACACTTAACTCAAAAACGATTTGGTTTGTGTAAAGGAGGAGGACGGCTGCACCATGCTGCAGATGGAGAAGAACAGCCGCACAAGGCTGGAGGTGATGAGGGAGCACAAGAAACAAAGAATGGAGGAGTTGAAGGCTCTTGTTGCTAAAGACCGCGAGCTGTGTGACATCATGTGCACCAGCCCTTTCTGCATTGACCAGGAGTGTGTCCCCTCACTGACGCAGCTGGAGAAGTTTCGCACCTACCTGGAAAATCTCACCAAGGAGAAGGTTTCTACTTGCCTTCTATCTGATGTACAAAATGTATTGATATTTATCTTGGGGTTGTAACACACACGCACTTGTGACTGTTTCCAGGAGCGTCGTCACAATGAATTTGTGGGCGTGAAGAAGGAGATCATCACCTGCATGGAGGACCTAGAGCGTCAGCCAGAGACCAGCTTTGAGATGGATGTCATGTGTGAGGATGAGGAGGCGTTTTGTCTGTCTGACGACAACATTGATGCACTTAAACAGCTCCTCAGTCAGGTGACCACCATATTTGCTTATTTCTTCATTAATTCTGTCATGCTGTGATCTAGCAGCAAATCATGTCTGATTTCTGCCACCAACAGCTGCAGCAGCGCAAGACCGAGAATGAGCTTCACTGTTCAACACTTCGCACCAAGATCCAGGAGCTGTGGGACAGGCTGAAGATTCCCCAAGAGGAGAGGGAAGCCCTGAGTGAACACATGGCCAAATCAAAGAGGAAGAACGTCGAGGCAGTAAGTAAACTCGTCATCAAAACAGCTGTGACACAGTCAGTTTTTTCTCCCTACTGAGGCCTTGTGTTCGTCCAGCTTCAGGTGGAAGTTCAGCGTCTGGAGGAGCTGAAGCTGCAGAGCATGAAGAGTGTGATTGAGGTGGTCAGGGTGGAGCTCGCTCTTCTCTGGCAGAAATGCTTCTACAGCCCAGAGCAGCAGCAGGCTTTCCCCCAGTATCACCACGGTGAGGAGCTTCTACATGCCATCAGAACTCACCACTCATACTGGTGTTACTGGAGTCTGTCAGATGGAGTCAGCTTCAGTCTTCTCACCCCTAGTTTTGTGTTGTTCAAATAATGCTAAAATATTATTAACATAATTTGACGATCACAGAGGGAGAGGTTGTCTCACTGCATGTTCCTTCCCTCAGATCATTTCACCGAAGATCTTCTCAACCTTCACGAGGCTGAAGTCACAACTCTGAAGAAGTACTTCGAGGAGCACAAAGAGCTGTTTGAGGGAGTCAGCAGATGGCAGGACAACTGGACCTTGTACCTGGAACTGGACGTGAGTAGAAAACCCCTGACTTCAGATGGAAACCAAAGCAGCTGATGTGGTGTGTTCCTGAGTGTGTGTGATGATGCTCTTCCCATCCCAGAAAAAAGCAAATGATCCCACAAGGTTCAACAACAGAGGTGGGAACCTTCTGAAAGAGGAGAAGCAAAGAAGTGACCTGCAGAAAAGTTTGCCTAAGGTGAGGAGATGTCAGAGGTTTTTAGTGCATCACCACTCTTTGCCACCACATGGGGACACTTTAACATGAACCATCCTGGTTCTTCTGCTCCTTCTCATCCCTTTGGGAAAAACGGAAGAGGTCTTAATGTTTGGAAAGTTCTGAAATGTGGACGGCACTGTATGTCAGTATGTCACATAGATGTTTGCTGTCTATTTCAGCTGGAGAAGACTCTGAAGGCCCAGATTGACATATGGGAGCAGCAACATGGCAAAGAGTTCTTGATAAATGGCCAGAAGTTCCTTGAGTATGTGGAGCAGCAATGGGCTCAGCACCACACCGAGAAGGAGAAGGAGAAGATGGAGAGGGTGAGGGATGAAACTAGGGCTGCAACTATCGATAATTTTTTCGATTAATCACAACTTTCTTCTTTATTTATAAGCACCCATTTTAGACTTCTGTTTAACCTAACTTACTTAAGCCTTAAATTTGGTCTCAAACCGGGTGTCGGCGTTTCAGGTGCTCATGCCTGCTCATGCTACCATGGTAGGACAGCTGGGCTTCGCATAGCTTGCACTTAATGTGTTTTTTGTGGTTTGTTCTCCATAAAATGTTCCCAAACATTTGATACTTTTGGTCGGCGTTTTGGAGCGTCTTCTTCGGTTTGTTCCGCCATAATGTGTGCATTCTTCTACTCTGTTTGCGCCATAGGTTTGCTTGTGGGATGTAAACGGCGAGCGATACTGCCCCCAGCAACTCTTGTAGTGCACTGCAGTTATAGATAAGCATGAAGCACCGGCGTCCGATTTTCAACAACAATAACACATCGTGTCAACGCTTACATTTTCGCGTCAATGAATTCTTGTTGTCAGCGTTATCGATTATGTTGACTAATCGTTGCAGCCCTAAATGAAATGCTGTCTGTGTCCCAATTCAGGGTCTGCATGCTAGGGATGCTGCATTTGAAGGTTGTGTGACATCACAACGCGTGTAGGCCGTCCTGTTTGACTTGCAAATCAAAGGCTCTTTCAAATACAACCAAAAGAGCAGATATGCTCCACCCACTTTAGGGGGGCTCATCGATTTATCCTTTGTGGCCTCATAATTCCCAGGATTCTTTGCACACCACCATGGGAGCGGTTTTGTTTGGAAAAGTGATGATGCTGAGAATCTTTGTGTGTGTGCACCAGCAAATGAAGAAGAGCAAACAGACTCAGGAGGATATGCTGTATGGGACAGCAGTGAGGACACCGTCCAAGCGGAGGCTGGGAGGAACTCCTACACCGGGCAAAATGAGAAAGGTTTGTTGCCGTAGCAGTCGTTTGGGTGGCAGTGTGTAGCCTGGTCGCAGTGACCGAAAGGTTTTCCTCTCAACACACAGATCAACGGCACATCCAGCATCTCCACCCCTAACAGCTTCCTCAGCTCGGGCCTCGGAGGAACCATGTGCCAGTCGTCCATCCAGAAACCACCTCTGTCTGCCAGCAAGGTATTGCCTCTGTCCCACCACTTTATGTGTGTGTGTCTGTGACTGACTGCAGCTGGTTGAATGCAACAAACCCCGCCCATTTTATGTGAGTGCACACAGACCAAGGGTGCAGATACCCTGTTAAAGGGATAGTTCAGGTTTTTTGAAGTGAGGTTGTCTGGGCTACACATGGCCACCAAGTACATTAGATGCAGTACACCACTCTCTCATCTCTCTCAGTAAGCCACAATTGCTCAAACTGTGGGACACAGAAACAGCCCCAAAAAGGGAAGTATTGCACCAAATACATAGGTCATTTTCTCCACCTACAAGAACTCTCATCCGAAAATAATACCACAGTTCAAGATTTTGAAGATTTTTTTCAAGTGCATTAACTTTTCGGAAAAACAAAGTTTAATTGGAAGAACGAAGTTTATCTGGAACTAACCAACTCGCGTCATGTATTCCTCCGCGCAGCCCAGCACGCTGAACCCCTCTCTGATTGTAGCCTTGTTATCTTGTAAATATTTCGCAGAGGGGCGTTTTGTGTTGTTTTCCTGGATGCACAAACAAATATGCATTAAGGATTCAAGGTACTCACCTTTACAGTTTATGGTACGAAATTGGTACTCGGGTCCAGGATTAAAAGCCATAAATAATTATAGACAAGTAGTTCAGGACCAAAAACTAAAAGAAAAATATACATCTATATATACAAGAACATAAGTACACAAGTTAAGAGGCTGAGATCAGCACTACTAATGCTAACACTAAAAACGCATGCGACAGCAAAGAGGTATACAGTAAAGTGTATTTAGTGCAGGTGTGTAGTGAGGAAGGATCAAGAGAGACGGTCTGTGTAAGATTAGGGGGGGTGGGAGTCTATAGAGCATGGCTCGAGTTCAGCAGTCTGACAGCTTCAGGAAAGAAGCTGTTCCTGAGCCTGGTGGTTTTGCTCTGGATGCTCTTCAGCCGCTTGCCTGAGGGAAGGGGCTGAAACGGTTTGTGTGTGGGATGGGTGGGGTCCTTCATAATGCGGAGGGCCCTCCCCCTGCATCGTGATGTGTAGAGTTCCAGGGTGGTGGGAAAGCTGCTCCCCAGAGTCCTGTGTGCAGCCTTTATCACCCTCTGTAGATCCTTCCTCTCGGCAGCAGTGCAGCTGTCGTGCCACACAGTGATGCAGGTGCAGAGGACGCTCTCCACCGCACAGTTGTAGAAGCTCCTCAGGATTGAGCTCCCAAGTTCATCTCTCTGCAGCTTCTTGAGGAAGTAGAGATGCTGGCCCTCCTGACCAGACTCTAGGTGTTAGCCCTCCAGGTGAGGTCATTGGATATGTGCACACCCAAGTACATGAAGCTGGAAACCACTTCCACAGCTGCTCCTCTGATGTGCAGGGGAGGGGGAGGACGCTTGACCTTCCTGAAATCCACCACCATCTCCTTCGTCTTCTTCACATTGATGCAGAGGTTGTTTTCGTTGCACCAGGTGTTCCACCTCCTCTCTGTATTTGGACTCGCCGTTGTTCGTGATGTGTCCTACTACTGCTGTGTCGTCCGCAATCTTCACTATGACAGCTGCGGTGTCTCGCCAAGCAGTCATACATCAGCAGAGTGTACAGGAGGGGGCTCCGCACACAGCCCTGGGGTGAGCCAGTGCTGAGGGTGATGGAGCACTTCATGACAACCGGAGTTAGAGCTATAGGTCGGTAGTCATTTAGGCCTGTCACTGTGGGAAAAGGGACAATTGTGGTGGTCTTTAAGCAGGTGGGGAGAGATGCCAGTGACAATGAGGTATTAAAAATGTCCGCCAGTACCTCAGACAGCTGGTGTGCACAGTCTCTCAGTACCCGCCACCGCTATTGTTGGGGTCGATTCCCTGGAGGGTCCTCCTCACGTCTGCTGTTGTCACACTGAGGGGCTTGTCACCGGGTGGTGGAGTAAGTCTGGAGCTGGGGCGGATGTCAGGTACCTCAAAGCAGGCATAGAACCTGTTGAGTGCATTTGGCATGGAGGGGGTCCCTTGGGCACTGTGTGTCCTTGGTGTTGTATGGAGCCCTTATAGCCTTCACCTTATTCCTCTGCATAATAAAGACATGCGGCAGCTTTGGCTGTTACAACCGGCACAGCAGATAGTGTGCCTATTTAGGATTATGTGTTATGGATTTGTGCTGCAATGTTACATCTGAGATAACTAAAATCTTAGAGCTACTAACATTTTTCTACAGTATGTGTAACTCATTTGACTCTGTAACATGTATTTCACTCCGTCTTGCCTGATGGATGGTTACAGCAGTGCTCTTCAGTCCGAACCCACAGGCTTTATCTGACGGTGGTCTCAAAAAATCGTCTTCCGAAAAAAGTGACACACACTGAGCTGTTTTAGGGCTGCTGGTGGCAAATCGATGTCCGTATTGAGGGCAACTAGGCAATATAATAAGTATCCTTATTACGCAGAGGAATATGGTGAAAGCTATGAGTGCTCCATAAAGCATATTTGTTTGTGCAACCAGGAAAACAAAAAAAAAACTCTGCAAAATATTTAATAAGTCTACAATCAACAAGAGCCGCTGAGAGGGAATCAGAGTGGTTCAGCGCCGTGCTGCTGGGTTGTGAGACGTGAGTTGATTAGTTCCAGATAAACATTGTTTTTCCAAAGAGTTAATGCACTTAAAAATGTCTGTGGTGGTCTCTTATACGGTGGTTGTATTTTTAGATGGGAGTTCTTGTAGGCAGAGAAAATAGTCTATGCATTTGGTGCAATCATTCCCTGTTTGCTGCTGGTTCTGCGTCCCAAAGTTTGAGCAATTGTGGCTTACTTAGGGAGAGGAGAGAGCTGTGTACCATGTGGTGGCCATATGTAGCGCATACAACCCCACTTGAAAAAAAACGGAACTATCCCTTTAAAACATAATGGGCTCTGCTGAGGTGCAGAGGTTTGGATCAATGACGCCCAATGAGCAAGGAGACATCCTTGTGTGTTGCCCTAGCTTGGAGCCTAGAACCTGGATCGTAGAAGTTTGTGGTCACGTCTGATGGCTGCATCTAATGGCAGCAGCTGTGTCCGCTGTGTGTGCCTCACATGCGTCTCGGGGTGAACATGAGTGCACCATTGGGGAAACGAAGGGGAGCAGAGCAGCTCTCCAGCTTTTTCATATTGGTTTGGTTTCAGGGCGTGGGCCTGCGAACGCCTGGACATGCAAGGACTCCACGAGCACTTGACCGCAACAAGGAGAACCTGTCACATCTGACTCGAAACACTCCAGGTGGCCCTCTCAGGCCTCAGGATGCTCAGGATCACACCTTCACCCTGAACTCGATTGCCGGCTCCTATACGGAATTTGCGGTAAATGTTTATTAATGTTTGATGATGAAGATTACACGAGGAACATCAAGAGCAAGATACAAATATGCCATCTACATGTACAATTCTAATGCGGCTCATTTAAAAGAACAAAGACACACACACTTCATCAAAAGTAATTAGTTGTTGTTGATCTTCAGCCACTTTGAGTCAGACCTTCACCCTTTTGTTTCCTCACAGAGAGACCTCAGCAAGGCGTCCAAATCCAACGTCAAGTCAGGACACCTCAACTCCACCATCAGTCATCATTGAGGGCCGAGAAGTGATGCACCCCTGCGGCACGGAGGTGGTGGACATGGAGGGGTGTCAGTGCTAACTTGTGGCAGACGCTGCGTGAGGGTCCCTGCCCCGTCCCTGCTGGTCCCAGGCAGCTTTCTCTGCTCTGTGTTTTTGTGGATATTTGTTTGTTTCTCTTCAACCTTTTTCTTTTAGAGGCATTTCCTTTTTTAATGGAACATTGAAATCTGACACTAGCTAAGTGTTGCTGTAGCAGGTTGCACAGCAGCTGGAATGACAGCTACATGATGCTTTTAAACAGACCTGTAAATAAACCTTTTAAATCAACAACCTATGTTGACCTTTGATCTTTCTACTCCTGTGTGAGTGCAGAGAAGGTAGAACGTGTGGTGTTCTTTCTAAGCCATACGTGTCATGAGTTCTTCCAGAGCTCTCTCACGGTGGTTCTCATGAACCAGCAGCACTTCCTTGATCGTACTTTGCTGGAAGCCCATCTCATTGAATTGGGTCAGCAAGCGCAGAAACTCGGCAGCCTGAAATAAAATTAGAGGTTAAGATTGTGTGTGTGTGTGCGCGCGTGCATTTGCATGATGATGACGAATCACCTTGCTCTCGCAGTTCTGAAACATCTCCAAGGCCTCCTCCACCTGTGCTTCATCGTAGCCCAGCTGGCACAGACGCTCGCTGGCCACCAGGTACTTCAGGATCTGTCAGTGAGTAGGAGAGTGTTTCAGGCTTGGAAGTTCAAACATGGAACAGGTCTTTGTAGAACTTCTTCCTACCATGTCAGTGCTCCTGTAGCCGGTCTTCTGTAGCGCCAGGATAGCTGTACGTAATGGGTAGCCCCTCTCCGTGATGCTCTCCAGCAGCTCCCTCTCCTCCAGGCTAAGTGCTGACAGCAACTCTGCAGCTGAGTCCAAAAAGACCTCCCGAGAGCCGCTGTTCCTCAGAGCCTGACCAAGGCAGGGTGTTAGCGAAGACATGAGGGCACCATGGTAACACTGATGGAGACAAACAGACCTTCTGCCTATGGTGTTTGATGGCAGGTCCTGCGGAGGAGGGACGTTGCTGGAGATGAGGGTGATGCTGCACGGTCAGCCTGGGGGGCGGGGCTCCAGGTGGGGGGGTGTTTAGGGAGTATCGCCTGCTGGCTGAGCCCAGCGAGCGCTGCCTCTTCTTGCTGTTGTTGCGGTGGGCGCTGGCCTGCAGGGGGCGCTGCACCTCCAGTGCCAGCTGAGGTTGCAGAAAAGCCTTAGGTTCCCGTGGGCTCTTGGGTGAGATGAGGAAGGTGACTGTACGGCGGTGCAGTGGCCAGCGAGCATCTGCGGCGTTCAGGCTGTAACTGCGGGGCCGGGGGCCAGCATTAGCGGCCCTGCAGCTCTGCTGGGGGCTACTGAACATCATCCAGTGGGGGGGGCATGAAGGGGACTGGCAGAGCTGCTGCTGCCCCCCCCACACTATCAGTCTCTCCAGCTCAAACACATACTACAGAGACAGAGAGAGAATACTCAGTGGCCAAAAGCTGACGACACCCAGGTCACACCAGGTATGCATGTGCTGTGTGTTAAGCTTATTCACCGTCCCTATTCTGTGCACCTTATTCAGCCTATGCGCACTGAACAGCTGTAGCCAATGAGCAACTTTATCTTTTGTTTGTTTATCAGATTGTTAACTGTGTTCACAGTTTATTAACTGTGTCGGCGTGAAAACTACTTGGGCTCTTGTATGGATTTCAGGAATAGCTTACAAATTAACACACAGCATTGGACAACAGTAGAATAAATGAATTCGTAAAAGCAAAGGGTGGACTGGGGAGTACTGGGAGTTTTCCTGATGGGTCAGTGGGCCAGTCACTTTTTGTGTGGGAATGGTTGGATAATATTGCATATTTGTTATAATTAAGGCCGTGGGTAAAATTAAGTGCCATTATCCCTTCAATAATGATTACATGCATATCCTTTTGTCTCCCACATATTAGTGAACATATTTGCTCCACCACCAGATATTAATCTTCCGGTCAGACTTTGCCAAAGTAAACCTCCCTCAGGGGATGTGTGTAAGTGTATTATTCACTGCATTTGCAGTGTATTTTTTACCTCAAATGTTGCAATATAGGGGCTTTTGATGGGATACAGTGATCTGCAGCTTACAAATAATGGGTGGGGTGTTGGTGCGCCATTGGTTCGTACACACAAACACAATACATCAGGTACACGGATCATCACATTTTAAAGTTAAATAATGTGAAACCCCGTCAATCAATCTGTCTGAATGCTGCAGATATCTTGATCTGAATTGTGTGTGTGACGAGGTTTCATCTGATGTGAGCCACAGCTGAATTGATGAAAATCAAAAATGAAACTTTTTTTTCGAAAACAGGCTGATTGAGTACTCCTCCCCTGACCTTTGTATCGCCCAATTCGTAACAAGCAGCTCTCTGTGGTCACTGTAACAACAAGCTGGTCTAGGCCATGACCCCCTCAGTGGATATTTTGAAATAATTTTATTCTAACAGAGACCCAACAATTCCCAAAGAACAAGCACTTGGCCACTGTGGCTGGGAAAAACTCCCTCTAATGGAAGACACCTGGAGCAAAACCATGGCTGAGGGTGAGCGGGGCCACCTGCCTCGGTTCAAGAGAGAGAGACAGAGAGACAGACAGACAGACAAACATAGAGAGAAAGAGAGACAGAGAGAGTAGAGTGGAGTGTCCATCTGATGCCCTCTGATGATTATGAGCCTCCGCTGTGATGAAGCTTCTGCTCGCAAACAAACATTCTGGCAAACCCAGATAAAAGGTTTGATCAAACGACTGCGGGTTTGCCTCGACCAGACGTGTCCATGGTTCAACTCACCAATCCAAACACACAATGTGCGAGTATGTGTGTGAGCGTAACCTCAGTTTCTTGGAGTATCTGATGGCAGTCAAGTTTGGAGATGTAAGGAGCCATCACCAGCTGGGCTTCCTCCTTCAGTGGACCCAGCAGGGTCTGGAATGGGATGTCCTCCAGAATGTTCATGGTCACCTGCGCAGAGTTACTCTCATTGTGATCTCACACACACGTACTCATGGCAGTGTGAGTGTGTATGGGCACTCACCTGTTGGGTCTGTTCTCTCAGATGTACTGAGGGATTGCCAGGAGTGTGTGTGTATGTGTAGTAAATGAGTAACACGTGGACATCATCATGTGGTGACCCTCAGTGACGACACACACACATACATTTGAAGTAGCATTTCAGTCGTGGCGTCCCAGCAAGGCATTTGGACATGGATTAGAGACATGCTGAGCTATTGGGAAAAAGCCCTACAGAGATTATGTGATTACATAAAGGTGAGAGCCGAGAGCTGCCGCATGCTGCCGCTCATGTGCAGAAAAAAAAACACAACATGGAGCTTCCGTACAGGTGTTTATTTAT
>CAESWR010000955.1:230013-242126 GCA_903171835.1 Mullus surmuletus
AAAGCATTTCTGAAAGACAGAAAGAAAGGAAACATAAAACAAAAGGGAGAACAGATCTAGTTTAATGATTCTGTAGCACAAAGAGCATTTTTAAGAGTACAGCAGCGTGGTTCATTCAGAGGACACAGGCTTGATTACAGACGTGTGTGTAGATGGATCGTTTTGTAACAGGATATGACAACACTAGAGGCAAGTTTCCATCACTGGGCTAAAAACTAATACTGGCTGTGCTGCCCCAGGGGCAGAGCCACCCAGCAGGCAAAGTGTTGGAGCCACCGGGACATCAACTTAAAAGGTGACTGAGGAAGGTTAGAGACAAGAGGTGAAGGACAATGTTGTGTACCACTCGTCGTCATGGATACCTGATGGGATGCTGGGTGTCTTTGTCCCTACAGTGACGCTGGAAAAATAAACGGTCCAGTTGTTGTCCAACGGTTGTTGAAAAAGGTCTCACTGTTCCTCAGCTGGTGTTCAGTGTGCAGTGGTGAGCCACTTTGTTAGAGGTGATGAGACAGAGAAATGCACATACACACAGCTCCGCCCGGCACCATTCTAACAACGGTGCTAAAGAAGGAAACATCAGAATATTGATGTGCTGATGTGCTCGGGGACTATCCTGCCCTTGAGGTATAAAGGCATTAGTTGTCATGATAACATCACACCGACACTCTCTTCACCCCCCACCCCCGCCACCACACAAAACAAAACAAAAAAATCAAGCTACAAATCTGTTCATGAATAAAATTGCATTATCTTTATATAGATAAAATGTTACCAATCCCCAGAGATTGAGATATCAGACGAAGGCCCGAGCTGTGAGACGATTACTTCTGCTGCACGGGACCGAGCTCGTTGTTACACTAACTTTGTTCATCATGAAAAACACCAGCAACCTTCGTGATCTGGACTGAAATGTTCCAGCTGTTGGTCAGGAGGTGGATCCTCTGTGGAGAGAAAGTGTTTGGATGTGGGTGGGGCAGTGGCCTTCAGTTGTTTGCAGCATCAGCCTGTCGGGGCCAGTTCTCCTCTTCCAGGCCCGAGTCGTATTCCTCCTCTGCAGACTCTTTGGCCGGAGCTCTGAAACAAAAGGTGGTTCTTCATCATTGCCAGCAGCTCCAGAGACTCTGAGAAGCAAAGAGGAGCTACACAAACCTCATGTATTGGGGCTCTGACTTTCCCTGGACCACGTCTTTGTTCAGCTCCACCGCCATGATGTCCGAGTTCGGCACCTCGAACATGGGCTCCAGAAGAAGCTTCTCCTGTGGGGGAGACGGGAACAGAGTCTATTGGCTTGTCCTCAAACCACTAAAACCTCTGATTCTGAGCAAGTGAAGCAGGTTTATCACATTGCAGCTGCCATCTTTGCTTGTCGTGGGCACGTTGACAAAGACTGGTTAATTATTCCAGGTGAAAATGAGCATGGAGCCGGCGGGAGGCGAGTTGTGTCAGTAGCAGAACGGTTTGAGCTGGGCCGCGTCGGACCGGCCCCATGCAGACAGGGGCCATCTCACTTTGACTTGAGATGTCAGAGTCACTGCTACGCTTTGAAAATAAAACCTGATGAAAACCTGATCTCCAGCACCTCCTGGTTCCTCATCATAAGAAACCAATCTTTCATCGGTTAGTGTTCCCTTTCTTTCTTTGTTCATCAAAATATATTTTTGTCAGCTGCAGCAGTTTTCCCCACTCACCTCAAACTATTCATGTTCTTCATATTATTTTAGAAATGTCGCCACCTAATGGCAGGTTTTCTGCTTCACGGCCTAAATGAAGCTGAGCCTTTGCAGAGTGAGAGAATTGAGAGAGCGAGTTCCCCTACCATTATGGAGCGGAGGCCGCGGGCTCCTGTCTTCCTCTCCAGCGCCATCCTGGCAATGGCCCTCAGGGCGTCAAGCGTCACATTGAGTTCACACTGGAAGCACAAGTCAGACAGGTCAGCAGGTGGAGAGAGGCGTCAGAATGAGACCGGCCGAGATGTAATGGCGCTCACTTTGTCCATGCTGAAGAGCGCCTGGTACTGAGGCACCACGGCATTACGAGGCTCCGTCAGGATTCGCACCAGCGTGTCTTCATCCAGGCTGTGCAGGGGAACCACCACAGGGAGACGGCCCACAAACTCCGGGATCATCCCGAACTCGATCAGGTCTCTGGCCTCCACGTGCTTCAGCAGCCGGTCCTTCTCCTCGATCTCCGCCACCGTGTCCGTCTCACCGCTGGAGTTAGCCAGATCTGCCGCCGCCGCTGCACGCCGTCCTTTACCGAGGTTGGATGGAGTTCCAAAGCCCAAATACTGTGGAGACAAGAACTACGGTGAGAGAGCCTGTGTGTGTGTGTGTGTGTGTGTCAGGTGCACGCTATGACCATGCTCTGCATCTGGGTGACGGCCTGTGCCCACGCTCCGTCAAGGTGTGCTGTGGCCTGTGGTTGAGTCCTCCTCTTGCTCCTGCTCCTCCTCCAGTGTGTGTGTGTACGTGTGTGTGTGTGTGTGTGTTCGTGCGTATGTGTGTGTACCTTCTCATTCTTTCGTCTGCTAATGATTCTGTCAAGTCCATTGAAGGCTCCCGAGGCCACAAACAGGATGTTGGTGGTGTCGACCTGCACGGTTTCTCCTCTCAGCTTCCTGGAGTTCTTCTCTGGAACATTGACAATCGTTCCCTCCAAGAGTTTGAGCAAACCCTGACAGAGGACAGAAGAATGAGAGGAACACATCATCAACAATGCAGCAGAGGTCCAGGTCGAATGTGTGTGCGTGGGACTGAGTATGTCAGACCTGCTGGACTCCTTCTCCTCCCACATCTCTCAGCTGATGGATGCCAGGAACACTGCCGATCTTGTCCACCTCATCCAGAAACACAATACCTGCGCACACACAAACACACGTTAAAGGGGAACTTTTTAACGCATGAGAGCATTCCCACTGAAAGAATGCTGTGGCATTATTTTCTTCTAGTTATCTTCTAAAGCAGGGGTCAGGAACCTATGGCTAGCGAGCCAGAAGTGGCTCTTTTGGTGGCTGCATTCGGCTCGTCTTAGCTGACATTTCTTAACATGATAAGTAATGAATAATTACGCTGAAATTTAAAGTAAAACATTACAGAAATCACACTGTTAAAAGTAACGTTCAAATTATAAATTATTGTCACGCATTTTAATCCATCCATCCATTTTCTACCGCTGCTGTTCAGGGTTGCAGGTGGCTGGAGCCAATCCCAGTTGACCTTTGGGGTACAGGAGGGTCAGACACCAAAACTTTTTTATTGGATAATGCAGTCGCCTACAGGAGTCGTGAGGTCGAGAACTAAACTTCCCTCCATTTAATCAAAAAAGTCAGCTAGCTATTTTATGCAGAGCAAACGCTTTTGATGAAGAAGATGGCGAAAAGAAAAAAAGATGAAGAATATCGGACATTTCAGCATGGTCTCTAATTTAGAGACTTATTATACAAAAAAATACATGCATTTAGTTGTATTCAGCATTAAAAAATATTATATGGCTCTCACAGAAATGTATTTTAAAATATATGGTTTTCATGGCTCTCTCAGCCAAAAAGGTTCCCGAACCCTGTTCGAAAGGATCAGCAGACTCAGGAGGTGATGACCATGTGGTGACCTTCATAGTTTCACTGGTGACCTCGTGACTCCGGCACTGAGGTAAGACAGTGGGAACGCACACATGACAAGGGTGGTGAGGTTCTGACAGTTACAGGTTTACACTCAGTTTTTTTTGGGGGGGGGGACAACAAAGCAAGTAAAAAAACCTTGAAGACATTGCTATTAATGTATATTGTATATTCATGTAATATGATATGGAGTTTTTTTTGTTTTTTTTTTATACAGGAGCTCGGCAACATGTCATAGACCCTGAAGAACACTAGCATGTTTGGATTTTAACTGGACACTTTGAATGTCAGTAGGCTCCAGCTGAGAGCATGGAAACACCTCAGCCATGCTCTGATGTTCCCCTTAGAGCTCAGCGTCAGTGTCCTCATCACCATCACTGTTACTCTGATGACTGTCATGATTGCCACCTGGCGGATCCTGGATCATTGCCAGTTTTTGATAGCATTGCTGTGACAACACGTTTGCACATGTGGATCAGGAGAGTTCCTGTGTTGTGTGCCCACCTTGCTGTGCTTTATCCACAGAGTAGTTGGCATCTTGGAGTAGTTTGGCGATGACCGACTCGATGTCCTCCCCCACGTACCCAGCCTGGGTTAGAGTGGTGCAGTCACATATAGCAAAGGGAACATCAAGGCAGCGGGCCAGGGTCTGCGCCAGCAAGGTTTTTCCTGTCAAACATCAGCACAGTGAGCGTCAGCCTTCTGCTCTCACACCTCATGTTGGACCTGACAGAGTGCAGCACAGCAGCTCGAAAACCACCAGCAGGCAGACACCAACCATGACCTTTGAACTCACCCACATCACCCACATCACCTTTGCGTGTGTGTGTGTGTGTGTGTGTGTGTGTGTGTGTGTGTGTGTGTGTGTGTGTGTGTGTGTGTGTGTGTGTGTGTGTGTGTGTGTGTGTGCGATTTGGTGCTGGCAGATCAAGTACCTGAGCCGGTGGGGCCGAGGAGGATGATGTTGCTCTTCTCCAGTTTGATTTCAGCATGTGTGGAGTCCAGGACCTCCCCCCCCCTCCTCTCCTGGGGGGGCTGCTGGCTGCTCTGCTGCTGCATAGAGGCTCCCAGAGCATTTCCATGAGGGCTGATGCCGGCAATCTGAAGCAGCTCTGCAACAACACATCACCTGTAGGTCAGCAGCCGACCTGCGACTTTAACACACGAGCGCACACACACACAGACATACCCACTGACACAGGTGCAGTTCTAGTGACCAGTCTGAGAGTAATGCTGTTGCAGTGGGTGTCAGTGAGAAGAAAGTGAGAAGGGCTGCACTTAAAATAGCTTAAGTCCAGATGTAAATGTAGGTCAGCAGGTTACCTCGTCTGCTGGTCAATGATTAACACACACGCGGTTATTAGCTGCATTTCTACAGCTTATCTGCAGACGTGAGTCACACAAACAAATACAGACGATGTTTGTGTTTCCTATTGGAAGAGCTCAAACTCTGACGAGTGATGGACACAAAGCTTCTTCAGCTTCAGATTACTGAATACACCGCACAGCTCTGTACATTTTGGCATTTGTGCAACTTAAGAAAACAAAATGTAAATGATAAAACAACAACAAAATGCTGGCTACTTTTAAGATCAATACTAATAAAGAGGAGGACTGATCACTTACTTGTGAATCTGTATTCATCCTCTCGTCTTCTCATCTCTAGCTCTACAAGGAGAGGATCAAAGTGCTCAGATCAATATGATCATTACCACTACCAGTTTATCAATACAGTCTCAGAGTGATTGAACAAATGCCAAATAATACAGATAATGGCAGAAGACATGTTTTAGAACATCCTTTGTGATGCGTGTGCATGTGTCTTTGAGCGTGTGTGTATGAGCATGCATCTCTATATCTTATTTTATAACAGTTCTTCCATTAGTAGAAAAAAAATTACATTTTTTTGAAGTTTCTTCCAAATTGTATTTCAGCGGCTCACTTGTTTAATCCAACATTTTGAGAGCAGACTTGATCCAAAGTCATTTTATCACAACATGGTGCTGTTGCTATACAGCACCAGAGATCAACCTAGACAGACAGACCGCTGTACTGACCGCGTGGTGTCAGAGAGGGCTGCTTCTCCACCTCCACCTGCTGTCGGCTTCCTGCAGGAATGTTGTTATAGATCCTCTTGTAGTGGTTGTACACAGCCACTGCTAAAACCTTCTTTGCATACGACTGGCCAACCACGTACTTGTCCAGGTAGGCATAGATCTGACAGCAAATAAGCACAGTAGTGTGAAAGCATGCTGACAGATCGTCCTCGCTTGTGGTCGACTAAGATGACTCAAGGCTGCTGCTTTTTTTCTCACCTTTTTGGGAGGAGGAGGTGGTTTCTGTGCAAATGCCAGTTTGACAGCCTCTGCAGCAGATTCTGGCTCTTTGTTCAGACCCTTCTTAGAGTCTGTTTCAGATAGTACCACAAAAAAGTGGTGGCATTTCTCACATTTGACAAATCGTGTCGATGCTAGAAAAGAAAACAAGGCACAATTAGTGATGCACCATTTCATCAGCAGCAGCATCTGATGACACCAGAAACACAACAGTCACACTATCAAAATAACATCACCAAATACATTGACGTTGATTCAGACCTTTTTCAGTAAATATGTCACATAAAAGTCAAGAGTTGGCACAGAGGCAACTCTTGGGTTCTGACTTGGTTCCATGCCAGTGGAAAAGCAAACGGATGCCTAGAAGTACATGAGTCGATCCAGCTAAGGACACTGGCACAAACCAATCACCAGGTCATCTCTGGTCCTGCGTTGACATACTAATTTTGGTGGGACAGCAGCTTCAGAGTGAGGGGACCAGCTCACTCCTCTGCTGGTTCTGATGTTCCACCTCTGTCTGAGCAGGAAGTGGAGGAGAACTGATCAACTTCTCCCTTCACCAATGTATCAATGTCCCTGCCGATTCTGCTCTTCTGTTAGATCACTGATCAGGGTTTCATCCTCCAGATTGACAAGCATGTGTCGAATTCCCTAATATTAGTTAAGGGCCAGCTGTCGCACCTTTGCCCATCCTCTATAAAAAAAAAATATTGGTTTTACACTAGTTGACATTCTGAGGCTTAGAGATGCTTCAACTGCTGCCGTTTGACATGAAACAGGGCCAACCTCCAGGATTTTGCAATGCTTGAAAGTCAGACAAACATGCCGGCACCCATAAAACAACTGATATGTTCAGAGGCAAACACAAACACTCAACATGGTCTTCCTGTTCACCATCACCCTGCGAGATGGGCATTGAGTGCTCCACAATGTTAACTTTACTCACAGACAAATGTCTCTACATGTGTGCAGGGGTCTCCACACTTGGGGCATCGGAGCTGGCTCCCTCCCTTGCCAGATCCACCAGAAGCAGAAGACCTCTTCCCTTCGCTGATGATTTTCTGTGGAAGCATGAACACACATTAGATGACATCACGTGTGGAGCATCACCGTGAGAGACTTCTACAAAAGATGATTACCTTCCCACCCTCACTGCCATCCTTTGTTGTCCCATCTTTAGAGGCAAAGCAGACCGCAGTCTCTGAAAAGGACCTCACCCGAACCAGAGGAGGTAAGTGAGTTTCTCGAGAACCCTGGCGGCTCAGAGAGAAGAATTGGATCCTGGAGCAGGACAATCCTGAAATGCAAGCAACATTATTGCATTCCAGAGTGTTCCAGCGAGGCATTATAGCAGCGGCATCTATGTGACATTGCCTGCCGTGAACTCCTAAATGCTCTCCCTCCATATCTGACCAAAGGTAGTGTTTCTATTCTCCGGCCCTTTTAGTCACCGTCACTGTTTTAGACACTGATTCCTACATATACAATGTTGGTGTACAAGGTTCCATGTGTTCTAAACTCAATTTCACTTTTTGAAACACTCCATGACACTTGCACTCGGGTCCTTCCTGAGCATTCAGAGTTAAGGGATGGCAGCAAATTAACACACTGCAAAATCTCCTCTTATTTACTGTTGTTGCTTAAGGAAAAAAAACGTTAAAATTGTGAAGAATTTCTAAAGCCAGAAAGCAAAATAAAAGTGCAGATGTTGTACATATTCTCATATTCATCAGTGTCCGTTGGTTTCCTAAGTGTCCGTGAGTCACAAACAGGAGCCTGCAGCTTTCCACGGCTGTCATAACAAACCGAGCTCCGGGTTCACGGGGACCTACGTTACACAATGTCAGCGGGCTGCGGGGCTGCGGGGCGCCCTGCCCGCCCCTCTCTCCCCCCTCACCCCCTCGGCCCTCTTACCTCTGTGTGCGGTGTTGAGGAACAACCTGGCAGCCGAGGTGCACGGACAGGACATGACTGTTCCTTTGGCCGAACAAACCCTGTAAACAACAGACGGCGGTGAAGGCTGCGCAGGGAGGCGGCTAAGCTAGGCTAGGCTAGGCTAAGCTAAGCTAGCTGCTAACATGCTAACATGCTAACATGGGTGAAAACATTTCGTAACTCCAGCGTCACCGTTAGCATTAGCAGGTCACCGAAACGTGAAGCTGGTGCACCGAACACCTCCGGCTCTCCACGCTGTTCGCGGCGGTTTACGTCGACGGAGCCGCGAACCGAGCGGCTCCGTCGACGGCTCAGACACATAAGACACTCAAATTCAGAGCTTCAATAAGCAGTTAGCCGCGCAGGCGAGGCCCGGGCCGGAGCCGAGCCCTCCGAGCCGGAGCCCGGGCCGGAGCCGAGCCAGAGCCAGAGCCAGAGCCCGAGCCGAGTCCCCAGTGGAAACGACCCCGTCCCGAGCGGCCCGGAGCGGAGCGGCCCGGAGCCAGCGGGCTGCCGGGGACCCTCCCGGGACCTCTGCGCTCCGCGGGGACCCGAGGGTCGCTCTGTTCGGACGGATCGGTGCCACGCGGCCGCGGTTCGCTCCGTGTGTTTGTACTCACAGGTGACGAGGAAAGCACCGCTTCGTGACAGCTCCCACGGAGAGACCCGCGGACTGCAGCTCCCGGTGGGTGAGAGGTGGTGAAGTGTGAGGTGGTGGCGGCTCAGCGACTGAGCAGCACCACAGCGCGAGTGTAGTGAAGAAGCGACTCCCCCAGGTGGGACTCGACACAACACGACCCGCGGTGATGTAACGCCTGCTGTTACGAAGTAGGTCGCTGCTGCTGCTGCTGCTGCTGCTGCTGGTTCGCTGGCTCTGTGGCTCTGTGGCTCTCTGCTGGCCGGGCTGCACTCAGCTCGCTGATTCCGTCATGTCAGCGACGTGAAGCAACATGGAGGACTGGCCGGTGGCGACGCGCTCGCAGCCGATCCAGATCTTTGCAGATCTGCTGCTGGAGAAGAGCAGTGGGTCGAGTTCTGCGCTCAGCTCAAATGACCTTCGAAAATAAGAGCGTTCACACTCGTCCTGTACGGGACCGGACTCTAATCTGCACCAATGTGCTTCTGACATCAGACAGTTACTTAAGCAGAGTCACATTGCTGTATTTGTTTGAGACAATTCAAAGAACAGCTGTTTATGTAAGTCCTGCAAAGGTGTCAAAGGTCACAGTGTCGGGGCTCGCCCATGAGGACACAGGCCGACCATAGACGGAACACAGACTAACCATAGACGGAACACAGGCTGACTATAGACTGAAAACAGATCGATCATAAACTGAATATAGATTGAAGACAGACTTACCATAGACTGGTCATAGACTACACGGACTGACCATGAACTGAACACAGACTAACCATAGACGGAACACAGGCTGAGTATAGACTGAATATAGATTGAAGACAGACTGAGTATAGACTGATCATAGACTACATGGACTGACCATAGACTGAACACAGACTGACTATAGACTGAAAACAGACTGATCATAGACCGTACCCGGGCTGAACAAAGACTGACAATAGATGGAACACAGACTGACCTTGGACTGATTTAATTTTGAGTCACTTCCTGCCTGTACGGTTCTTTTGTTGATGGTGTTGACCTTGTTAACTAGAATATTACTCCCCAAATCTGCTCCCCAAATCACACCCTGCTCGACCAGTCAGTGCGTTGAAATCAGCAACTAAAAAGATGGAAGATGCACGAGTGTAGTTCTCCTACTTTGACACCAGATGGGGCTCTTTGCCAGCACTCCATGTAAGTCCGTCCGGCACGTCCTCCTCCGTGGGGGTCGCGGCGGCATCTGGATGTTCGCCGGAGCCTCCGGACACTCGCAGCCCAGGGAAACACCGCCACCCTCCCCGGGGATCGTGCGGTGCCGGAAGCGGACCTTTGCTGGACCTTAGCTCCTCCTCCGAGGCCACTTTTATGTGACAGATTTACCCAAAAAGGACGGAACGGACAAGACGATCACAGCATTGACGTCTGATCGGGCATCTGAACACGTTTGGACAGCAGCGAGGTCTGATCAGCTGCTGTGAGGTTCAGGTTCTGGTCTCATGAAAACATCTCTAATCATTTTTCCTGCTCAACTGAGAGAATCCACTACATTGTCGTGTTTGTAATTGTTTATATTCATTACCAATCGTTAAGATATGATATTGGGGGGATTGTTTTGAATGTGAACGCCTATGTTTGAATGTCTTTTTTGTTTTAGATGTTTTTAAGAACCTTAAATGAGAGACACACGCACATTTCGAATTAAAGGGAAATGTTGAAATCAAATCTTTTTTTCACATCAGCGTCGCTTCTTGTGGGTGACGTGTCTCCCTCTGCTGGCCGACAGGGAGAATACACTCGGCCTGGCTTTGTTTTTCACACATGATCCACATGAACTTGATCCATATCAGGTCCAGTCTGTGATTCTGACATGGAACCCGCATGTTCTGCTCAGAGAATACCAGGGGGCAGAGGGGGCCTCAGAGGAGAGCAGAAGGTTCATACGCGCCGCAGGTTCAACCACTGTGCCAATAAAGAAGCGCTGGATGATGGGAGCGCATCCGCTTGCATCCGTCTGCATCCGTCCTCAGCGCGGCTTGTCTTTAAATGCTCGTGTTGTGAATGTGGGCGGTGAAGCTGCTGAGCACCCAGCCTGTAGAGCAGCGCTATCTCCAGGATGCAGGATGCAGGACCCTCCCCTGGAAGCATCTTCTCGCCGTGACGTCATGACAGCAGCATCAGCTGTTAGCTCCGCTTTAAGCCTTTTCGCTGCCGCTCGCCGCCCGATCAGAGGAAATATATGAGATCCCCTCTCGTCCCTGAAATGGCGACACAGGAGCTTCAGCTGAGTGAGACCCTGGCCCACCTGAAGACCGAGTCGGAGACGCTCAAGTCCAAGCTGGAGGAGGAGAGAGCGAAGCTGCACGATGTCGAGTGTGAGTGGAAAATGGAGAGAGGCCTCCCCCTCCCGTCTACGAGCTGCATCCTTCATTTCACCCATCCATTCTGTGATGACAAACATCGGCCGTGAGCGCCGGGAACGTCCCCGGTTCACCGTCGTGAGCCGCGGTGACGTCCCAGTGCGCCTTGGGCACCTTTCCGGTTCACCGCCGACATTCGATCAGGTTTTAAGAAAAAGGCAAAAACACGACAGCATCTTCTCCAGGGTAACGCGAGGATGCAGAAACACACAGCTGGAGACTGTGTGTGTGTGTACAGATTATACTGTAATGTATTCTGCCTCCCCCTTCTCCCTTTGGGACAAGA
This sequence comes from Mullus surmuletus, assembly GCA_903171835.1. Classification (NCBI taxonomy): domain Eukaryota; kingdom Metazoa; phylum Chordata; class Actinopteri; order Syngnathiformes; family Mullidae; genus Mullus; species Mullus surmuletus. Next base: position 241,229 of record CAESWR010000955.1, read on the forward strand.
ACGTCCATATTATGTGAATAAATCTGTTTTTGGTTGACAAAAGAAGATGATGGGACGTCAATGTGATACACTGTGTGTGTGTGTGTGTGTTTGTGTGTGTGCCCCCCCCCCCCCATGCAGTGCATCAGGTGGCAGAGAAGGTGGAAGGCCTGGGCCAGTTTGTCATGAAGACCCGCAGAACTCTGAAGGGCCATGGAAACAAGGTTCTGTGTATGGACTGGTGTAAGGACAAGAGGAGGATCGTCAGCTCCTCTCAGGTCACACACCTTCTGACCTTTCCACAGCACACACACCTGCTGACCTTTCATTACTTCTCACAGCATAGTCAGAGACAGACGGCCAAACCAACCTGTTTTGTGTCCTTTTTCAGGATGGAAAGGTGATTGTGTGGGATGCTTTCACCACCAACAAGGTAACATCTACACACACGTGCACACATTTTATCAGAGTATCAGAGATTTTTAATGTCTGACTAAAGCTAAGTTCTAAAGCTTTTTGCTAGTGACTCTTCTAAATAAAAGACATTTCAATTTCAGTTCAAATAAAGAGCAATTTTGCTCCAGATTCTTTTTTGGCATGTTACACTACAGTATTGCATAGTACAATATAGCGTGCCATGTATGAACTCCATAATACAATATATACATAATATATACATAATAATACAATATATATATAATAATACATAGTATGGTGCAGTACAGTATGGCATAGTAAAATACACACAGTATAATATAGTAAAGTATAGTATACTAGTGTAGTGTAGCCTACAGTACAGTACACAGGAGAGTACAATACACAGGACATTACAGTAGTATAGCACATAAGAGTAGAGTATGCAGTAGAGTAGAACGTGTAAGTATTTGTGTGTGTGTGTGTCAGGAGCATGCAGTGACCG